>OZ007567.1:50949462-51374761 GCA_963931925.1 Onchidella celtica | reverse complement strand
AAACAACATAGAGGTCGATGAATTGGTCAGCAGGGAACGTTAGCAATTTTACACATGCAAATACACTGTAGCATGAACGTGGACAATCAATACGAGTGACGGACAGACCGACAGACATTCCTGACCAACCAAAAATGTATAGTGTACAAAACAAAACTGTGTGGATAAAGGGAAATAGTGATCAATACACAGAGAACCTAAAGCTCAGGACGACAATAGACTGTATTGAACAAACAAGTCGCTCTTATCGCACCAGTAACAACACACCATGTACTTCCAAAGCCCGAGGACTCCACATTCCATCACAGATAATACGTGACCGCAAAGTGACAGGATTTTAACTCCGCCTAGTCCCCACCTCCGCCTTTCCCGAGAGCAGAACAACGATGTGTACGTAGGTTTCAGAGGGGGGGGGGGCGCAAGTGTCTGTAATTACGTTATCTTCCAAAATAACAGAACAAAGTTCATTTTCAAGAGCAACTGAATATTTACTCAAAATAGAACGGGCATCTCCATTTTCTATAAACAGTTTCTTCGAAGAGGCGTCACTGGGTGTAATCTTGGTACTAAAGGATACTTGGTACTGTAGGATCATTAAATGCTCGACCAGTCTCAATACTGGTTAGACTGCTCAACAAAAGAAAGAAATAGCTAACTCTTTCCCTTTGTAAATGATTTAAAGGATAATTACTTTCAACATTAGCAATAATTATAATATCGGTATGTTCTACGTGTGTTGACCGTGAGTTTTTTCCGAAAATACTTTCATTCCATTTCTGCTCTCGGTAATCTCATTGTCATTTATAATATATCAGATTTGGATTTCACATACAGATCAATATAAATACATGTCTTCACTCACGCACAAGTTGCACCGTTGGCTGCTGTAATGTAAATATATGCAAAAAAAAAAGTGACACACTTTTAAATGAATAAATAATAAAATAAAATAAAATTATGTAGTAAAAAGAAGCCTCTGGTGTTGTGTTAAAAAAAGAAGGGGGGTGGCGGGGGGGGGGGAGAGGGAGGGTGCAATTCACATAGGATGAAGGATGAACCTTTCCGTGAACAGCCGTTGTAGAAAATGAGTTCTATATTTACAAAATTCATCGACTCATCACGAATCCTGAATTCCTACAGCTAGTCACAGCGCTGCTATCCACATACACCGCGCAATCACTGTCACTTCTCTAGGGAATTACTAAGGACTAAGCTTACATAAATCCACAGATATCTCCCTTTTCTCACGATCTCTTATGTTCCATATGATCGACTCTAGATATTTTTAGTATCAATTTTTCACTTCTCAGTCATGTCATACAGCCAAAGCCCCGCCCACCTCATGCAATTTTAGAGGAAAAAATACAACTCGAGTTAATATATTCTGAAAAAAAAAACATACACACATACACAAATGCACAACCTGAGCTCCTTAATACAGCGAGGCGGGGAACAAGAGCACAAAATGTGCCCAAAGTCTGAACTTGTTTATGCATTAAGAATGACGTACATTGATGGACGTGGCGGAAACTGTCTCATCTCGCCCTACGCTTACTATTCTATCTATGCCATACGAAACCATGGCAAATTATACTGAATAATGGATTTTATGAGATTTGTCTCTGTGGCAGGATAATCTTCACACACAACTGCGCTGATACGTTTTTTTTTTTTTCTGTCGTCAGCTGTAAATACTCGTACATTCTTCTAACATTATAATCAGCAAATTGTTAAAATACCATAATATATTACATGTACAAAATTCCTGCACTGATAACATCCCCCAACTTTAATCTTACATACACATACCGATGCAGAATGAACAGTTCTACATCTGAAACTGTTGGATGCGAAAATGAAGTTTGCAATGTTAATACAAATAACTCAGGTTTAAAACAATAACTTTCAAAGGATTCAATTCCGACAAGATGCTGCCTTTGTTGTGCCTACGGGAAAAAGTTCATTTATGGGCCATATAACAGCCAGAAAAACATTAGTAACTCCTACCAAAAGAACCGCCAACCAATCCTACACTAATGAACGCAATGGTAACATTATTACAACAAATTGATAGTCTCTCCACCACATAATATCCCTTGTTTGTTTTCTTTCTCAAAGTTTACGTTACGTAGACCCTTTTTATCTAAAGTTCATTGATAACAGTTTTCACTAAAAGACAGTCCTGTTGCTGAGTCGTATAATTATAATAATCACTTCAATGTTTCAGTTTCTCTTCCACACAGGAATTAATGAAGGTAATTAATGAGGGCAGTCATTTGACTCACCTCGCCTCGGCTCCCAAGGCGAGGTACTCAGGTGACATTTAATGACAAATCACACGGGCTGTGCAGCAATTATCAATTAATACTGTGTGCTCCCCACATTGTTGTCTACTGCACACTACACTGTGACAAATTGGTAGAGTTGAAACAGAAATTAAGAATTGGTAGAAGAGAGTGGGATAAGGATGAGATCAACCAGGAGGTAAGGGGGTGGGGGGGGGGGTCCTTTTGTTTTGCATTCTGAAAGATAGCGGTGTCGCCAGGGCTGTTTGCTTACATTCAGATCTCGGGACAGGACAACCCAGTAATGGCAATACTTTGTCGAGTGCAACTGACGGACACAGTTTTAAAGTTACTGCTAATGATCCCACAAGGTGTAGACGTTAAAATTACAAAATACATTGGTTAGTGTAAATTATACTAACTACAAGTTATAAACACACTGAATTATAAACTACATGTACGTAGCTGTAAATTGGAGGTTGGAGCATTATCGCTGCTGTCTTGCATCATGTTTGACTTTTAGTAGCTTCTCTTTCTTTTCGAATTTACTACATAATTTTCTGGCCGTGAAATATGTTTCAACATAAGACTTTCATTTTTCTTTTTCTTTTAATTTAGTTTGGCCATTTTTATCTACTTTGCCTACAAGGCTTACGGACGTCAACCCTTTAAAATTACTACATGACGTCTCCAGAGATAGTATTTGAAAACAAAGGGAGACCGTATTCAAAAACGTCCAGACCAAGCCCAGCCATTGGACACCGATATTATTTTTTTTTAATGGCTGTTCGGGGAGGATTTGGACGGACTGTTATTACTTTTTGCTGCATATAAGTGAATAGGGGTTTGACGGCGCTTCAGATCGATAACAGCTACAATGCACCCTGCACAGTTCTGCCTTCACTAACGAGAACTCTCTTATCTAAAACACAGAAAGTGAGAACTATGAGGGCTACTGTTATAATGAACTGTCATAAAATTGGTAGCGCTACAAAGCTGATACAGTGTATAACAAACGGTGAAGAAGGATACCCTTTCTTCTTTCCTTTTCCTCTGCCCGTTTTTTCATTATTTCGCATTACTTATATACCCTCTTCAAATACCATGATTGTGCATTTCTTCTACAACATTCTATAATACACTTTGGACCGTGTCAGGCGAGCGGGACTTCTCGCCGCAGAGTTCATGCGCGGTTTAAAGAATGCATAATATCATGGGACACACAAGAGCCCATGCCGCCCGCTCATCCCTCAGGCCCCATTGCCGTCTAAGCATTGTTAACTCACGCGTGAGCTCCCGCGGCATGAAGTCCCGTTCGTTTGACACGTCCCTAAAGCTGAAAATTCCATTTCCCCGACAGGGTATCAGTGTCGTTTCCTATTAATGAATTCAGAAAGTAAGCTTTGCCTTGGCGTGATTTATTTCAACTTGGCGCTGTTTCGGTTTCGTTTCGGTCTCGGCAACATGGATTTTCAGCTTTACTTACAGAAAAACAATATTGGTAAACAATACAACATTTACTCCACAAAATATTAACTTCCAGGGCTCCAGTCCACTTGAGTGGTGCATTCAGTTTTACGTCCTCCAGAGCAATATAATATGTGATTTCTGTGTTATGTTGATCTATATGTTTCTGTGTCCTCTTGGTCTGAGTGAAGTGGATATTTTTACAACTGTTACGACTATAAGATGAATATCTATAACGCAACAGCTGTCGCGGCTTGATAAATAATCATTCATGCAAAGGATCAACTATGTTAATTCCTGATAAGAAGCAAAAAAAAATCTACTAGATTATTGCAACAAAACTGAACTTTTTCACAAGAAATATATAAGGCGTACACATGCAGCCAATTAGATACTTTTTTTAAAGACCCAGATAGTAACAGTTATCATAAAAACGCGAAGGAGACAGAGACACATAGTAACCCATCCGTTGACGCACACAAACCACGACACGAACACCATCAATCGCTGACAATGCGTAGACGCAGTATTGTGACATAGACACGAATAATTACATACGCCCAAAAATAACCACAAGGAACAAACACATCCGCTTGTAAGCAATCAACTACTCTCAGCTTCACATAAAACTTCTGACTCAAATACAAAAAAAAACGCCCGTGCAGATGCGGGGCCCTCTTGCAGAAGAGGGACAGCAAAGAATACATCTGACGTGATACTGCGTGTCGTAAGAGGCGACTAAAGGCGCAAAGGTCCTGGTCTCCCGAGAAGAGCCAGTTGGCGGTGGGCCAACTACCCACCCTGTAAAAATAAACCAGTTACAGAAACACAAGCAAATACTTTAAATCAGTCTTTTATCTTGGGAGAAGGGGGAGCATCTGCACCTGTAGATTCAATGAAGGACAATGGACAAAGCCGAAAGGACTCCACTGGCCTGACTGCTCCTTCATCAAACAAGTCACTCCGGATTGCGTCGTGGAATGTCCGCTCCATGTATGAAGCAGGAAAGAGTGCCCAGGTTACAATGGAGATGAGGCGATACAGACTGCACATACTTGGAGTTAGCGAGACCCGCTGGATACAGTCTGGACTGAAACAACTTAACTCTGGGGAAAAGATTTTGTATTCTGGAAGGGAGGACAAAAAGCATACAGAAGGAGTAGCGATCATCTTGAGCAAGCACGCCCAGAGGTCACTGAGGGGATGGGAACCCTACGGAAGGAGAATTATATTGGCATCATTTACTACAAAGAACAAGAACATCAACATGAACATTGTGCAGATATACGCCCCAACAAATGAAGCAACCGATGAGGACAAGGACGATTTCTACAACCAGCTTCAGGAAATAGTTGACACATTGCCAAGAAAAGATGTGAACATTATAATGGGAGACGCCAATGCCAAGATAGGACAGGACAATACAGGGTATGAGGACATTATGGGGTGCAATGGTTTGGGACAAATGAATGAGAATGGAGAACGGTTTGCAAGTTTCTGCGCATTTAACAGCTATGTGATTGGAGGTTCAGTATTCCCACACAAGAGGATCCATAAGGCCACTTGGATTTCACCGGATGGAGTAACTGAAAACCAGATTGACCACTTTTGCATCACCCGACGATTCAGACGCTCACTGGAGGATGTCATAGTACAGAGAGGAGCTGATGTTGGATCTGACCATCACATGCTGCTGGCAAGACTCAAACTCCGCCTCAAGAAACAAGGTACCAGAGCAGGAACAAAGAGGAGAAAGTTTCAAGTGAGCCTTCTGGATGGAGACAAGAAGGAAGAGTTCCAGCTGACACTGAGGAATAGATTCAAACCCCTTGTTGACCTCGAAGAGACAGTAGATTTGGAGACTCACTGGGCTAAGGTAAAAGGAGTACTTACATCGACATGTCAGGATGTTCTTGGGGAAAAGAAAGTGGAACACAAGGAATGGATCAGTCAAAAATCACTGGACTTGATAAGGATAAGAAGAGACCTAAAAGAACAGGTAAATGCAAGTCGTACAAGAAGCTAAAGAGTTGGTAACCAGGAAGAGTACCGAGCATCAGCTAAAGAGGTCAAAAAATCAATTAAAAAAGACAAAGAGGAGTTCATAGGAATGTTAGCAGAGAAAGCAGAGAAGGCAGCAACAGGAGGACACATGAGGATCCTCTACCAGACTACAAAGACTCTTGCTGGAAAATATGGAAAACCTGAAGTTCCTGTCAAGGATTACAACAGGAAGGCTATTTTTGGAAAGGAAGCTCAGGCAAAAAGATGGATAGAACATTTTAACAGCCTCTTGAACAGACCTCCACCAAGCAACCCACCCGACATTCTACCCGCAAGAAATGATTTACCGATCAGTTGCGACCCTCCGACTAAAGCAGAGATTAATGATGCCATAAAGCAGTTAAATCGAGGCAAGGCAGCTGGACCAGATCAGATCCCACCAGAGGCGCTGAAGGCAGATGCTGCTGGGGCTGCAGAGGGTCTGCACTCACTATTCTCGAGGATTTGGATCGGAGGCAAGTTTCCAAAGGACTGGAAGGAAGGACACCTCGTGAAGCTTCCAAAAAAAGGGGACCTCGGCAATTGTAGTAACTACAGAGGAATCACACTTCTCTCCATCCCAGGAAAGGTTTTCAATCGGATTATTCTCAAGCGAATACAGAATGCAACAGACCCAAAACTTCGTGAGGAGCAAGCTGGTTTCAGGAGTAATCGATCAACCACCGACCAGATCGCCACGCTGAGAATCATAGTAGAGCAGTCGCTAGAGTGGAACTCCCAACTGATAGTGAACTTCCTTGACTACGAGAAGGCCTTTGATAGCATCGATAGAGAAACACTGTGGAGAATATTGAGACATTATGGAATCCCAGAGAAGATGGTGAACCTTATCAAGAGCATGTACGAGGGGACAAGTTGCAGAGTCGTACACGATGGCGAGCTTACTGACAGCTTTGATATCAAGACTGGTGTTAGGCAGGGTTGTTTGCTGTCCCCATTTCTGTTTGTCCTGGTGATTGATTGGCTTATGAAAGAAACCACCAGTGGAGGAAGAAATGGCATACAATGGACCCCATGGACACAGCTGGACGATCTAGATTTTGCAGATGACTTGGCACTATTGTCACACACACACGACCAGATGCAAGCAAAGACTACAGCTCTAAACAAAATTTCAGAATCTATTGGATTGAGGATACATCCTGCGAAGTCGAAGGTCCTAAAAATTGTTGCACCCCCAAGCGCACAAGTCAGAGTAGGAGATCAACCACTGGAAGATGTAGAGTCCTTCTGCTATCTTGGTAGTATCATTGACAATAAGGGAGGAACAGAGGCAAAAGTCAAAGCACGAATTGGAAAGGCACAGGCAGCTTTCACGTCCTTGAGCAAGATTTGGAGAACCAAGGATATATCTCTAAAAACAAAGCTGAGGATATTCAACTCGAACGTGAAGTCAGTCCTGTTGTATGGGTGTGAGACTTGGAATGCGTCTCAGGCCTGCATAAAGAGAATCCAAGTTTTCATCAACAGATGTTTGAGGAAGCTACTTAAGATCAGATGGACGGACAAGGTCAGCAATGAAATTGTATGGAAAAGAACAAGACAGAGCCCAGTCAGAGAGGAAATTGGTAGGAGGCGATGGAGATGGATCGGCCACACTCTCAGGAGGCCAGGAAACAGCATCACGAAGAAGGTATTGGATTGGAATCCCCAGGGCAAGAGATCAAGAGGAAGGCCGCGCGGAACGTGGAGAAGAGCCAGAGAAAATGATGTGCAACGAAGCGGAAAGACTTGGAATAATGTAAAGAGGCTGGCCCATGATAGAGAGGGATGGAAAGTGTTAGTTGGTGGCCTATACCCTGATCCAGGGTGAGAAAGGCAATGATGATGAAATACAAAAAAGGGGGTAGGGGGGTATGGCAAGATTTTTCACAATGATGGCATGGGCCTAAATTTAGATGTCGCCCAAAGCGTCACATTGTATTGCTTACCACGCATGTTATTTTTAACGTGCAAAAATGTTTATATGTTTGACTGAGCGGTACACTTCACCCACAACGTCATGTGCACGTTCAAATCTTTTGGCACGCCATAGTAAATGATGAAATTAATGAATCAAATTCATACCGTACATAGTTATATCTAGATTTCAGTCGTATGATCAATGGGGTTTATGTGAAATCAAGTAATATAATCCTACCCACGTTTACAGCGTATAGCGTACATATATCACGATTACGCACAAGGAGTTCATGCACATTTTGAAGTATTAAATGCTATACAATCAACTAAAGCTAAAATGTGGCAAAAACCTAACCCAGGGCCTTGCGACAAATTAAATATTTCTTTATTGTAAGATTTCAATTCATTCACCAGCCAGGGGGAATTACTGTTGGCAGTTGTTGCTGGATGCTGAAAATTGTTGAAATTTCGAAACTTCGACACACGTGCTCAGAAATGAGCGACCCTTTCCCGGTTCCGGCAATGAGCGGTTCACTCCGGCACTCCGATTGTTGTGAAGTTTGCCTTCTTCTTGGATGACGGCGTGTGGGGAAAACAGTGGTGTTCAAGAATTCGTATTTTCTAAATCGTATTTTCGCTTCAAAACCGTACTGCTGTATTTCCGGCCGCAATTCATTTTACAATACCAAACTTCCTCTGGGTTGGCAGTTCTGAGTTGCTGTCTCTTTAACGATTGAATCGGATTTGTTTGAATTTTCTTTTCGCCTTTCTCTCACAGTGCTTCAACTTCTGAAAATACCAGTGGGTTGCCAAAATAACCCACTCACTAAGCCAACTGGATCAGTTTAAGATAAGAGTATTTACAGAAAATCTAAATCACCTAAATGTCTCTGGTCATTCACATTACGAGGTGAGCACTGAAATAAATTGATATTTGAATTAAAGTCTCTAGTAAATACAGTAAATAATGGAAACAAACTAAGCCTTTTTTGGCAGTACTTTTCATTACATTAGCCCAAAAAGTTTGCGAGTCTGACCCGGGTACGAGAGTTATTAGGTTAGATCCCACTCAAACCGAAGTCCAACGTAATTTCTTGCGGAGGTTTTTAAGCCCCTCACTCATCGGAGGCCTTACGGGGACCCCCAACCATGTCACAGATGAAGTTTCCTTGCACTGAACACAGTGGGCGTAAAAGCTCAAACAAAATAAAACAAGCACTCAACATAATCCAAAAAAAAACAAAAAAAAATGCCAGAAAACGTAATTGCAGTGCATTTCTATCGCCCGTTAAAAATAAAAAATAAAAAAAAACTCACAAAACAACTACAACTTGAAAGCTCTTCAGAAATCTTATCGATGATGATTAAATGATCTTTCTATGCAGTGACAATATTTATGCCTGTAATATAATCCCTGGCAGACTTCAGAGGTCAACTAATCCTATTCGGCTGTCCTAAATCGGCATTATGTTTTTATTCTTCTCTAACGCCCACGCCTTTTTTACGTTGTGTGACTGAAAATAGCACAGAGCTGGTGTTGCCAAACAAGAGCTTATCATATTCACCTCTACTCAATCAACTTTGGACATGGTTGATTTCGTCTTTGTGCAGTCCGGAACAAATATGTTTCTCTTTCCTGTCAAGCTCCAGTGGTTAAATTATGCTCGATTCGTCGTATATGTTTCGGACAGCAGGTTAAACACATCGAGTTATACTTCGAGAATACTTTTCTCTCTCATCAAATCACATTGAACAAGCCAGTGCACAATTGAGATGTGAATTAATGACATAACAGAGCGCTGCCACGATTCAGATGGCTTTAAGCTTACAAAAATTAAGAAGTTAAGTTTCTGTCTTTTCATTTCTGAAGGAAATAGAACATTCGTGGCTATCCAATACAAACGCAAACAATACATGGGCAAGGTCACTGCTACCATGTTTCACTGACTGCTACAGCTTGTCATCGTGATTAGCACAATCATGGATAATTATATCAACACCTTTAGTGCAGACTCTGCGTCGTGGAAAGAAGGGGGGGGGGGGGCTATTAGCACTTATCTACATTTGTCACATCCAGTCTGCCAAAAGACTGACATGAACACTTCCTTGGCTTTGTCAACCAGTGACCACAAAGCTACAGCAATATGTATAAATATTACTGTTCTTCCAAGTGATAAGGGTACAGATAAGAAAGGTACAGGCGCTCAAAATATGTGCTTCGGGTAAAAAAAAAAAATGTGGCATTTTTCTAAAGGAACACAAAGCACTGGTCAAGACATCATTTTGCAACCCCTCATATAAAGCTGAATCGATGGATCAATCACGGAAAACAGGGGATTCTTGATTTTCAGAAAAGGAAAAGTGGAGTGTGGTCGAGAGGAAAGGAGAGAAGGACGATGCATTGCCGCCTCACATCGTTATAAGACATCATTTCGGCGCCCCAAAGTGGCAACTACACGGAGGTGCTAGAGTCTGTGTTGTGGGAAGCATTCTAGAGCAGACAGATAAGTTATGAGACGGAGCTGGCCATTCCTCAGCTTCAGTTTAATGGCTTGTTTTCCTGGTAAGCCTGTCCTCCTCCACCACCCCCTTTGTTTTCATTCAGTTTCTTTTCGTACTATCGGTCCAGATTGGACGCCCAATGCACAGCAGATCTAGCTACACACCCTCAGGATAACCGCGGGCATGATCCGATCGACAAAATACCGACTGGGTGAGTGACTGACATTTTGACTATGACCTGAAGCGAAGATGTCATGACCACTTTTACAGGGCGAGAGTTGACCACTTTCGCCATCAGAATAAACTACATGAGGACTGAGGAATCGTTTGTACTCGCGTATTTCCGTTAGTTGTTCCCGCAGTCTTTTGCCTTCACCATTTTACTTTTTTTGTATTGACAGCTTCAGTTATTTCCATTGATGGTTTCCAAATGGAAAAAACGGTGTCAGTGTAAATATTATTACTACATCAACATTTATCTGACTGCAAAAACATCACTTGATAAAATGGGCTTTTCTTTCATTTTCGACAACGTCATTGAATCCAGGACAACTGAGTAAAAGCCTAACCACCACAGAATTTGACGCCACTAAAGGTATGATCTCCCATCGTGCATCCCCTTCCCCTCCAGGAAAAAATGTATATATATGGAATACCTAATATAATATAGAGTGCTTTCCCTCTTTATGTGATGCAGTCAACGAATTATATAAATGTATTTTGAAAAAGTATCCCTGACGCAACAGAAATGTGTTACTGGTGAGTATCAGCGCCAACATGTTACCGCGACGGGAAGCGTGACTCTGTATACAGAACTGCAGATCTCACACTGAAATAGGATTACATTATGACTGTAGATACACTTAGGTCTGTCCTATGAATAAAACTGGCTAAGCATAGCGGGAAAAACTCATAAAAATGATAATTAGGACCGGTGCTAACACAAATGGCCTCAGCGTGAGTGCAATTACCTGTAACTCACTGCTCAACCCTGTGACAATTTGGCTTTTATTAAGGAGGCATGAAAAGCTAAAGGCTATGTTGTATATGAACTTACATACCCCCTCCTCCCAGCTCCCCCGGAAAAATCACATATATCAGTGCTTGGAGACTGTACATAGTAAAAAATCTCAGAGCCAAACATGCAATATTTATTAGGCAAATTCGGCTTTTCTCCTACAGCGCATCCTCCTTTCTGTTTTCACTATCTACGGAGAGTCACGTGTACGACTGCATTTCAACGTCAAATATAAAACAAGTGATTTTTAAATCTAGTAGTATCTTATCAACATTTCATCAAACAGAGGTGACAACAAAATGTGTCTTTTGAGCCAGCTAAACTTATACTGAAATAAAATGTCGGTAAGGCAATAACACGCCGCCGATAACAAAGGTATCTAATCAGCACTAAAATAACACGTTAGCAATGTCAGGGCGTTCACATCAATGCCAATTAATTCGAATTGACAACTGAGTCACTTTGTGACAGACCGAACTCTATCAGCAGTGTACGCCTGCTGGCAAAACACGGTATCCGCACTTTTCTTTTTTTAATTGGTCCATTCTTCATTCACTTCTTTTAAGGCATCTTAAAATTCACAAACCTAGTGGGTAGAATCTGAAGATAATATGTTCACCACACACATGCATACGTACATTGTCATTTCAGGTCATGGCGAATGCAAGTTTGTTTATTCTCCATTAAATTTTGTTATAATTAATGCAGGTCTATACTTTAAGTCTGTTGTGCACCTTGCATGTACTGCAGGAGTACCACGGCTGTTTTTCCCGACATTCTGCAAACACAATTTTACGCCTACGACGCCCTATCCTGCAAAATCCTGATTGAATTTCTAGCAATGTATATCATTCGCCTCAGAAATCACTGCATGGCCACATTTTTTGGTCTTGGCTTTGATATGCTGTGGGCGTTCCAAAGTGAGAACGGCTATTACTCTTATGTACCTTTTCAAATAAGCTCTTTTCGGTATTCTTGCTCGGAAGGGAACACTTTATAGTAGGCCTACTTGTAAATTACGTATTTACTTTCTGCATCTGGTAAAACCTGTGTTCGTGTGCTCCTAGTCGATTTTTCGTCTGCGTTTAACACCATACAACCGCACTTAATGTTTCAAAAGCTTACCAACCTACACGTGAGTTCTTTTTTAAAGAGCTGGATCTTCGAATTTCTAACACAGAGAAGCCAGTTTGTGGATATAAACAACACATTTTCCAAATTACTCACAACAAACACAGGAGCGCCACAAGGCTGCGTGCTGTCACCTGCCTTGTATACATTGTATACAAATGATTTCACTGTGACACACAACAACGTTTACCTTCTTAAATTTGCCGACGACTCTGCTATTTTAGGCCTTTTACCTAACTCTGGCCACGAATATTCTAACATTGTACAATCCTTTCATTGTTGGTGTAATAACAACTATCTTCTACTGAATGTTAAGAAAACAAAAGAGCTTGTTTTTGACTTTAGGAAAAATAACAACGATCCTGTTTGCCCTCTTACTATCAACAATGAAGAGGTTGAAATTGTCACAGAGGCCAAATATCTTGGCATTACTATTGATTCATTGCTTAACTGGCATGCGCATGTAACATATGTATACAAGAAAGCCAACCAGCGCATGTATTTCCTCAGAAAGCTCCGCTTTTTAAAAGTTAGCAAAAGCATTCTGAAAATATTTTACACCATGGCTATTCAGAGCGTTTTGATGTATGGAGTTGTCTGTTGGGGAGGAAACATCTTACAAAAAGATAAAAATAAGATCAATAATTTAATTAAAAAAGCATCCAAAATTTGTATCTGTGATCTGCCATATTTTGATGAGCTGTACACTGGTGCTTGTATTAAAAAAGCTAATATTATTATAAATGACCCCCAACATCCCCTGAACAAGGAATATATAAGATCTGTAAGAAGTTTAAGGCTGTTGTCAAAGAAAACTAAAACTGAGCGCTACTTTAAATCGTTTATTCCATCATCAACTAGGATGTTACAATAATGTCGTCATCTTGATCGTAATCTGTGCACAGTTGAATTATGTCCTGCGTGTCAGGTCAATGTGTTTTAGTTAGGGAAGCATATTGTGTGCACTGTTAATTTTGTTAATTTAGTTAATTTATCAGTGTGTGTGTATATATGTGTGTGTGCGTGCTATGTATCATACTTTCTGCTTCTGTAACTATATTGTTATGTATTCAATGATCAAAACAAATTTCCTTGTACAAGGACGAATAAAATTTATCTTATCTTATCTTATCTTATCAGCTGTGTTCTCTACGGGGCAGTGGGGACAGGCGTACATTAAATACACATTCACCTGCTTTAAGAGGTTTGAGCAGCAAGTAAGTTATTGTGCTAAATTTTTCCCAACTTGCTGCGATTTTGTGCCGTGAAGTTTCATGTTTTCGTTTCCTTTGTGGCAATTTCAATTCATTCCAGTAGAAAGGACAGATCTGCCCACACAACTACTAATGTTGTTACCGATATCATTTTTCGTACACATAATGACTACATTCTCTACTCGTTTGGTAGTACAAGCGGGGTGTGGCGATGTTTCTCTCTGAAGTATAAACCAAAAGCCGAACTAACAGGCATTTAAAAGCGCACACAAGACACTAGTATCCGAGTGACAGGAGATCTACAAGCTTGATGTCCTGTTAATATTTTTCGTGGTTCTCTGTTTCAAAATGTTTGCCTGTTTTCAGATTGCTAAAACCGCATGCGCGAAAGAAAATACACAGTGGGTGTGTCAAAAGGCAGGTAGTCATGGGATGGGCAAGTGAAACTGAGCCAAGCAGGAACGGGGAAATAAGGCAATGAAAATGACAGGAAAATAGTGTGTTGGAAAAAGAATGTTTGGGAAGAGATAGATTCAGTTAAAAGAAAATGAATCAATGTACGGGATGGGATCAGGTGTGTTAATCCCGGTGCTTAGTTTGCATTAGGAAGAAGTCTGACCAATATCTCTCATGTAATATAAAAATCCATCACCGGGGCCGCACGTCAAAATGGCCAACCTTCTTTCACCGTAAAGGCAAGCAGGCAAAACGAAGGAATATGAGTAAGTCCTGGGCGGTTCACTTTATCAGAATATCTAAGGTCAGGAAATGAATGAAACTTACATACTAATGCACATAGCTAGGCTAGAGCTGCGGGGGAAGTTGTTACACAGCACTGATAGTAGCAAAGCGACAGGTGGGGTGAGGGAGATGGATGAATAGGCAACCTCATGCTGTAACACAGTGTAACAGCCGACAGACAAGGTGGCCAAGACTGGACCAAAGTGTCGCTCTTCAGGGGGGGGGGGGGGCAGACAGAGGGCTGCGTGGTTCTAACACTATTGTACGAATGTTGACAATAAAAAATAAAAACTGGATGATGTTTATTAGATTCGCTAATCATGTGGCCCTGGATACGTATTCTCCCACGCTGATCTGTTTGCAGATTATTCATAAAATACACAGTTTTAATAGCCATGGCTCGCCAAATATTACCCCCCCCCCACACACACACACACACACCACATTCATACACATACGCGCGCATTTTGTTCTTTTTTCCCGACGCCAACAGTAACTGAGTGCTCAATGAGAGAATAAATTATTATACATAATGTCTAGCTGACAGCAACAATGATAATTCTTTCAGTTAAACTGACTTTGTGACAGGCAAAACTAAAGTAACAGTTTAACAGCTGTGAGTTGTGGTAAATATCTATCATAAAATTTATGAACAAGGATGTCAACAAATCTCTATTACCCTTTACTTTGGTATATATGCACACCCTACTATAAAATAAATGACAGTGAAAATGATAATTATGTTATGAAACGTGAACCCTGCATATTCTTTTGCATCATACACACTTTAAATCGGTTTTAAAAAGTCATCATAAACATTGAAATTCCGCGTTTGGCTTTATCGGGATGGCATAATAAACTGGTCAGGCCTCCAAAATGAACCACACCCGTAATGAGCCGGTGACCCCGACCCTTGGTGACTTGATTATGTACGCGAGAATTAATTGCAGAAATAAGGTCTTGACACAAGTAAGGTAAAGTGTGTGACACCAATAGAATGTATCGTGTATTCTTCAACACGACTCATTCAGCTCGACACACACAGCCGGACTTAACTGCATCATGCCCTTAAACGACACCATACGCTCAGGTATGCGAAGTGATTGTCTAACAACCACCTAACAACCACCCCCGCGAGAAGAGTGCAAAAGATCGGTGGGACCTCAAAAGCATCAAACATTTATTATTCAGGTGGGCGTGGAGGAGCGGGATGGGGTGGTAGGATATAAATGCTGGCCTGGTTAAGTTCTATAGGCATCGGCATGGTTTTATATACCCACTTATTCTATTTCAAGAGGTGCGTGAAACAGGACAAGAGGGAAGATAACCTCATTGGATGATAGACGATTTTCTGTGCTTAAGTACATACAGCCAGAGTCAGTGGAGGTTGTGTCTTGGTACAATTAGCCTAAGGAAAGACACATCAAGAGGTAGACCAGACAGACCAACGCTTACTACCCAAACAGAATTACATTTATTACAGAACAATACAGAAAGGAAGATAAACTGAAAGCAGCCAGAAATGACGACCTGGACATTAGCAAATTCAATCCCGGTAACAGAGCCTGATATCTGAACTAGAATCATTTATCTGGAGTACAACATTATGCCAGTCTCAGGATAGAACTAACGACAGGATACAGGAGTTTCTGAAAAATATTCCAATCTATATGGATGTAAGATAGCTAACCTGACAGAAGATGGCAGTGACAACTGCAAGCCTGGAGATGACAAGAATAAGAAATGGAAAATAATGAAGAAAAAAAAACATAAAAATCCTTGCAGAAAGAAATAAACAATTGCATAACTGATGTGACCAAAGAATGCTCATTGAATGAGAGGCAAGAATGAAAAAATAAGAAGAGGAAAGATAGTGTGAGAAAACAAAATTGTTGTCATTCAAAGACAAAACAAAACCATGTTAGACTCTAATTGTATGTTTCCCTTACACTTATTTACATATTTTGAAATGGAATTTTGAAATAAACTGTGAAACACCTTCCATCATATTCTTCATCATGGCATAATGATTGTGTGTTCAGGTAACAGCAGCTCTCTAAGTGAAACAGCGTTTCACTGCATTTATCAAATGAACTTTTTAAAAACAATTTGAACAATTACTGTTTCATTTGGATGCTTTGATAACCTGTTACTCAATTCATTTCTTTTTTTCCTTTGAGCTCTGAAAACTGAAAAGCAATGTAATACAGCAAGTGAAAGCAATACACCACTGACATCACAAGCCAAACAATATTAAAAGGTTCACAAACTCATGTTCCACATTTCTTTCCCTGCACTCCCCAAAGACCTGGCAAAACTGGTGAATATAGTGTTATTATTTAATATTTAGTTTTTCATTATGATCACATAGCAGACTGAACATGTCTGTATAATAATATACAGTAAAACATATCCTTCTGGGACCTCTAGCTTTTCTTTCTTAACATCCTTATGGCTTTGAATAATGAACTACAGAATTCTAGGGACAGCATTTTCAGAAACCCTCCTGCAAAAGCTATTTTGTCTAGAGACACATTGGGACTTTCGTGCTGAGCTTCTAAATTTTGTTATGGTATATCTCCTTAAATAACAGATAACTCAGTTATCGGGTCAATAGTGGTGATACAATTGAAAATTTGACAATTACCCTTGAAAAAAAAAATGCAAATCTGAAATGTACTTGATCGAATAACATTGCTTCACATTTTCCCTAAGGTGTATTCGATGGGCTAATATATACCAGATTTATTTTTAAAGGTTTTTCCCATAAGCCTTAATCTTATAGTCTGAGGCAAACGAAGATTACTGCCATCAAAACAAAAGTAACAATAAGCACACACCAACTGTAGTAATAACACTGATGTCGTGAATTTCCTTTCATATGCTCCCCTCCCCCCTCCCATCAACACACACACACAAAATGGATAGGATGTGGTCTAGTCACAATCTACAAACACCAAGTGATAATCTGAGACAGTACTCCAACAAAACAACTTACTTCATTCCATTTGGGATTCAGGTCACCTTTCTTAACCTCTGTTTTTTTACGAATACCTGGAGAAATGATAAAACATAAATAAGAATAACTAACAGCATCGAGTATGGGAACACAGTGATGCTCAACAAAATGATGACTTTTTAACAGGGATTGCACTGTTCTGCTCATTTACAAATTTTGAAGTCAAACTTACAACTTCCAATGTGCTTGATTAAAGCACTAGCCAAAACATTTTTACAAGTCTCGAACTATCAACGACGTGATGACAGTGAATGGGTAACAAAAAGTAATGAACTAATCGGTATGATATCTGTCCTAGCATTTCCCATTGGCAGACTGCAAATTTTATCTGACATTATTTTGAACCAAAAAAAAAAGCAGGTAAAAAAAGGGAGGGGGGGAATACAGTTGATATTCTTTGCCAAAACTCTGGAATGTAATGAAATATACTACAGCCAAGTAGGGACGCTTATCAATTCAGTTCTTGAAATGCATACCAATACTTTTATCCTGTTGATTGGTACATTCACGCTAATCCTTTAAAACGGGCTGGTGTTCTCGCCGGGTAAGTATTAAACTAAAGGGTTTTTGGCTCATCATGCAAATCAATGCGAAATGGACTGACCGTGCCCAGTTTCCGCACACAAAATGAATGTAAAAGTTTGTCACTCAGCAGCAGTTTCATAGCACTCCATATTCCAGACACCTCTGCACTGAATATCCTGCAGACCGGCCGCAGACGGCAGACCGGCTGCGGCAAGCAGAAAACAACACAAGACTATCAGGCACTCACCTTGGAATTCTATAGCAGTGTACGGGTCAGACTTTCCAAATGTTTCTGGATTAGGAACATTAGTTGCTCCAATAACAAGCACTTGGAGAGACATTTTGAAATTTCCCCTTCAAAAACTTTTTTCCGCGACCCATCAGTCACAGCATTTTATCGATTTATCCCACTGCACATACATTCAATGTAGACAATCCCTTCTCCTCATTTAGCTTCGTACACACCACCGCACCTATCAAGAATTGTGGGAGTTTGCAACGGGAGACTACTCTCACGATGTTTTTATCGCTGTGGGCGTGGTTTCAGCACTACGCGGCTACGCCCACTCCTGGGATAACCTATCTCGACTTATAACATTCATGCTATTGTTGTTGTCATAATGTTATCTGTCTTATATTGCATTTCAGTAATGTACTTAATGGTGTTAATGGTTTAAAGACGGACAAACATATTTATGCTTGTATGCCAAGGCTGGAGGTCAGGTTTGAAGTAGGCGTTGAATGCATGATAAGCGAGACAACTCGATAAAAACACATTTGAAGAAAACTTTGAATTATTTCCCATAACTTACAAAACGAAAACGCACCATTCACAATTTCAGTGTCACGGGTGCAGTTTCACAATTCGCAGATAAAGA
This sequence comes from Onchidella celtica, assembly GCA_963931925.1. Lineage (NCBI taxonomy): Eukaryota > Metazoa > Mollusca > Gastropoda > Systellommatophora > Onchidiidae > Onchidella > Onchidella celtica. The sequence goes on along the minus strand of OZ007567.1, from coordinate 51,356,015 downwards.
CGCATGGAAGCCAGGGCAAACAACATTTGACGGCTTCAATTACGCCTTTTCCCTAAAACAAGGGTAATTTATACATTAATTTTAAAAATGGCGTGCGTTGTAATCTTTGATTCACTTCCGAATAGGAGATAATTTCTTGTCTTTACTTGCTGGATCATATATTTATAAGTAATTGTAGCTGAGATAGCTACAGCACAACTCGGGAATTGTTGTTGTTGTTTTTTTTTAAAGAAACAAAATAATTGAAAGATTATAATATACAGTAATTGCCAGGTTAGGTTAAAAATAGAGAATGGTCCTATCTTCCCATTTTTTCTCTTTTAAAATCCTGGGTGTTGCGAGCACCAAGGCCATGCACAAGTAATTTGTCCTCAAAGATGGTACATGCATGAAAGAAAAGAATGTGACAACGACGTTGCCTTTTGTTCTCGAATGTTCCTGTCATTGCATGAACATAAAAACACTGAGTATTAAAAAAACAACTGTCAGGACATGTAAGCTGTTGGTCGCGAGAAAGAGATGAGCTCATACACCATTATGAAACTCTTTCATACATTCTGATATGATGCCAACAGGGTTCTAGCCTCTTTGATTATATTCAGTGCTGTGAGTGAGACGACATGTGAATAAAATGTATACGTCTGTGAAAAATTAAGGAGCGCATAGTAACATTACTTTTACGGGTCCAAGATATCAAGGGAAGTTACTCGACAAACAAAATATAGTAGTCGATTTTTAACAAGTTTCTCCGCTTGGAGCAGAGATTCTTTTTATCGACCTGTAAACAAAAATATTTTTTTTCATTTCATAACGAATCATTTTATTCAATGTGAAGACCACTTGTAAAGTGTTTTATTGGGTCCAGGCAAAGAATAAGGCTTTGTGGTATACATTTTGTCCTATTTTACGCAATTCAGACATCACATTATCAATATGTTAAAAAAATTATGAATTTTGCTGACAAATTTTATGAAAAATACATTTAACTCCAACTGATTACCCACGTCGGTAACTTCTGACAAAATATAGAACACTCCTAAATTACTGATGATTTTCATCCGAAGGGCGAAAAATTCTTCCTCGTTAGCAGCTTTAGACATCTTATGTGTCTTAAAGTACATGTAGGCTATGAGAGAAAGAGGATTGGGTAGAGCAGAGAAGAGGTTCACTGGTATAGCCTACAATTATCATCAGTATGATTATTATTTATTGTTGTTGCACTGCAGTGGAAGAATCCCAAATCACTAGGCCCATGTTTTATTATGTGACAAGTGGAAAAATATTGGAATTTTTATAAATAAGTGAAATTTTCGAAACATGCTGTTGAAAAATTCCTTCGGTCAATCGGACAGAAGAAGCTACTTTGGATAGCTTTGGTGGGGTTTATGAATCATTAAAAAACGACGACGCTGTGATTTTCAAATTAGATCAGGCTACAGGCATGTCATAAGTGTGTGGCCACATGTCTAGCGATGGGCCAAGCGGTGAGCTACACTGTAGTGAAGCGACGGGAATAAATGCATTAAACCTAACCTAGGTGTCCACACCACAAGCGATTACCGCTAGCTAGGTGCTCGCTATGAGCGACGATAAATAACTTGCCGTTTAACATCGCTCGTCGCTCAAGCTGTGTGTCGTGACCCCGTGCCCTCCTAAAGATAGTGAGGTTTTTGCGCACTTTCACTTTCTGTCTTGTGTCTTTTTTCAAGCACATCGTCAATGAAAGGCTTTTTTTTTAGCCGGTGAGCCTTAAATTCTACAAAATATCACATTATGCATCAGAAGGCGTAAAGGTGTGTGTGGGCATATTTTGAAAGGTCTTAATGCTCACTTTATTTTGTAATAATTGTGTTGATTTCGATTCCCAACTGAATTGACCGCAAGAAAGTGTTGCGATATTTTGAGCAGATAAAAAAAAAAAAAAGATACAATAAGTATACATGTAATAGGACTGTATCTATAATTTTTTTTTTGAAGCAGCCATAATGAAAGGTGGAAAATACCGTTTTTCCCTTCAATTGAGATGTTAATGATTTTCAGCGTAGCTTCAATGTAATTTTTGTACATCGCTTGCGACCAGTGTTTGTATTTCTTTATTAATGAAATTAGACACCCGTCACATTGCAGTGGGAGAAATTAAAACAACAACAAAACAAAACATCATCTTTGGGTAATATTCATAGAAGAAATTTATATATAATTTTCTTGCCAAGCCACGGCACCAGGACCAACAAAATATTTCACCAATTGCTCTCTCATCCATGTTGCATGTTGTCCTGGTCGATCTTGGTAGCGTCTCACCCGCCTATCACTATCTTGGGCCGGAGCACCACCCCACTTTTCGTGTTCTGTTTCCATTCTGTTCAAACTTTTAATGTCAATAATTGCGGATGATTATTAACATCCGCTGGCTGGACAGAGTCACCAACCAGGAGGTGCTAGACAGAACTGGCTCAACAAGCATTGAGTCGATGCTGCTGAAGGCTCAGATGCGCTGGACAGGCCATGTAGTATGAATGGATGACAGCCGCATCCCCAGACAAGCCATGTATGGAGAACTGAAAGAGGGTTCGCGCAAACAAGGACGCCCAAAACTGAGGTACAAGGACACCTTGAAAGACAACCTCAAGTGGAGCGGCATTCAGCCACGCCAGCTGGAAGCGTGTGCCTCCAATAGATCAGCTCAAGGCAACCAGTGCCTTTGAGGAGGATCGGCGACAGCGTCTCGTTGCGGCAAAGGACAGACGTCACAGGGCAGCGTGCACCTCGGTCCAAAATACAAACTTTCAATGCGACAGCTGCGGCACCTGTGTGCTTCCAGTTTCGGTTTGCGGAGCCACATGCGCCGCCATCGCTGAGAGCAGAGAAACAACGACATCATCGGATCCCGATGGACTACAAACTACCAAGCAATGCGGCGGTAGCAAGGACAACCTTAACAGTTGATATGGCCGTCTTCAACACTCGCCATTTTGCTGCTAGAACCATAAAGGCATGCTCGACACAACGCCTTGCTTGCGGATGACGATAAGTAAATATTTTCAGATCACGTGTTAACTTTGAATTGATGGTAGTTATTAGATAAGGTTTTAGAGGATAAGCTGTGTCTCCGATGAGAAAAAAGGGAAGCCGGATGTTTGAATTCCGTTGATCAGAGCCTGTTGGGAGTTCAGCAATGTTTACGTCAAACTGAGTTTGTAGCTCAGATCTTGAAAATGTTCCACCAACAGCCACCACACAGAGTGCCGTTTTCGTCGACGAAGAGTGCTATCGCACTTATGAACGAACGTAAATGCTTTTGTTCTTATTTTTTTTCTTTTAATAAACTGTTATTTTTTACCTATTATATCTTCTTGTTGTTCAGTCAATTTATTTACTGTGTGGAGAATGAAATGAAACAAAATGAATAATATACCGTAGTTAGTTTGTGAGTTATCTTAATAGTTGCATTAAACATAAGTAGAATTGATTCAAGCCCAACAAGGTCCATAGGCTATCTGAATGAATATCAGCGAGCTACTGAGCTAGCTATAATCGCTTGAACCGTCCACACCATGAGCTATAGCCCAGCTAGGAGCTAGCCTGTAGCTTGAAAATCCATAGCTAGTGGTGTGGCCACCCAAGCTCCATCGCTCACAACACGACCGTCGCCTGATGACAGCGAGCTGGTAGCGCGGCTCGACATGTGGCCACACTGTAATACTTCTGTATTTCTGTGGCCTGTTACCCTTCGTCAAGAAGTCCGAATGCAATTTGTAATGCTTATGGCCAAACTGAGGACGCAGCAAGATTTTTTCATTTTCCTTGTTTGTCCTGCTCTGCCAATTTAATAGAATATAGACGCGTAAAAAGGCAGACAGATGGGCAGACAGTCAGACAGACAGGCAGTTAATTAGACAGGCTTGATGAATGCGTGGATGGATAAGGTGTTTTTGAACCAAGCTCAGCATACAGAATGTTTTAAGAAAATGCATGCAAGAGACACGTGGCTGGAGAGAAAGAAAGGATGGAAAGGTAGAGAGAGACATGCCGTCGACCGAGCACTTACTAGAAAACAGTACATGTATAATAATAGCTGGGGATGCAGTTACCACCACAATCCGCATGAAACGACATGTACATGACAATGTAGTGCATGTACTTTATTTATAATAAAATATCAAGATCAAGAATGTCGTCAAGATGATTTCTTCAACTTAACAGCACACCTAGGAGTTTATGCTTTGGTACAATCCCATGTAGTAGTTTAAAATATAAACCAAGGAGCTTATAATACTGCTCCTTGATATAAACCCTTTTCTGTTGTACCTATATCAGCATTGAAGAACGAAGTGACTGTTTAATTTGGACCGTAGAATGCACAAACAAGAAAATGTGAAAAAGCATTTCTCAGCTTTTCTGAGCGCAGCTATACTGTGTAGCCTACATGTATTAATTTATCTTTGTATATATATACTGACATTGACGAAGTTTTGTTACTGTCAAAACAACTCTGTGGTTCTGGAGTTGTCTCAGGTGTAGATATTACATGTATTTTTATGACTTGCCCACACTTGATCCGTAGCCCAAATTAACTGCCACAATGGTATTGATGCCTGCGGGAACGTAGAGTACTATGTATCTTCTATTCACTAGCTTCTATTATTTTTCTTGTTTTTTTTTGTTGTTGTTGTTGATTTGCAAAAAATACATGCATTAGTTGAAATCAGTTTTACTTTTAAGTAATAGACCTTTAACATGCCGATGTTTCCAGAACATTCCGGGCTCCATTGTACAGCAAACACGATACACGGTACGCCGCTGCGTTTTCCGCCCTCTTTGGCATTCCCGCTGAGCCAGGGTGTTTTTGCCAAATTCACAAGTAGGTCACACGAAAGGTTACGTCAAGGCAGCCGAGACCTTGAAGTTGGGTTTGATGAAAATTGGTTTCATGTTCTGCACGATGCTGCTTTGCGTTTTTTGTATCTTTCCTTCAGACTCTTTCTAGGCTTCTGGGCTGAGCCTTTGCGATCATTTTTTAATAAGAATTATTACTTTATTAGATCTAGTTGTGTTGTCAGTGACATGGTCTCATATATTTTGTCCAAGTCATGATGCAGACAGCCGAGACGGACAGACAGACAGGCAGGCAAGCATACAGACAGACCACGCGAGACAGACAGACTCCACCGATTCATCTAGTAGTTTGTACGTGTAATTTGTCTCCATTACATTTTGTTTGCAAAGTAGCCCATAATTTATTGCATTTACCGGTATTTGCTGAAAAAAAAAGTAGAATTAATGCATCGATCCTAAAATGTTTCATGGTAATCTCTTACAAATGTTACATTCCATTATATTCTAGCTTGTATACTTAGGGGCGAGGCTTCCTCATAATCAATAATCAGTGATTACCCTTCGAATATTAATTCTAGAATTACTGTGCTTTCCAGATCGAGCCCAACACCAAGTCCATTTAGTCAGTTCAGCATTCAATTCTACCTCGCTATTTGCGTTTGTTATAATTATAGTCCAACACCCCTCACCGAAAAGCATTTTTATAGGGACCTACACCTTATGAACTGGTCCATAATCAGTGATTAATAAAGACAAAGAGGTCTTGACTACGCCCAGAAGCTATAGATCTTGAGCATAGCCTGCAGGCCTATTCGTCGACGCGGCCCCGTAGACAGCAAAATAGTGGGGATAAAAAATAGGCTTATCAAAGTTTGACCTGATTTTACCTAGATTTATGCATGTTTTTTACTATGCGATCGTTTTCATTCTAATCGAAAGGTACTGAGTCGAGTGAAAGAGTATGTGTGGATTTTTGTTTGTTTGTTTGAGGTAATCTAAGAATACATGTAATTTATTCTAAGCACAGGAAGAGCTATCAAAGCAAAATAATAGTCTAGATCTAAACAACTGTGATCAAAATCAGTCGAACATATCAAGAACATCACATTTGATAGGTCGAGCGAACCTATACCGCAACGGTAGATAGCCACTTCTCCGAGATCACTGCACATCGTTGTGTCACAGAGATGCCACTTAAGCACTTTCTGCCATTTATAATAATAATAATAATGAAGATCATTTATATAGCGCCTAATCCAAACGAGTTTGCTCTAGGCGCTTTACAGAAAGTCTTGTTCTCTCCATTTGCATCTCTCTCTCTATCTCAGACCAAATTGTAACGCAGCCTGTTAGGCGCAGTTCACAACTCACAACAGTTCACAATTCACAACTTGTATTCTAAAATATTATAATATTATTTGAATATATATTATATATTTATTTAATAATGAATTATAAATTATTTTCGTTGGTGATATGGGGGTGATATGGATAAATTTTAATCTATTAATTTTAATTTCAATTTTCAATTTTGCCCGGGCAGCGGCCTGTTCGGCCTGCTCTTTACGATTTCCAACTGCCAAGGCATCTTTAAAGTGCGCAACGTGCACACGGGCCCTCCGAAATTTTTCGTCCTTATCCGAGAAGACTAGGTACTCGACCCTACCCCCCAATAGGATCAGGGACACGAAAATATGAGAAAAATCCCAATTTCCAACATGCCTGCAAAGCCCGGGTTTTAAACCCCGGAACCTTGACATGAGAGGCGAGCACCTTGCCTCTAGACCACCTTGTTCCCTTATTTAATGTTAATGGGTCCTTTTCGAGAAACTTCATGAGATGGTAGAATAACATCTCTGGCAAATGAATACAATGAAAACTTGCCGTTCAAATTATATTTTATAAAATGGATGAAAAATATGCGTTTATAAGTCTGTTAGTATACAATGTATGAATGGTATTTTCATATTAGTTTGGCTTGAAAATTGCTGCATTCCTGTCCTGTTGACAAGGATAGTCCGCTCTTTAGATTTTGCAGTGCCTAGCACCCGTTTCATTGTTTTAGTCGCTGCATTTATATTTTTTTTATGTAAAAATAATATGATGTAGCGCTACGTCCCATTATGAGGATCTTACTAGATTAAATTCTGATTACCCTCTGCAGAGGGCCACCTTCACCCCTGCTTGTACTTGTAGCCTGCAGAGCTCTGCAAATCTGAAGTGGCTTGATTATTGTAAGGTTTTAATGCTGTTTTATTGTCAATGCAGTAGTCTTGTATCTTTCCTTTTCAAAACCAATTTGTGTATGGAATCAAAATAAACCACATCCATCACTCACTGACAACCTCCTGCACTTTTTGAGAATATGCCGGTCTGGGCAAAGGATGGTTGGTGAAAAGTAAGACAGACTGATACCACTAACAAGTAGCAATTACATGTACTTGCATGCATCTCATCGAACAAACAAAAGAATATTTAAGTTAAATCTCATGTTTATGTATTTATTAATGAATCCAATCAGCATTGTTACATACTATAAACTGGCTTTTACATTATGTACATTGGGATAGAAATCTGTAATATACATGTGCAGTCCAGCATATTGCACACATATGACATTTTCGCATCACAACCATTAACATTTATTTTAATTTTAAATACACAAAAGTTAAAAAAAAAAGTATGCAGTACCAATGAACAGAACAACACACTGACACTTAAGCAGTAATGACACAGATTAAATTACAATGTACTCTCTTAGCAAAATGTTTCATCACTATGGTACTCCATTCAATGCAAAACATTTTGTTCAGTCTTCTCTGGTTTGCAGGCAGAAATACTTAAATCATTATAAAAATTAATGCAGCAACAGGCAAAACTAAATTTACAAGAATAATACTGCTTTTAGTTTTGTTACCTTGCAGCAACTATCAAAACTTTTTGCTAGAGACAATAACAGTAACACTGTCAAGTTCGTACACTGGCAAAAATCACTACATATATACATGTATCACCTAAACATTTCCTTCCTAGAAATCTGCCAATCATACTAATCAATTTCTTCAATTTAGGAATTCTCCTTATGTCAGTGTTACTGTTACCTTTAGGTCCCACATCTCTCAATATATTTATTGCTTTTGCATAATTGTGTTAGCCTTCTTCTCTTTATGCCACTCTACAAGAAAATATAGAAGACGTTTGGTTGCAATAAATTTATAAACCACTGTAATGGCACATATGGAAATAACTTAGTAGTATGTTAGAACACTGGCTAACATAAATTAAAGCCTTCAGACACGAGGAAGAATATTTTACAGCATATCATGTTGAGGCTGACAGAACCAAAAGTATATCACACATGAAGGACATTATTTTTTGCCCTATGAATAGTTCTCTTGGAAATGTTGAGCTGTTTTCTCATCTCTAGACCCTCACTCGACCATTATATTGTCTGGCAAGAGAATGTTATGTTAGAAACCAAAAGCAAATGCAGAAAAGCAAACAGGGATGAAGACACCAAAGAACCTCATCCATTATGATTTGACATGAAATATGATCTTCCAAAGTAACTTCTTTCAACCTTCAAATATCCTATTCTATCATCCTCTGAAAGACTGTGGATCACTTTTATATATTATTCAGAAAGAAAAACTATTTTTAAAAAAACAAGAACAAAACCTCATACCCGAATATTTGTAAACGCTTGCTCTCTTTCTTTTCCTTGATTGTACTTTCATGAGCACTTGACAAATGACATTATGTTGGACAGGACACAAAGGCAAAATTTTTTACACATACACAGAACAATAAAATGCCATTTTTGTATCACAAGCATCAACATTATTAATTTTAAAAGTTTGTCTTTTTGTTATCCACTTTTATTGAAGAATTTTCCATGTTCAAATAACACTGCAATAAACAGATATGTTTCAAACAAAGAAAATTCACCTAACACAATGCAAATACAGTAAATAACTGCAATTTTCGTCACCAGAGCCATTCCATCCTTATGGGTATTGGTATTGGCATCAACTTAAGACAGCAAATAATACATTAAAGCACAAAGTCCCTGCTCTTAGTGTTAGCAGACTTCATACATAGAAGCCAATACCAATGCTTTATACATACATGTAATTCTATTGTTAAGTTTCTACAGCAGCCTCAATTACACTTGGCCACGAGTCAGTCAAATGAACAAATGACAATACATACCATGAATGATATTAAATTTTATCCCCTGTTGTATACTCAACTCCTGCTTAACTCCTTGGGTAACTCCATATTTTGGGATAAAAACGGTTGGGTGGGGAATGAAGAAAAGACAAGTATTTAACAAGCTTTTCTGAAAATGATTAACAAAGGCTAACCCCTATTCTTGGAATCAGTGTTATCAGTAATCAGTATTATATATAGCAACCTAAGAGGCCATATTGGCAATAATCCTGGCAGGATTTTTAAGCTGTGGTGTCACTGATGTTCGTTAGCTGCCATTCAATAATAAACACAAGCAGTGAATTCAAATCACCTGAGATCCCACAGGGCACGGTTTGGTTGCCTAAGTACTGCTACTAGTAGCGTGAAACAAAAATGGATCTGAAAAATGACTGAAGTAAAAATGGGAAGAAAATTATCTGGGGAAACAACATGAAACTGCCATCAATTTGTATGATACTGAAATGGTAATGATATTATGTTTAACTCAAATGATTCCAATGTACACTTAAAAATAATATTTTTGCTAATAATACATTATGTATACAACATGTACTAACAGAAGACTGACTGGCACAGCTCTTTAATCATGGCAGGCTCAATACCTTTCTATTGCTTAAAAACACTTGAATATTCTTAGCCATACATCAAAAAGTTCAGATCTGAATTGAAATGTTTTACATCAAATGGCCCATTCAAAATACAATATGCAACTTCCACCTCCTGTTGAAGGAACAGATCTACATTATGTTTACACCATCTATTGCCCAAATCCCATTTCAAATTCAGTCTGCACTTTAGATATGTTACCAGATACAATATGAGAGTGTGGAGATGATAGACTGGACTGGATTATAATAATAATCTGATGAATCAGACGACAGAGTTACCATATATATAGATATATGGGAAAGGAAATAAAACACTCCTACCAAAACCCTGTCAGTCATGTTAGATGTCTGAGTATTAAAAAGTTGTTACATCAAATACTATGGTACACCTACTGCTGTTCATTACTTGAATGTTACAAGACAAAAACAGCACAGTAACATAGTTGTCCTTGAATTCAATTCTGAACACATCTGATGATACTAAATGGTTCAGATCCGAGATAACATACCACAAAATTGAGGGGGAAAAATGCAAACAAAATTCAAACATTTCTCAAGACATCGTAAAGTTATATTCAGTACTAAAGTCAACAATAGAACTAAATTTTTATTATTCCAATTAACAAATACATTAAAACAAACGCAACATAATGCTGATCTTATACAAAGATGTTGTTGTACAGTTTATGATGAGCAAAGCTACAATACAATGAAAATTGTCCATGCTGAATAATTATTCCAGTTTTCAAAACTTTCTCCAACAAATGGAAATGAGTTTCAACAATGTACCAGAAAGTAAAGATGAAAGTTCTAGCAACAATTATTTTCTTCCACCTTCATTGTTAACAACAATATTTGTAAGAGGTGGGGTTAGATGTAAAAATAAGGATCAGCTTGCAGTACTTCAGTCTCAAATATCATGGAAAAATCAATAAATGATGAAGGGTCCAATCAACTGTAAGTGACAAGTCCCTGGTGAAGAATAAATGAGCCTCCCAGGTCATTGTTCTTACATATATCACTACATGTATTTCTGGCAATGCTGCAATTTTAGATCTGGAGTGATGGCACTTGTATGCTGGGTAGTGCATTTGCATGCAAATATGGGGGGTGGGGGGTATATCAATGTTGTATACCCATGAGTTCTCATCAATTCCTTGCATTCGTATACTAATAAAAAAAACGAAGCACATGGGCTAATTTAGGCGAAAAATAAACACTAAATAACTGATAAATAGGCAATTGTGAAGATATAATATAGGGCTTATTCAAGACATGGGTAGACTTGGATGGAAACAATTAGTGAACATGGCAATATTCCTGAATGGTGAAAAGGTTAGGAAAGCCCTGATGACACTGACAGCAGAGGGTTCAAATTCATGACAACTGCATTCAATAATCAACAATCTATATACCTGATCTTGCTCATGATCTTATGAAAGTTGTGTCATTCCATTCAGCTTTACTTATCTTACTTTGCATCTCCGCCAGTGCTAAAGGAAACGAACAACAATGACTCCTGATAGTGATACGCCATTTCTGCATAATCTGCGACTTGATCTTTTATTTCTCATAAAATTTGAGATATAGAGCACCAGAAACAAGTATTTCGGTTGCAAAATGCATGGCAAAATGCATAGCTGTCGACAGTCCAAACTTCAGTTATGTAGGGAATTGGTGTCTACAGGCTTCTTAAAGGACAAAACTCTTGGCATGCCTATTTCGGGAGGACTTCCGAATGCGTCTCATAGCCAGATTTTCTTACAGTAATGAAATATAAAATTCAAAACTGCGGGGGTATTTAGAGCCCCACAAGGACGTGACTTTAAAAGTTATCATGTGGGGGGGTGCTGTTGTGACAGTTGTTGTAGCCCAACTGGCAAGTTAGTCCTCTTTAAGGCAATTAACTGCTGAGCAGGTCCAAAGATTCAGTATGGGAATACTGGCATGAGATGTATTATTCTGTAGACTTTTCCAATTTTAAAAAAAGAACAGACAAATCCAAAGCTACTGTCTTTTCTATTCTTTCCAATAATGTTACTGTTAAGATGGTTAAAATAACATTAATAAAAGGGGCGAGAGATGGCAGTCTGTGCAGCCTGAAATTTAAGGTCTACTTTTAACTCATGACAACTTTTTCATGGTGAGTAGCATGACAATATATACAATCAATGGCACTAGTTCTGTGCAAGTATAAATAAAATTTTGCCTGATCACAGCTCACAATGGAACTGTAAAAGTTGGCTTATCAAGCTCCTCTGCCACTCTGAGTAACTCTGAAACAAGTCATTCTTGCTGTAACTGAATCAACAGAGAAGGCAACAAATGACTTCTGCTCAACAGTTTAGACACCTTTTCATTGATGCTTAATCATGATTTATGTCAGGGTGTTTCAAACATTTCTTAAAGATTTGACATTCTGCTGTTGTGAAACACTACAATGAGAAACAAATGGATAATTAATATAAACACATTTCCTGCTCAAGTTCTGAAAGGCAGGTTTTGTAAGGTATTGTGGAGGGCTTTGTATTGAGCAAAATCTTGCACTACAATTAACTGCAACAAAGTATTATTACTGCAAGTTTACATGCCTCTGGTGAATTACATCAGATGATCTGACTGTATAACACTTGATATAAATGCTTCACTCCACCAAAGAGGATGCTGTGCAAAGTGAAATTTTGCTAATCTGATTACTTTTCTTCAACGTGCAAGTTTCGTTCCAAACTCTGTATCATCTGATGCAGCCAAATGTTTGACCAGGGTAACATTAAAAAGTTGGCAGTGGAGGCCATTTTTTCACTTCACCCGCAAAGGCTGCTCCTGCTGCTCTCCAGGCGAGTTGATGTGTGCAATCTGATAAGGATGATGAAAGAAGCAACATCAGGAATTTTGCAAATGAAGCAAAATTAGGCTTGGGCAGCCATGTAAGTTCTTGAAAAAGCTTGGTAGCTATGTAGGGTCCTGAAGAGCAATCACTTGTTAAGATCACAAAATGAAAGCTCTTGTAAGACAAAGGTATTACATTCACTCTCTCAGCCTGCTTTGATTCAGTAGTAAGGAGAATTTCCTTCAATGTCCCTCCAGACTGAAAACTCTGACCACGTGTCTGTACGTTTTTCTGGAAGCCATCTTGGATTACAGCATGGTCCTACAGGTGATGACAATCTGCATGGATTAAAATGTTCTGACACAATACAGTAGTTTTGGCCATCATTATTGTCCCAGTGTTGACTTCCATTTTCTTCAAAGCTGACTGCAAACTGAACTTTCTTTGAGACATCAAAACTGGGTGAGATTTCCATTTTAAAGGAAAAGGTATCGTACGGATCTGAGAAACTCAAACCAGGCCCTGGCACATAAGTTGCATCCACATCTTCGAAAGTTTCCCATTCGTCCAATGACATCCGCAGAAAGACATGTTTCTCAAAAGCGACGTTCTTCACTTTGATAGTACCTTCAACTGTGTAGTCCCTCAAAATTACATTTTCCAGACAAATTAAATTCTTGTCGATCTTTTCTCTAAAAGCGAGGTAGTCTGAAGCTGGTTGTGAGAAACACAGCTTGATAGAAGGTTTGCAGGTAATGTCTGCATTTGCTCCACGAGTAAGTGAGGACAATACCTCTGGATTCAGCTGCGGAGGCTCATCAGGACTTTCTTTCACCAAGCGCACATGTGCTAATACAAGTCCCTTGTGATCTGCAAATGACACTTTCTTTGGTGTTCGGCCTGGTGAATGAGGACTTTCAGGAGAAGACGAATCTCCTTCCGAGTCACTTGAGGCCTCTGATTTAAGAATAATTGATTTGAGGGGGCCATTCCGTCTCCTGTTTAAGTTACTGTTGTAGGCTGGTGAATGAATGGGAGAGAAGGAACAGTGAATGGGGCAATTTCCACTGTGAAAAGTCGGAGGGTTAAATCCTATGTGATCATGTGAAGGCTGAGTGGCATAGCTCAACAATTCAAACCCTGATGACGGGGGACTTGCTGATAACAGATAGGGAGAAAAATCCATGGGTATTCTATGACTAGAAACCTCTGGGGAATTCTGTATTATATCCAGCATTGGAAAGTCTGAAAATAGATTAAAAAAAAAAAAATTAATAATAAGGTTACATTAAACACAGGATCTGGATATATCAGGAACCACCCTTATTTGTGATACAAAAAAAAATATTACCGAAATTAAATTCAAAGCATTTGACACATGTAATGATCAGAACCAGATTGCATTTTGTTATGTTAATAACATAACAGTACACATGTGTCTCACACATCTCTGCATCCTCCCAGAAACAGCATGGTGGTGAAAGTACTGAAAGGCATGCCCCCATAACTATTAAGTAATGTTACATTTATCATTATGTATGACTGATATCTAGACAGGTATAAGGGACAGCTGAGCAATCCATGAAACTAACAAGAATATAATATAACTGATGACAAATAATAATAATAATAATAATAATAAATGGCATTTATATAGCGCCTAACCCTGTTTCACAGGCTCTAAGCGCTTTACAGAACTTATTTACTACAAATAATATTTAAAGACACACACACACAAACACACATACACATAATATATTTTACAGGCAATCTGGATTCTATGGAGTGAAAAAATGGCTCTTGAGATGTTTCTTAAATGTATTGGGGTTCTCAATTTCTCTGAGAGAAAGAGGCAATGAGTTCCATATTTGGGGGCCACAATATGAGAAGGATCTTTCACCCATAGTTTTCATGGAAACTTTAGGAATTTTCAGCTGTTTGGTGTCTACTGAAGACCGTAGAATGCGAGATGGTGCATAGGGGACCAACAGGTCACACAGATAAGGTGGTGCATTATTGTAGACACATTTGTGACATAGCAATGCCACTTTGTATAGAATACGCTGTTCAATTGGCAGCCAGTGCAACGAAGCAAGCATTGGCGTAGCTGAATCCCTTCTCTTTTTCCTGAGAATCAAACGAGCAGCGTTGTTCTGTGCAACTTGGAGTTTTTTAAGTTTGTCCATGGAAATTCCTGTTAAAAGTGAGTTACAGTAGTCCAATTCGGACCATTTACTGATATTAATTGATAATTAACCAATAGCATGAACAAAATAAATAGGACAAACTTTCCCAAGAGCAGTACCTACTTTTTATGAGAATAATTTGACATTCACATTGGAAGGAGTACCTGTATGAACTACACAGCAAAGGGCACATATTTATAGGGGAGAGCCCACATGCTCCTAGAGCATTTAGTCAACTAGATGGATTTCTTAATAGTTAACGCATGGCCTGGTTAACTCATACTGCTCATAGTCCGTACAGCACTCATCTTTACTTCACGATAAAATATGGTGGGAGTTAAAATTACATCCACCCTCATTTTCAAGCAAATTTATGGGAAGAAGTTCTCCAAAGTACTGGGAAATCAAGGAGTTCCATCTGAGTCGCATAATGGGGATACTACAGTACAAGGGCATGCCTTTAGAAGCCTCTGCAAGTTAGTCCTCTTGACGGATGTTTATATGTAGTAAATACAGGATACTCGGTGATAAACACTCAGAACATGATATATGAGCCTGACCAAAGTTGAGTAACTCGTACGGTACTCTTTCTGGGGAATCTGTCAAATTATACAAATTATCTAAATTTGCTCTTGCATTCACAAGAACTGCGATGGTGTTGTCCAGAAAGAAATGCTCCTGTTGTCAGAACGCAATTTATTTCCTGCTATGATAAAACCTCAAGCTACTACATCCAGCTAAGTAGGCTACCAAAGGCTCCAGAAATTCAGCTTAAATACAACTCCTTGATAAAACAATAGTGCTGTCTGTGCATGAGTGACCATTTTCGACTTTTACTATTTCATTAATCGTCTCGATTCGTTTAGTTTAATAATGACAATAGACTAGATTATAATCGATGGTATTGTGCTCTAACCGTGTAACTGGAAAAAATTGACCAACTCATTTTTTTAGCTCAAAATAGTCACCACGCCTTTCCGGGGGTTCCCTATTCAAATGGGAAATCTGCACGCACTATAAATAGCAAAATTGAGCTTCAAAGCCTTGAATAGTTACAATTCTAACCATGTATGTGGCTGTTCTAATCGTGTCACAGATTTCTGTGGCTGAATGTTGTCATGCTGGAGTCGTGCGTATCTCTAACTGGGCAAGTGCCTGACAATATACTTTGTGTGATAACCGCGTAACAGGATTAACCGGCATAAAGACCTGCATTTTAAAAAAAAATATTTATTACGACAGAAAGACATGTTTTGTTTGATTAATATGACCAAAAAGATACAGATCAAGATGCGTTTTGTTTGATTAATATGACCAAAAAGATGTAGAGAGTCTAGATCTAAATCTAGATAGATCTAGATCTAGTCTTGTATAAAAAAAAAACTCGCAAAAAGATGTTTTTTCGTCTCATGGGAAACAATCCCCAAACCAGTTTACACGGTTCGAGTAGGCTACAACACAATTGAATCGTTATGTTTATAGCAGGTCATGAACCAATGAAATTTAACACCATTTTCAGTCATATTTTCCTGCATCAAAACCAAACTCGAGAGGCAAAAAAATATCTAGCCAATGCATGCAGTTTAAACACACTATTCTTTTCCTCCATTGTAAGGCAGGTTTGGAATGAGTAACAAAATTGAGAAATGGGTATCCGATGTCCTTTCAATTGCGCAATTCACTAGTCTCGTCTTATTCTCTCCAATCGGGATGTTCATTGCCTTTTCCCTGTCTCATGTCGATACCTGTTCCGACAGATGTACAAACGACAAAATGAAGAAAAAATTCCAATCTCAAAGTATTTTCATATCATAAGATTATTGAGTCTATGCTGATTACATTTTTCCCAAAGACCACTCAGAAGATCCACGAAGGTGAACTTTACTCAACCCAGTATCGGCCTAACTCGCGAACCGGCGCTCGCGTTCACCAGTGCTCAGCGTTTCCGGTTTACTTTCGTCAGCTGGTTCCGGGTTCGAATCAGGTCAACTCTTAGCTCACCCTTTACCCTCCTCCTGGTAAACATGTTCGAATGACGTTAAACTTAGAAACGAGTTCTTTTGACCAACACCGAGTGTGGAAATCTGTTTGTAATTCAATGTAAATCTAGATTTGATGAACAAAATGACAAAGTAGACAATAAAGTCATTTTCACTGATCCTTCACTGGACTGACAATAGGCCCTACTTGTGCTTTTGTGGTCTGAACGAACATGGCACTGAATAATTATCAGTTTGTTATTTTTCTAACACAAACAAACAACAACAACAACAAAATCATAACTGAAAATGCACGATCGAACTAAAATCTGGATCTTTCTCAGACAACATTCTGATTTCATTTGTGGTACAAGATAATAGGCCTACGTGGAGTCAGATTAATTGTCGGCCCAATGACGAAGAAGAAAACTGAAATAATTCATACCTGAGCATGTAACAATTCAAATACAGAAATATCAAGCTGATTCCTTTCAGCTTCATACATCCACATAGATATAACAGAATTAAGTGTAGACTGCCATCTCCTTTTCTCTAATAAGTGTGCTGTTCCTCGAAGATCCGTACGTTCCTCGATCGAAATGAATGAAGACTGAAAACTAGCGCATGCTTTGGACCACTAAATCAAGGTCAGGTTATTTTCAGCATCGAATCAGGCTTCTGGTCATCACGTGAACACCAGTACTTCCAGCCAATCAACAACTACGTCGTTCTGACCCTATCCAATCGGATGCAAGGTCAGGGCGTGTTAACCATGTGGCACACACAGCATTCCCACTTCTCGAAGAGTGTAGTGAGAATGAGACACACACCACGCAACGAATGCAACCACACTCGCAGAGGAGGTGATGAGAGAGAACGACTACTGTTTCGAGCCATGCAGAAGTACGTTCAGTTCAGCATAGTTACCCACAAAGATATCAACAGAAGCAGCGATGACACGCCTCTGACTTTCATAAAAATTATGTTGTTAGTTAATTTATTTCCTTAAGCGAGTATTTGACTTTTCGTAGTCCGCGCTTTTGGTTCTGACCGTTCAAGATGGGGATATGACATGTAATGTTGTTCTTTACACTGAAAGCATATCCAAGAAATGCCTAATATAATAAGCAATAACATCAGTTATAAAGGAAACTGCATATTTCCACGGTCCTATCAGTAATTTACTTTGCATTTCAGCATGAGACACCGGGTGCCAAAGTCGTGACGTTTAAGAAAATTATATGTTAAAATTTTGAGGGTTTTCGAATCACAGTCCAAATACTGTACAAAAAACAAAACAAAATAAAAACAAAAACATGGAATCGTGAGATGATAGTACGCCTATTCATGTAGTCATGATCTTCAAACCTCAACTAAAGTTTATTCGCATTTTCACCCTTCTTTTCATCGCATTTCATTTGATCAGGTGTGTTTTCCTCATTATGTTCTGTTTTATTACGGCAGAAAATTGTACAATTAAATTTGCCTGTGCCCCCTCCTCCCCCCAAAGCCCTCTCTCTCTCTCTCTCCGGCGTATCTCCATTCCTCCGCTATTTACTCGTTGATCTCGGTAGGTGACCACGAAGTTGTCGTTCCATTAATGCTACAGTATTTAAGCTCATTTGTCTGCTACCCGATTTACATTACAAGCACAATTTATGTCCCGGCTTGTTACGTCAGGATCAGTTTCAGTTCCAGCTCCCACTTGGACTTGGAGCAGTGAGCGGTCATAAGAATGTTTAAAAAATAAAATAATAAACATCTTCGGAGTTCTACATTGTTGGTAAAAAAACATCACATTGCACTGCGCGGCTGAATGACGACATCGTTCCAGCAAAAAAACTCCAGCAGGCATTAATTGGATAAAATCATTATGACCTTGTATCTCCAAAAGAAAAAAAGAAAAGAAAAACATTGTTTACAAGTTAGTCACACAACCCAACAATGTTCTATGCTGTTGGGGGACTATAGTAGTATGGTCTGAAACAGGACAAACTGTTTGCAACATGCGATATCCAACCATTGAAGCGATTTTGTAGGTACATGTATGAAAGAACCCCTTCACGCGCGAGATCGAGGCTGATCACCCTTTACCCTGAATACAAAATTGGAAGTAAGTTGATACTTACTGGACAGATCATCTATTTTCCACGATGAATGGGCCTTTCTGCACTCCACTACGTTATTGTCCTCGTTAGCATTAATATCTGCGTCGTCCTCATTATGAAAATCACATTGACCTGAATTGACATTGGCATTATCGAGCCTCTTGATAGGCCTACTGTTGGGATCAACGAACCAGTTAAGATTACAGGCAACTTCCATTATTCTGTGGCGTCTATGTTGTTTTACAATATAATACTTTCTTTGTATGCTGGACTGTGTTGGTGTCAACCTGTTGATGCTTTTCAAACGCGTTTGCCTTGTTTAAATCCTTTCTGCTGTTCCGATCTCAGATTTCGTATCAAACATTGTTTAAAAAGTTCTTAATTTCTGGTCGATCAAAGAGCATCACAAATCATACAGTTAGCTATACCAGCCTTGAGCAGGTTACCATTATAACACTGTGATTCTCTCACAAGATTTATTGGGTTCACATTGTTACAGCGTGGGGCACGTTATGCGTCTGGACTATTCTAAGCCCCGTGTCAAGTCAACAGGATATTGTCACAGCGGTGGTGAACGCCGGCTGGAGTTAAGAGAAACGCGTGGCTTGGCGAAGCTTGGAGAAAAGAGGCTGTCCTTATGACCGAACATGTATGCGCGCCCAGCACAACACTGGCCGACGAGTAAAGCCTGGGCCTACATTGTTATTTTATATTATGTTATAAACATGTTTTGCTCATCGTTCCCTTTTGAACGTCTCGTTCCACTTTTGTAAGGAGTTCAAATAAATTATTACTTGAAGTTTTCTGCTATAAATGCACGCACGTAGCACCTACAAAAAATTCTGGGTTGAAACAGATCTTACCTCTAAAATAATATTAACAAAAAAACAACACAACAACATTCGCCTGCACTTTCCCACGCCAGACCAGCCAAAGCTCATCATACTGACGATACATTGAGCATAGTTTTTAGATTTAATTCCCCCTCAGATCATGTTGCCTTTGTTTGTTTGTTTTTCTTAACTTCTCACTGTCATACAATTCCCAGTCGGTACATAGACCAAACATTGGGCTTCATGTAAACTTGCACAGAAGAACTTAATTAAAACACAATATTGTTAAAGACACTGAGACTTTGTTATGCCACTGCTGTTCACTAAGTCCTTTGCAGCGGATCCCTTTGATTTTACGTACTGCTGGGAACCAGCCAGGTAATTTGCCTTACATGACGTTCCTTACTATAATAACAGCCAGATATATTCCAATTTATAAGGTTTATATCGCGCATTTTTATTGCAGCTACACATCGATTCATTCTCGTGACAAAAAATCCATGATACACATAAAATTCGACATGCACAATACTAGCCTATATCCTCCGTCCGTACCCCACGTTATTAAGCGCGGTTCGACACAAGCTACATGGACCTAATTTGACATAACAATGCAGTGAATCTAATACTCAACTTTACATGCTTATAAATTTCATTTGCACACGCAGTGGAATGTTATAAATTCGCCGTTTGATTAAGTAACAGCACTGAGAAACTTGCATTATCAATACAGATACTATGCCAACCAGTAAGCTACTGCAGGAAATTACCATTTTGAAAAGTGAAAAAATACGTAAATACATGTGTGCTTTGTCAGAGTTCTGTCTAACTTGCCTGATATTTGAATGATACAGAAAGTTCGTGATATTAACAGACATAGTGTTTATTTAAAAACACTGTGAAATAAATAACTTCACCACTGGGTAAAGCAAACCAGATACCAACAAGAAAAATGTTACCGCATATAAATGCAATTCTTGTACATGTCTCTTGAACACTGGCTTCTTTCTAACATGGAAACAGATAGGCGTTATTTTCAAGTGTATCTGGTAAAAGATAATTTGATTTCATGGCAGAGGCACACTTAGACACACAATATCTCGTCCTTCGAAGGGAACCCAGCAGAAAGCGAACTTATCAGATTAGAACTATGCTGCAATGCTCACTTGTCAGTGCTGTGCATTCTGCGCTGTAATTTCAGAAACTGGGTATGGTTGTCCAAATCCTGAAAAACAGCTTGAGAACACAAGAAACACTTATCCAAAATGATGTACATGTAAATTAAGTACGTTCGCCTTAAATAGAAGCCATCATGGAATCTAGATAAGTTTACATGAATTTCAGCATCGAAAACAGAGAATCATACTGCCCTGTGGTTGGTCATTTTCTCATTAGAATTAAACAGGTGCATGAAATGGTCATTACTGGGTAGGTCATTTAATTTATATAAGACAGAGATGAACTGGCAACTCCTGCTTAGGTCAAGGATAACAATTACTTCGGCAACGTGACATACATAGTGTTCTCATTGAAACAATGAACAGCATCACAACCGCTAATCCGTTTGGCCCCAGGACGAGGTGAATGACACGAGAATCCAGATCTTGTCGTGCCTACCATCTTCCCATTTCGCTCCTGAGCGCGCAAAATGGTCCGATGAGTCGCATGCATGGTTTCAATTGTCAGGGGTAAATGCAAGGAACAAACACGCGAAAACGCATCTATACGAGTTGTTAATGGTTAACATTTTGACAGTTACGGCCTTAGATCCATGTTTACTCAACTTTATAATTTGATTTTTTATCTCACTCTGAATTTCTAAGTACTACTGCAATTTTTTTTTTTTCGGCAGATTGTTGTTTGGCAAAAAATCCTTTTCACAGGGCCCTATTTGTCAGTTAGTGAAAATTCTGGCCAGGTTTGATGTACAGTCTAACTGCAACAATAACGTTGTATAAATTCAAATAACCTCGAGTGGAAATATTTTTTTGCAAATTTCTGAAATGTTATTATACTGACATTCCATGGACGTGGATTTTGCTATAGCTGTGGGATTAGGATCGTTATGATGACGATAATTTGCTGTTCATGATAAATTCATAACTGCTTTCCAACAGATCTTGTGATTACAACGTTGCAAGAAAATATCGATGTGCTTAACACAGAAACTGATACCATAATGTGCCAAATGCATTTTCCATTCTCATCAGAACAAACTGATGAAGAAAAGTAAAACGAAAGGCGAAAAGAAAACGAAAATCAACTAAACAAACAAAACAAACAAAACAAAAAAACAACCAAACTTGGAGTGGATAATTAAATTATCATCTAGTTTTCATGCTCTGTCTATAAAATACTTTACGAGTTCCATCCACTTTGTTAAATTGGAATGATCTCACCCAAAATTACAAAAAGTGCAAAGTTTCCCAGCATAAAATATTCATTTTGTAACTGAAAATCGAGAGACAACAGATAGATATCTAATACACCGTGAAAGAAAAAAAAATACAGTATATCGTAAAAAAAAATACATTTACCTATGAAATTATAATTACCGGTACAATAACGCCTGTTCTTCACTTCGTTCGTGAGTTTTGTACATGTTCATACCGCCAGAATGTTCGAGTGTCATGTCCATTTTAGACACGTGTCAGGGCGGACGTGACTGTTTGCATGAAACTGACCACGAAGGAAGAGAAATGACGTGCTGTGGCGTCACTGTGTTCGTAATATTGCGGAAGACCGTTGACACATTAGACATTACGAATAAAAGCGCAAGGTGAACAATCGGCCATCAAGTACATGTATAGACTGAAGGTGAAGAACATGACACTGTTATCTTATATATATATGGCCTTTAGCGTCTTTACAGACGGTCTTAGCAGCTAGAATATTCACTTTCACTTTGACTGACAGCTTCTCTCGTGGCTTATTCTACCAATGTTTGACCCGAGAGTGCGATGGCAGTGATTGCAGGTCAGTCTTTTGGGTTCACTTTGGCGAGTGTTTTCATTCCGCCTCTGTCGTTTTGTCAGGTATGTTTCTTTTGCCTTGAAGTCTATTGCGAGCGTGCCACTGCGCAATTTTTGTCTCCATCTGCTTCGATCATTTGCAAGGTTCTCCCATTCATTGGGGTCGATGTTGAATGCTTTCATCGTGACCTTGCAAGTGTCTTTGAATCGCAGATGTGGCCTACCTCTGGGTCGGTTGCCAGTAGCAAGTTCCCCGTAGAGAATTTGTCTGGGGATGCGATCATTTTCCATACGGTGGAGATGTCCAAGCCACCGCAGTCTTTTTTTGCCTAGGAGAGCCTGAGTTGATGGAATGTTGGCTCGGCTCAGAACTTCGATATTTGAGATCCTGTCTTGCCACTTGATCTCGAGAATTTTGCGTAGGCAGCGCAGGTGGAAGGAGTTGAGGGATCTTTCATGTTTGGAGTAGGTGGTCCATGTCTCTGAGCCATACAGCAGGGTGCTTAGGACGCAAGTTTGGTACACGAGTACCTTTGTTTTGATGGTCAGCTTGCTATTGTTCCACACCCTTTTTGAGAGTTTGCCAAAAGCTGTGGCCGCCTTTCCTATTCTGGCATTTATTTCAGTTGTTATGTCTGTGCTACCACTGATGGTTGAGCCTAGGTAGCAGAATTTTCCCACTTGCTCCAGAGGAGAGCCATTCAGCATGATTGGGTTGGGGTTTCTCAAGCCTTGTGTCAAAACTACAGTTTTTGAGACACTGATCCTTAGCATGAATTTGTCACAGGCTTTGGCAAGGCTATTGATGAGAGCCTGGAGCGTGGTTTCATCGTGGGCCACGATTGCAGCATCATCTGCGAAGAGGAGCTCTTGTAACATAATATGCTCTGTACGAGATTTTGCTTTTAGTCTGGCAACATTAAAAATGGAGCCGTCCACTCTGGTGTTAATAAGTACTCCACCTGAACATTGACCAAAGGCATTCTTGAGTAGGGCTGCAAAATATATACCAAATAAGGTAGGAGCAAGAACACATCCCTGCTTCACACCGCTGTTTACAGCAAATGAATTGGATGTGCAGCCTTCAAAGTTGACACATGCCCTCATGTCAGTGTGGAAGGATGCAATAAGTTTTAGCAATGTTGGTGGACAGCCTATGGATTTAAGGACTGCATACAGGCCAGATCGGCTTACGGTGTCGAAAGCCTTTGTTAGGTCCACAAAGCATGTTATAAGCGGCCTGTTTTGTTGTTATCTTATACACCATTGTCTAAATCAGCATTTCCCCCCCTAAAAAGCCCGATCCATAGCAGAATGTGTGGGCAGGCCTAAGGGGGTGTTTGGAGGAGGGTTTGAAGCTCACAGTATTACTACATGTATAAAATCATGATTGGAGTCCCACAGTATTGAAAAAAAATAGAGAATCCGCGATTTTCCACTTATAAACCTTATCCAATGTTCACTTTTGTCTGCCCTGCAATATAGATAATATCTATATAATATCAAATATGTGCTGGATCGTACCTGATCAATTTATCCTGAATTATAAAAGAATAGCAACAAAATTAAATAGCAGTAAACTTAAATCAAAACAAATTTTGAAAGAAGTCAGTGAACAGAATGAACATAGTAAGCGTTATTCGGAGTTTTTGTCATGTTTTGTTTTGACCAACAATATTATTTTCAAATTTCAAACACGTGAGAAGTGAGCCAATTGTTCGCAAAAACCTGCGTAACACTGGAATTTTAAAAAGAGAATGAGGAAATGATAGACAAAAATTAAGAAACACACATGTTCATACATAAAAACTGAGAGACACGTGGAAAGGAAGAAAATGAGAAAGATATAAGAACGGGAGCAATGAGGAAAATCGGCAGCAGAAATGAAATGACACTTAAAGAGAATGCAAAATCACATGGTCGTGCTCATACTCACTACCTGAGGCGCCAACAAGGACGCATGTATACGGGTGTTCGTTAACAGTACACACGGCGACAGTTTCGGAATCCAGTATTCTTTTGATCAACACCAAAATTAGGATAAAATAAGTGATTGCCAAAAATAACAATAATTTAACCCAACATCATAAGAATATCAGTTCAAGCGGCATCCAGAATTCAGGCTACTGATTCGTGATTCCACGTGAACCAAGTACCATGGTACTACTAACCATCAGTCCTGAATCAGCAAAGCAAAGATGACTAGCTTTGTAACTAGCGTTCAGCTCTGTCCCAGCATCAATGCTGGATGGATGTGATATTGCAAAGTGCATGCAGTCGTGGAACAGTGTTGGTTTCATATATATATATATATGCGCAATGCCTTATCAAGGCCACATTATATTCACACATTTCCTACCAATGTCGTCGTTTTGAGGGGCACTATCTCCAAAGGTCACGGGGGGTCCATGTGCAAGGGGCGCGCGAGCAGGAGTGCGAGCTTTGCTGAGTGGTGCAATTTGTCGCTTACATTTCACGTAAGTTGGATCCCTATTGGCAAGAGTCCAGTTTGCAGGAAGAAGTGGCTTAAAATAAGAAAAGAAAAATCAAAACGTGGTCGTAAACGCGCACAATAAAGTGAAATAAACAATTCGGGCTACCAATAATTTTCTCCCGTTTCAATTCATAAATAACCTAAACAAAGGATTTGGAATCGCTCCAGTATTTTCTAAGGCTAAGAGCATGCACTTCAGTATTGCAGAAAAAAAAAAAGCGAACTCATAGTGGGGGTCGATATTTAAATTCGTGGGCATATTCATATAAACAAAAAAAAACAAAAAAACATTCAAATTTATGCCAGGTTTTTCGAACCCGGACATGGAAGCAACTTTTTAGTATTTATAAATAAGTGTTCCCGTTAAGGGTGCTGTTGGTACCAGCGGTCCTTTCAGTCAGTCCAAAGAAGGCACATGAAATTCTAATCTCTCTGTTGTCATGTTTCTCCTCTTGGGGGTCAAGACGGGGGTTAACACCCTCTTATATAAGATTTCGTTCAAGTTAAAAATCTGAGGGTCCTTTAATAAAGGTTTAATCTACTATTCCAAATTTGTCTTAAATCAAGTGGGTATAAGTTAACGGTGCCCCTTGCAGACTAGTCCGATTACTTTCTGCCATGGGCAAAGTGTCAATGAAAACATCTTATCTTACTACTTCACCAGTTCTTATCAAGCACCCAAGGAGAGTTTCACAGTTCCGACTGACAAATAACAGAAAGAAGGGGTTGATAATATGTGCACGCATTAACGGCCTCCAGTCTAATTTATGAATGACTTGAGATAAATATAAATCAGATTGCATTATTTATCGACACTTGAACTTACACTCCAAAGGTAAAATCTGGCGTGGTGCCGGACTATTCAAATGGAGGCAAGGCAAAGATTAACGGATCATTAAGCTTGAATGAAACGCGCGAATGGTAAAGGTTACTTCAGTAAGGTAACGTAAACATAAAGTTTTCTTCGTGCTGTCTATCGGTCATAGCCGTCTGAACGCATGGACACACTGCGCAGTTGCCCAGGGGTCCCAAATGTTTAGGGAGCCCCATGCATGCAAATACATTGGTTTTTGAAACAGGGCGGGCCGCAGCCTATTGCATTGCCCAGGGGCGCATAATGATGTTAATATACGACCTTGCTATCGCGTATCGGTGTTGGGGGAAATAATATATGAATAATTATTCATATCTATTAAATCTGCTACATGTATATTTATAGCAGGCACGTACAAATTTTCATGAAGAATGGATTTTCGCCCCCAAATATTTCTATATTTGATATCATTTACATGGAATACTTTTGAACCCTCGTACCCACCATCAGGCCCTGACATGGAACCCAGTAAAGCATACATTCATAAGCCTTAATTAACGTGACATGAAGTGCGAACAAATCTAACGTACAACTGTAATTATTCTTTATTATTTCATGTGAGAGGGGTCTTCATACTGATCTCACTGCCTCTGCAGTGTTGGAGTTTCTCTCTGTCCCCACTCTGCCACCTTTTTTTTTTCCCTCAGTGATTTGGAACCTAACATTGTTTCCCCATGTTCACAGTCAAACAAAGCTGTCAACAAAAGAAATCACCGGGCAATAATTGCATTTCAGTCGTCAAAATCCACATAGTGTGTTTAGGTTTATACAAGAGACAGGTCTTGATGTCATACAGTGCGGTCGTGCGTCACAGGTCTTACTCTTAGGGGTCAGATTTCATTTGCAAAAAAAATCCTATAGTTGATTGTCATTAAGCTGGCAGACTGCCTGACAGTTGAATGTTTGAGAAAAAAAAATGTTGCTGTACAAGGTGATAAGAGGAAACAAAACTGCTGAATATGAGAATTAAAATAGAAGTGTGACGTGGAGATAAAGATGGGGGTTAGTGGGTGGGGTGTGGAGTGTGGGGATAGGAAGGGGGTACGAGAGGTGAAATAAAACTATGCAAACTGTTTGGGACAGTGTCACCTTGACCTTTAAGAGTTTACTAAACGAACTTGGCAGCGTTAATCTCTGAACTCAATAAAAAAGAAATTTATGTAAATTCACGCACCTTTAGCTTGGCGGGTTAAGCTTTGAGGTTACACAGAATATCCTTTCTGCCCAACGTCTTTGAACGCCTTTTTATCTCTGAATGTTTTTTTTTTCTTCTTCGTTTTCATTTCTTTCTCTCACACTTTGCCACATTTGTGATTGTTCCCTTTCTTCTTCTTCATTACCGTTTACCCTTTTATCTTTCTCAGTAAAAAAAATGTTCTGGAAACAGTCCCCGACCAGCAATGATATCTAATATCTAAGTGAATAAACACTTCAGGTGTTTATTTGAAAAGAAAGGTCAGCGACGGACGGGTTTGGAAATAAATTCTAATTTAAACTGCACTCATAATTTCATGATCACGTGAATCCAAAACAGCACATGGTGGAGCTGAAATTAATTCTGTTCAATCGTCTTATTGCTGTTACACACTTTTGCAAGTTCTGCTTTCTCTCCCCCCCCCCCCCCCACCCCACCTTTCTCAGCAGAACACGTGATGCTGATTAGTAATCAACAGCATCTTACCCGGTTGCGAAATACTTGCTAGACAAAGTTCGTTATCACGCCGAGACAAAATGCTATCGTTTGAAAATCTGACTATGAAATTGAAAGGGTTATAAATGTGAATTCTGAGACGCTTAGAAGAGACAACATTTTTTGATTTTACTGATCCAATCACAAGACAAAATTAATGCAAGAGCCTTGTAATTTCACAAAATTATAGAAGTACGTCGAAAGAAAACCAAAAAAAAAAAAAAAGCGGTTCATATCAGTTGATAAAAAAATTGCAAGAATGCGAAAAAAAAACAACCAAAACTTAAAAAATTGCAGAAAAAACATGCATACGCAATATACAGCATGTTAACGTCCTACAATAACTTCAAGTAGCCATAAAATAAATAAATTATAACTTCAGATAACTATTTGCAAAACAGAGATGGATGCAAAAACAGATTTAATCCCCCCACCCCTTGGTCTACTTTTCACCCGTCAGTCCATCTGTTCATCTTCTGATCTTTCTAACTATCCACAAGTCAAACTATTAATTTTCTTTCACTGGTAGCGTTGACCGGAAAGGAGAGCTGTAACATTAACTGCGTGTATTATCATTTACAGTGCTTACAATTCATAACCAAAAATGCAAATTGTAACTGCAGAATACATAATGAAAGTGCTGAGTATGTTATACAGAACGAATCCATTATACATATATATCTAGATGTTTTACGATCAATGAACAAAGGAGTTAAAAAAAAAACAAAACGAGTCCCATGATTGCGGCGCCGATTGACCTTCGTGCGCTAATCTTTTTAGGGATAATCCATACGCTGTGAAACAGACTGGGTTCGGCGAGATTAAAGAACGTAATAATTGGATAAGCCGCGAGGCTGCACTTCTCTCGAATGGACAACTCTTCAGTCGTAACCCACAGACTTCGAGTGGAACAGGACAGGAACTTAATCCAAACCAAAGCTAGTAGCCCATGTCGAACGATAAAAACGAGAAGATTAACAAAACAGAAGGGAAAATTCGAAAAGTATTAATTAAATCTGGTAACGAGTATTATGTAACATAATGACATTGGGAACTCACGTGAAATAACGTGTAATCCTTTCAGAACTCCTTCTATCATCGACAGTATCGTTACTGTTACCAAAAGTATTATCTCCTAAAACGCAGTGTCCCATCTATTACTGTTATGTATTTGCTATGGCTTAGGTTTTGGTTCTATTGCTGGTTTCGCTTGCGAGGAAAAGGGGAAGGGTGCCAATTTTAGTGCTGTATCTGTCAGACTACATACTATCAGGTAACTGTGTTAAACCCATTCTTGTCTTGTGTTATTTGTTACATTCGCAGCACCAAGACAGTGTGTTTTGGCTAGGAGTTTGTTTACATTAGGGCTCTTGAGTTTCTCCCGTTTTTTTCGCAGCTACACTGTCTCCCTCTCGGCGGATTCATGTGCTGCATATTATTGTCTGTAGGAGCGTTTCTCTGAGTATTCCTATTCCTATTATTACTAGGACCATTTTGATACCACCAGCACAGCAGACAGAGAGGAGGTGAACGAAAGCCAATGTAGACCGCCGAAGAAAAACAGAAAGCGATTGATGATAATATAAAGTAATAATTTTGAGATGTTGTTGGAATCCCCCATCCTCGGTTATTCTCTCACGGAGGGGGGGGGGGGAAGAGATTAGGAGACTTGACGAAGAGTGGAGAGTGAAACACAGAGAGAAAGAGAGAAAGACAGGGGAGGGAGAGAGAGAGAGAGAGAGAGAGAGAGAGAGAGAGAGAGAGAGAGAGAGAGAGAGAGAGAGAGAGAGAGAGACTGGTGGAGAATAAGGAAGAACCACGCTGTTGAATAAGATCTGAAAATCGAAAAACGTTCGAACATTTTAAGAAGCGGTTCTGGTCGGGACTTTCGAAAAAATAACAAAAGCAAACAAACACACAAAAAAAAACTGTAGACAATCTTCTGCGATTTTGAAAAGCTCTCTTTAGTATTTCGAAATTATTGCTTTTTGTTATCAAAAAACTGTTCTGCCGTGACTGCCTGCCAGTCTGAGGCTCATTTGCCATCGATCGATATTGGCTCCAGGGTTACAAAGGCTCTGATGAAACCCTGGAAGAATGACCGCTGTGTTGTTGAACTCTTCCTTGTCATGAATTCGTAGCTGTCACTCATCAATTTGACGTCCACAAGTTGCAGCTGCTGGTGGTGTTTGGTTTCAGAATTAATTATGAGAACTGTTTATTGACATCACTCTGAACAACCAGCTCATGTCCAAGCATAGGGTGGCTCATTATGTATGGGAAAGTAATACTTGTTCAGTATCTTTTGTCGATCTTAAATAAATTATTTGGATCATACTACTGAGTTCTCTGTGGACTCCTGAGATGAATTACGATCGGATGTATAAACAGCCAGTTAAATTAAACTCACTTAGAATAGTACACTCAATAAATAACATGTTTCTATCTCGTGTCCAAAATGGTAAACAACGCAGCCTGTCGGATTTTAGTATTGATCTTTCGGCCTACCATACAAAAATAGTGTCTTTACAGTGCGTGCGTGTCAATCAGACGAAAAGGCCGCTTATAGCTGGCCTATTTACACGATCATAACTAGGCGGTCTACTAATAATAGTGTATTGACTGTGTAGCTTTTCTTTCCATGGACAGAAAGTATATAGTTCTGAAAAATATACATTTGCAAAAACCTATAATGCAAAGGAAAATTCACGGCATGCCGGTAAAGTTCAAATATAATTTTCAAATTTGATATAAGCTTTTGCTGCAGTGGAGATAGTCAATACATGTACCTCCCACTGGGAGAGAAGAAAAAGTGGATTGCCGGAGTAATATTTTAGATTAATATTTTATCGACAAATGACACACTGCTTCGTGTTTAGTGTGTATGACAGACTGCATGCTTGTGTGTATGTGTGTGTGCACACACTCGCCGCCAATAAATCATCGATTCGATTCCTGATATACATTCCGTTTGTTAAAAATTCTTTTTATTTTTTAATTTTCTTTCACCTTTTAAAGTGATTTTGTTCACGTCTATAGCAAATGATTTTGAAAGCATGGATTTATTATGTGGACAGAACATAGGCAGTGCATTCAATGCATAATATATCTGGTCGCACAATTTTAACGGACACCACAAAATTTATGTCAATATGTTTTTTCTTTCAAAACGTTATCTCTTTACTTTAAACTGGTAATGGTAAATTTCCCATGGATTGGATGCTTTGATTCTACCAGTCTTTTTTTTTTTTTATTGGAAGCAGTTAGCAAATTTTTTATCTTTTTTGGGGGGGGGGGTGGATGAATTAACACCAGCTTTTCTCTTATTATATTATAATATACGCATGTTATCATGCCAATTTCTCCAGGTTATGAAATGACAATCCCTCTGTGAACATGCTCACTGTGTAGTCTGATTCAGTCAGGCTATAAAGCGACAGCCGTGAGCTCTCAGATTGTACAGCGTTAGTTGTCACGCGAATTACATCATGCTATTACTGGATACCAGAATAGAAAGACAATCCAACGATTTGCCGCTGGGGAGACACGAAAGCATATTATTTTGTGGCATTCTGAAAAAAAAAATGTTTTATCGACTAGACTAATGCATGATTCCAGATTTGGCATTCCTGGCAAATTCTCAACGACTTTCAGACATGGAACATGAATAGAAGAAAGGAGAAAGGCACAAAAGAAATAGATGAAATTAACCAGCAACTTGTCTGTCTAGAATGCTGCTTCCTGTAACATGCTCTGTCTGAAACCAAACGCAGATACTGCAACATTTTAAGCACCGCGATGTCTTTAGCACAACATCAATGCAACTTTTCTTGCATGTTTTAGACCCATGATATGCAATGCACCCAGCAAACCTCTTAGTTCCGTGTGATAAAGCAATGCAAAACGATGCAATTAATCAAATCCACCTTTCTTCTCAAAACCGAAAAAAAAAAGTGATTAATTTTCGTTCAACATCGGAAGAAAATACGAATTTGACATCTGGGTCCATAAGAAGTTGCTCGGATATTCTTTATACTGTTGTGGTTCGTCACGATTCGAACTCAACAGTATAAAACATGAAGAAAATAGCTTTATATGAACTAGAACCACAAAAACAACAACAAAGGTACCACAATAATACAATATTTATATAAAACTATATAAACCAGAAAAAAAAGAAGGAAGGAGTGGAAGAAGTATAGATGGCTGGAAACAGACGCAGTTTAGGCTGTCATTCAATTCATGGAGATAAAAAAAAAACTGTTTACAGCTAGATCTTCTGAAGTTGACCTTGCCATCGTTACGGCACGCTGCACCTATAATTATTGTGGCGTCCGGAGAGCAAAGCAAACATTTCACGGGCTGACTTTATGCCTGGGCCAACTTTATTGCAGAAAAGAAAAAAAAATCCCACATTTATTTTTGTCCACTGGCCTGCACAATGGACACAAACTGAAAACCATTCATGTTCGTGATATGAATTATAGCGGATCTAAAGGCACCAAAAACAGCGAAAGGATGATTTTTTTTTTTCAAATTGCCGTTCTAACATCATTTCCTGTTTTGTCCCTGAAACATGACACCACCTCCTCTCCCAAAGTACAGCTAATAACATTCAAAATGGGTATTTATCTATGAAGACCGAGCTTGAGTCCGAAGAGGTTACGTTTTATTGGAAACTATAAACTTCGCAACATAAAGTCTATCGACGTAAACAGTATTAAAATCTAGACCAAGTTTTGTTGCCAGAGATATTCACTAAAGCATAGCACTCTGCGACGTTTCTGCCGATGGGACTTAGATTTAAATGTTTGGTACATGTATTGGTGGGAAGGTTACGACTTATTTTTTGACACTCAACAAATTTTCACAAATCAACTAATGATTTCCATTTCCAGCCTTATTATTTCAACAAATCGAGGATTTTTGTAGTCGACATTGAATGCTAATCATGATTTTTGGTCCTGTCTTTGATCTGAGAGACCGAATGTAAAATTTAAGAGAATGTGTCTGAGGAAAATGCAAAACGCCAGTTTAAGTATACATGAAATTAAAATGTAACTAAATTACTTGGACCAAGCTAATCTCACTAATTTCGTTCAGTGAGTCTCAGTTTTAGGAGGAACACGGAAATGGGAATGCATGTCATGACTCGAAGTTTGTTCACAGCCACTAAATTTAACATTTTTCTAGTGTTGTCTCTGCAAAATGTTTGGGGTTTACGATTTACGACACATTATACTGACGACAATTCTGCAGTGGTTTTCCTAATCCTCGAAACTTTCACTGAATAAAAACATTAACAGATTCCTACTGACATGGTTACAATTCTTATATAGATTCCAATTGGCATATCTCTAAACTGCGCTTGAATCTTCAAGCCGGTTGTGGTTGGTTGTGTGTATACCTGAATAGGGTGAAAAGAGCCAATTCAGGTCTATGTTATTGCTTTTGTTAACTTCACTGCCATAATAATCGCAGTGCTGTTTTCACGATTTCTGCATGAAACTAGATTCGGTCAAATTTAGTTGCCTTCCCCCCCCCTCCCTCCCTCATCTCCCATCCCCCCCCCCAAAAAAAAACACCCCGCCGACCGGCGCTGCACTGTGGCGACGACGTGCCTGCTCCAGTTGTAACTGGGCTGCAATGGCACAAAGGCAAATTTCCCAAATGGGATTAAAGACACGAAAATATGAGAAAAATCCCAATTTCCAACATGCCTGCACGGCCCTGACGAAGTTTTGAGGACAGTAAGATACCGGTACGAGTAATATAGTCTGTGACAATCCCCCGTCAAATGCGCTGCTCTTGAACGCCTTAAAAAGTAAAGGAAAGGCATTCGTCTACCTATCCATCCGTGCAAGTTCATTCATTCATCCACCCGCCCATCCATCCATCCATCCATCTGTCTGTCTATCCACAGACTAAACCACCAGCAGCTCATCTCTCTATCCATTGATCAGGTCTTCCTGTAGTTCATCCAACATCTTATAAACACATTTTAATGACCTTCAGTAGTGATTCATGCTCGCGTGTTGCAAAAACCCACAGGTTCAGAATCAAACTGCATCATTACTGCGCTCCACGGTATACTGACTTCCTTTTTTTGCACAATTTTCCCTATGAAATTTCATACATATTTCGAAACCTTCTATTCAGATATTCAAAATCAATGGAACGTGACACTGAATATAAATGTGCATTCTCTCTTCAACTATATACCGGATTTCAAATGATTTCCACAAGCTCAAATGTAGTATCTATCAAGCGTAAATACCGTGACGGAGCTGCACTTGGTCAGTGGGTTAAAGTTGCACTTGATCAATGGGCTGATGGAAAAGACACCAGTGTATTAATGGCTGGCGAGAAGAAATTTTAAGTACATGAATTTGTCGAATTTGTGTCAGAACTGGATAGTTTTTGATGAAAATAGTGCGAGAAAATGGCAAATCTCCGCTGTTAACAAGCAGTAATCTAGTTGCCGAGCGGCCAAGGAGCTTACAACAAATGGAGGGCGGACTCGCTCGCTCAGCGAGCCCGCGACGCGTGGGAAGTAACATGGCTGACTCGGCATCCATACTGGGGGCATGGTTTCTCGTTACCAATGACTGCCGCGCGCAGCCCCCTGTATGGCTAGTTGAAATAGGTTTGGTAGAACCTGACTTTTCAGTACATTTATTTCATTTATATTATTCACTGACCCCTCTCCAAGAAAAATAAAATAAATTACATAAAAATAAAATAGCTATACATACTCTTAAACATTTGGTTGTTTTTTTTTTAATGGGTAGATCAGATGTAAAGTTCTAGGGGTTTTAATTTGATCTCTACTGGATTATTTTTGTCAGTAGGCCATCATATCGCTCTGCAGTGTTTTCTGATCCTTGCTTGGTAAGATAGGCTATAGAAAGGATGAGAAACCTGTTACCTTTAGTAGTTACTTACCTAGGAAACTTGTCATTGTATTCTAAGTATAATGCAAGATTTAAAAGCCGATAAATACTGATTGTATGCTTATGTTATGGTTATTAATTACGACTAATGACAAGTACTGATAGATGGATTGTAACATTGTTAGTCTTAGAGTGTGTGGTTGTATAGCAAAGAAAATAGACATTAGGCACTGAATATAAAACATTTAGATCGAATTACCTTTACTCTGCCAAACGTCGCTTGCCTACACATAATCAGGTTGATGATGTCATGGTATCATTCCTAAAGCAGGTAGTGTAGTGATCACTGTCAATCCAAGCAATAGGCTATATATCAATGCTTGTCTCCATGGTAAACTCCAATAATCAAACAAAAAAATTCCTTCCTGGTATACCCCAAAACGGTCATAACACTGCCTGTCAGAATGGAGGAGGCTGAAAATGGTAGCTGGAGCATTCCTTGTATCCCCCACCCACGTCGTGAGCTCAACAGGTTTCTGCTCCGATGGTTGATTTCTCTCTCTCCAGTGACAGGTAATATCTAGACACCTTACCTCCTCCTCCCATCCACCCAAGGAGGTGAAGTCCTGGTTAACTAGAGAAGTTCGTAAACTCAATTATCAAACAGAAATATTCCTTTATAGTATAGTAAAACGTCCAATGATCAAGCAGAAAAACGTTCATGGAAAACTCCAATAATCAAACAATAATGTTAAATTCCAGTAATCAAGCAGGAAAATGCTTTCATGGGAAACTGCAATATATATACAAATCACAAAAAAAAAAAAACCCAACTAAAGGCTATTGGTGCATGAAAAGAACTGTTTTTGTCAGTTTGTGCCTTTGTGTTCCATTGTCTTTAAAGATATACCTGTCGCTGATGAGTCTTTCATGATGGTGAACCATAATGTTACAGAAAATCTTACAAGCTTCTTTAATTATTTGGGTGACATGGCTGTCTTCTGTTTCAGTATTTGTAATTGCCATACTGTGCGCCCAGATATTGGGAAAAACTTGAGTGCTAACAGCCTCGAGGACATTCCTGGTGACACTGAGGGTAAGGTGTTGGTTGACCCCTTTGATGACTCCCTTTGCAGTTAAAATGGACCGCAGGTGTTTGTCTGCCTCCTTGATGACAACAAACATATCATGGCACATAAGTAACCCTCCTTTTGAACACCTTTGTGTGAATACTGAAGACTGACTTCCCTGGTCCTTCACAAGGAGGCTCTGTGTGCACTTGAAACATTCAGTTCTCTCAGATACTTTACGGGCAATAAAACCACTGATACAAAACAGTACATGGTCATGGAAAATGCTTGGCTTTGACAAAACCGTAACTAAGTGCTGCAATTCTTTTGTAGTTGTTGACGAGATTTCGTCTTCCTCTGGCCTGATCATCTGATTTGTGGGTTCTTCAATGGCCACACAATTTGCTTTTTTTGAAGGCAAAACACCATTTTTCAAAAGAAGAGCTCGCAATGCCCATTTGAATTGTGCCGGGGTTGGATTATTATTCCAGCCATTTTTCCGTCTGATTCTGCTGAAAAAAGTCTCTAGATGGTCTTGAGACAAACGATAAGTCATAAAGTACTTGTAATTGTGGAACTTTAGGAGTCTCTCGCTGATGCTCACAATTGAGTTGAGTGTGCAGATAAAGCCTACAAAAGCAGTTCCATTAATAAGGAGCTCGCCTTTTGAATCTTTAAGGCCCCCTTAATGTAATCTATTGCCTCATCAATTTCAAGTTTTCTTGATGGTAAATTCATCTCCATCATGGGACTTTTCATTCCTTTGTCATAAGGGGTTGAAGAATTACAAAAATCAAATAACTGGTCAAAAATGCGCAAAAATTTTGTTGTTGCCAAACTTCCTGCAAATTGGGTCAAGACTAAGTCCTCCCTCAAAAAATCAATAGCATTGGCGACTGAGGAAGAAATAGTCTGTACAGCAAACTTCACATTCATTTTATTCTTTTCATAATTTACGTGCTTCCCTCGGATCTTGTTGGCAAGAACCAAGTTGTCACTTCTTTGCAGCTTGTCAAGTTGCACGATAAAATCCCAATTAATTAAATCTCCTTCATAGAAAAGCTGTTTTAAATCACCAAGACAGTTCCTGACATTCTTAATTTAATGGCAGGCATCAAAAATAAAAAACACTGGTTCATTTGTAACAGGGTGGGTAAATAAACTTCTTTGAGAGTCCTTGTTATCACGGGCTTTACAGCCAAAAACAACACACGTTTTCACCATTGTACTGGTATCGGTCGTAAACAAACCGAAGCCGCTCTGGCCGAATGCCCCCAGTACAATGGCGTGAGAAGGGATCAAATTTTCACGGTCACCTGACCCGAGTCCGCCCTTCATTTGTTGTAAGCTCCTTGCGAGCGGCCCGGTCCGCTCTCCGTATCGTGACCTGGTCACGACCCAGGTCAACGGGGTCAGCCTCCTGTGTTCACGGGGGATTCCCTTTCCCGCGGAGCAGCTTTTATTATGTTGTATTTTTCGAGTAACAAACGCAAACACTGCGCTCAAACTATTTCATTGACTACACTTTAATAGATACATGCTAAATAATTGACATATCATACACGCGTAAACGAAATTATACATCTGTACCAAATACCGTCACAGAGATAAACAGCTACAAAGATGAATAGTAATTTAACAAATGCGTCAGAGGTCATAATATTTAAACTTAACATTTAACATGATCTCCTCCCACTAGCGAGAAGAAATGAACACACAATAATAAGAATATGTAACATTTCTTAACTTACTTGACTGCATCATTGAGAAGTTCTTCAATTCAGAGTTATGTAGGATAGAATGTAATGTTAAATTTTCCATAGACTCAAATTTACGGCGATCCTGTACTTGACATTA
Organism: Onchidella celtica; assembly: GCA_963931925.1. Taxonomy (NCBI): domain Eukaryota; kingdom Metazoa; phylum Mollusca; class Gastropoda; order Systellommatophora; family Onchidiidae; genus Onchidella; species Onchidella celtica. The sequence goes on along the minus strand of OZ007567.1, from coordinate 51,318,570 downwards.
TTACACATAAAAAATACAGCTGTACACTTGCTTTATGTAGAATTTATTGGTCTACTTCATTTTCCTCCGTTTAATGGGTGGTGCAGAGGCCAAGAGTTCTGGAGAGATTTGCAAATGCTGTGACTTAATGACAGTTTTCAACTGTGTTTCACAGTTTCGAATGGCTGCCACTCGTCTCTCTAATTTGGCCACAGATGCGTGGATGAGCTCCCGCAAACCTCCCCTTTCTTTCCATATTCCGAAAAAAATTATTTTTTTTATCAAAAAATGGGCTGGCGTCTCCAATACGCAATAGACGTCTGACCCAGGTAAGCGGACAGTCAGCTGGCCATCACTTGCTTCTAGAAGTGCCGTGTTCTGAAAACCCCGATTAAAAAAAAAAAATCAAACATGCTCTGGCGTATTCAATACACGGCAATAGACGTCTGACCCAGGCAAGCAGGCCTTCCCATACCACCTTCACTCCCCCACTCGCGCTGGGTTATGGCACACAACCGTCATGTAACATCTCTGGTGGGCATCAAAGTGAGTAGTGTGACACTTCCCTAGACATGCCGGCGCCTACTAGTCTCGAAACTGTTCTCGGGGAAAACCTCTGAATGGGCATTACCGCTATGCAGGTGCTGAATGGGCATTACCGCTATGCAGGTGCCCCCCACGTTACTTCCTACCCAACCCACGTTACTTCCTACCCAACCCTCCCTACTCCCCAACCGAGTGGGCACGTCCCCCACTGCTCAAAGAAAAATACAGGTACATACAACTGTATCGGCCAAGCCGCACTGTGAAAAAGCATAATAATCAGTAATTTTTGGTGTGGTCGGCAAAACCTTGACTTAATTTTTTTTCTCTTTTTTCCTAGAAACGGGGAGATTTCAAAGGAAAACGGGGAGGGCGGGGTTTTGTCATAAAAACGGGGAGACTCCCGCAAAACGGGGAGACTTGGAGGTCTGGCGGTTTCTAATATGCTTTGTTTGTTTGTGCGTTCCTGTGTTCTCTTGACAACGTATGAAGTAAGGTCTGTATTTGTATGCTTTCCTTTTCCGAAGTTTTTGTTTTTTTGTTAGTTCTTCCACCACATGTTCTCCACAGTTCATGAAGATATTTAATATGCGAGTCTTCTGTGTGACCTTTCATTCTGAATACTGTTATTCAGATAAAATAAAGAAAATCTACCTTCGCAATGATGTAAAAAAAATAGCGTGATGGCGTCTTCAGCAACACACTTGCCAATGCCGGTCAAGTTTTAAAAAATCATATAAAATCACACGTGTACTGCCCAAACGTCCAAAGTGCACATTTTATTGAGTATCCATTTTCCGACTGGAATAACAAATAACTGTAGAAAACGTGGGCTGAACTGCCGAGATATTTAAATCCAAATTAAAATAATAGTGAAAACTGATTTTCGAATGAATAGAAACATACACTGAATAAATCCTTCGAAATAATTAACACATACCAACTCAGATGGGGGAAAGTTATATCGGCTTGTCGGTAAAAGGCCGGGCTTTAAAATGGCATCTCGGATGGGGGATCTAGCATTGTTTGATCGGGAGATATCGGCATGCAAAGATATGCAGAAATTAATAGAATCGCGTTACTCAGGCAGGGCCAGTGAGCGCCTCGCCGTCACGGTAATGACCGTGTCAGACAGATATTTATTACCCCTTCACGGGGGGTCAGCGGGAGGCTACAGCAGGCAACTAAAGTAGCGCTTTCGGTGTCTTATTAACAGCCGTCAGCCGTGCTCCATGTGAGGCTATGTAACCTTCCCATCTAACAGGGAGACTTATAAATGGGTACAAAGGTTCGTGGATCATGGACTTGGTGTACATACATGTATATATGTTTACAGACCAACAGACAGACAAAACGGTAGACAGGCAGGCAAGAAGGCAGGCAGACAGACACACAGACAGACAGACAGACAAAAGACAGACGCACTGACAGACAGACGGACGCACGGATGGATGGTTGGGTGGATGGATGGGTGATGGTGGGTGGCTGGATGGCTGGATAGATAAGCAAAGAAGTTCAATTAGACTGCCACTGGTCGAAAAAATAGTCTTCTATGATCATTGAAAAACACTCATAAAACCTGGCATTTTTCCTCCCTACCACCATCAGAACGGATGTACATAAAACTAAATGAACAGAGCAACCCAAGCGAAAAAATATCAACAAAGCCCTTTTAGACAAAGATGTACTGCTTCACATTAGACACTGAATGCTAAAAGCTTCATCGACGTTGTCAAAACCTTTCGGGACAGCTCCCTTTAATTAGAAAAAAAACAACAACGTGTCCTTTCAGTTTTAGGTCTTGTCTGAAGGATAGAATCCCGCCCCCTTCTTCCCATTACAAAATTTTATTCTGTATTATAACAGTAACAAACATCAAGACATTTGGTCAATGAAATTCTTAATATTTGATTTGCATTGCCAGACTGTATAGCTGATATTATCCTGATATATTTTTTAGAGAACAACCTGTCACCTGGTTTTCAGGTGTGACTGGGATTGTAAGATACCGAGGAAAGAGGGAAGGGGGAATTATCATGTGAAAGGACGCCCACAATTTAAGCTCCAGTTGCGCTGAATGGTTTAAGTTTACAATAAACAGAAATGCGACATGTTTCTCACTTAAGTTACACGTATTACAAGCTTCAAGCTATCGTTGCACTGATTATAGGCCTATATCATGCTGAATCAGCAAAGAGCACAATTGCACATTAATTTGTTCGACACCTGCGCATAAGACAGAAGTAAGGAGAAGGGCAGAATATGAGAAAAGCCTCTCTCTCTCATAACATGTTAGAACTGCTTTGGTCACCAAATCTGTATGTATTCTGAATGATTTCACCGACCATGACCATTGTGGGGAAAAAAAATCACTTCAACGTAATCGCTGATAATAAAATGGGCGTTAAAATGAAAATAAAGGTTTCTGAATGCTTCATCTACATGGGATGTCATATAGTTAGTTCATCTGCCATCAAATCACAAGGATTATTGTGCTACCTCTACCATTTTCTGCGGCTCAAGAAATTATTGAATACGTCTCAGCCAAGCTATTATAATTTCCATTCATCCAGACAAAACACTCTTCCCATTCGCGGGTGTTTTCAGGTAAACCGCCTACCATTGCAGAGGAAAAAATGGGTGAATTAAAAAAAAAAACGTGATAATAAAATTAATAATGATAATGATAACGATGGTGATGTTGATAATGTTTCTTACCAGTTCCAATACACTCATCAAATTTGGTCATCAAAAAGTACGGCATCTTGAAATCTTTCACTTCACTTTGGACACAATACTGGATCAGTCAACTTTTAACAGTCCCTTGTCCACAATCAATGAAGATTAACTGACCTAGTCGATATGTAAATGACTCATGGTTGTAAAGATTATGATACGCCCTGAAAATTTTAATTCATAAAAGGCGGCTTTTCAGCTTGCAACAACTGGTTAAGAAGTATGAGCAGAATAAGCCGTAATGTTTTTTCACGCCCCCAAAATTTCACTTTGTCATAAAAATGGATTTGGAATCTGAAATTACAAGTATTTCTTGTTGAGTAATGATTCCTTATTTACACGGCTGACGTTGGAATAGTTTCAGTAATTCATAGGAATCTTAGATCAGTAATTTTGATATAGGCCTAGATTTTTGCTTCTAAATATATACTTGGAGACGGACTATCGACAAGGTCTGACATGCCATCCGGCCAAAACCTATAAACTGTGATGAATTTTGGTCATGAATAGAGTTAGTAAGCTAGAATCATTGAAATACAAGAGCCGGATTCTTTATCTGTAATTAAATCAGCAGTAGTAGGCCTACGGCCACTGTATTCGTGCGCAATGTTAGGCGTGCTGGTAAACTACATAGATACACACATTTAAATCTATTTATGCTGCAAAAATAGCAACAGTATAAACTTTGTTTACTGGGAAAGGAAGTTCCAATAGTTTAGTCACTGATTATACACAAGATAAGAGAAGAGAACAAGCTTTCTGTTGGGAAATCCTACTTCTGTTATATATCAAGATCCCTTTTGCTTTATTATTGTACATCATCATTACCAGAGCTGAGCGCTTCACAATCGGATATATTTTTTAGCAACATTTAAATGTTAAATTTTTCTGTGTTTAATGATCGGGCAGCCAGGTGTTGTCTCATTTTCGTCAGAACCGATGATATTGATACTGCCTTGGCTAACAAACAACCAGATGTCTAACTTGCGAGAAGAAATCCCGTGCGGACGTGAGCCGATACAATCAGAGAATGGCCTCTCAGCTTCCTCCAAGACACGCAACTCGCACCGTCTGACAGTGCGACAGGCAGGGGTCGGGTATAGGACAACGTGGCGGCGTAAACTGATGACGCAATCCGATACTGGTCAATGCTCATCTTCTCCGAGCTCTTCGTCTTCCTGTCTGCTTTCCTGCTACATGCTAGATCTCGCTTAACCCTTTTTCTTTCACCATTCATAAACAGATACAAAAACAACCCTATGAAATACCACCAGGCACGTACAACGATCTGCAACGTCCTTTAATTATTCAAAGTAATAACAAACTGGCTCAAGCATACTGAAATGTCAGCAGTAAAAACCCATTATTGTGTTCACTTTGTATTCCAACCTAGCGGTGAATGTATTTCCATATTTATATTATGTTTTTCTATGATAGAAAACCGCGATGTTTCGTCTGGTCAATATCTTATAGTTATCTGTCTGAACAACGCACTGTGTGAACTGAATAAAAACTGTAGGTCATCTATTTCTGAGATAACACCATGGGCGCCAAAGATTCCTGTCCTTGCAGGCAAAGGGCCAAGTGATCGATACGAAAAAAAAAAAACCAAACCGAAAAACTTCAAGAATATTTGGCTCTCCTTGGCAATTCCTCAACTCCCCAGACGTGCACGAAGTGTGAAATCATGGCTAACGTTCTCGATCGATACCCTTCTCGTTTCACTTTATCAACATTTCGTCCTCGGGCAAACAGATCAACAGCGAGCTTTTCGGTAAACAACGCACTGAGAGATCCGAGTATACCTCCTAAACCATACAGAGGCATAAGATCATATAAAAATACTTTTAGATATGCAGTGGACGTCCGAACAAAGAGCCCAAAAATTGGCTCTTGATACACAATGTGTCTCTTACAATAGCTTGCCCTTCCCTTGTTTCTATGATACACGCACCGACCTGACAAGACCTATTTGGCCTGGAATCTACACTTTTACAAACACCTTTATCAAAGGCCTACATGACAGGATACACATCTACTGTGCAGATGTAAATGAAGCCAATCAGGGATTTGCAATTTCTGTCTCACCTGAGTCCAGACTTTGGCATAGACTTTTGAAATCTGGCAATAAGTGAAATAAAATATAGGTGGTCAGCCGATTCATCTCTCATTATCTGTAATTTTATTTTGTCTTTCTACCGTGCCCCCGCCCCCAGTGAAATGAAGTGATCAACCACATAAGACCTTTGACATTGATGTTTATACCTCAGAATTTACATATATAAAACACATATGCATTTGTATCAAGACAGGTGGCATGAATATAGTATCTAATGATGCCGGAAGTAAAATATGGAAAGAATGTCTAAATGTACTATAATAAAATGGTAACGTTGCAGCACGTAGATTCTGAAAATTTTCTCCGCCAAAGTTCTGCATCTGTGGCATAGCATTGTTAAGTTCTGCATCTGTGGCATAACATTATTATGTTAAATGTAGAGAACCAGCAGCCAGGATCCTGGCATTAATATCAATTTTTTTTTAAGCCGCAGAACCAATGAAAAGTCAGAAAAAGTGGGCGAAAAATTATTGATTATTTTTCAATGCTTTTATTTATTTCCATCAAGCTTATTTCCCAAGTCCGTTGAAATGGGTGGACGCAATTACTTGGTGTGTGACATGTCGGGATTGGCTGAGGTCCCCAGGATAGGTTACTGGTCGATAATCATTGACAGGCTGACTCTCGGGGTGCTTGGTTATAAATCAGTTGTAATAGACTACATTAAATTTGAGTACAGTTAAGTTTAAACAGTAGGCCTCTATGAAAACTGCTTGTTCGCCGTGATTAGACAGGCAGAGAAAATGACAAAATGACAACCAGACAAATAGAAGTTAAGATAGATACACACCAGATAAATAATCGTTATGATAGACAGACAGATAGATAGACAAACAGACAGGCAGACAGACAGACAGACAGACAGACAGACAGACAGACAGACGGACAGACAGATAGACAGAAAGACAGGCAGACAGACAGGTAAACTGACGGACCGACATATGGACGGTCGGATAGATAGATAGATAGATAGATAGATAGATAGATAGATAGATAGATAGATAGATAGATAGATAGATAGATAGATAGATAGATAGATAGATAGATAGATAGATAGATAGATAGATAGATAGATAGATAGATAGATAGATAGATAAAAAGCAATACAGATGTAATGGGAAAAGAACTCCTCAGCTTTGTACTACTTCAACGTCTGTTTTCCATTCCAATATCGGGGAGGGCCAGTCTTACTTCAGCGCCAGGAAAGTAATTCCATGATATATGAGTATGACAGGCAGTCTAGGAAGTGACTGCAAGGAAGGCGCAATGCAAATCGATACGACAAACGCAAGGAAAAGGACGAGAGGGGAAATAAGTACAAGAAGAAGAAGCCCCCGCCCCCCTCTTTTTTTGTCTTCAAATACGTCGGCTTTAAAACTACTACAGGCTGAAGAATTTTGGTTCCCCCTATATAAATTATTGATGTTCACCAAGCGTTTTCCAAGAAACTCACGACGGGGCCACTAGACAACCTAAGGGACAGATAACAGGTCAGCTTATAAGGGGAAAGGAGGGTAGTATAAGGGGTGTTCTCGACAGAAAGTAACACAAGATACCTGTAACAGGGTGACAGATTGGCAAGGTATAACTAGCGTGGGAAGATAGTTGACGGCGGGGAGACAGAGTTATTGTAGGCCAGAGGGGGAAAGTACGGGATGCAACGGAAAGCGTTGACACCCGAAAAGGGTAGTGTTTACTTGACCGCCGTACTTGACGATCAGATCACCTGGGAATTGCTTGGGGGGTAGAGATGCTTCAATAGTATATGACGTGGAGTCGACGGGGGTGGCTATTAGGATAACTAATGTACACTCGGTGAGCGTCTTGGGACGCTACCTGACTGGGTATAAATCCCCGAACGCTCCTTCCAACTTCAGACCGCTGAGAGCACTCACCAGCTTCGTGCCGAAGAGGAGACCACAACTGCAACTGTAACTTTGTACTAGTCTTGTGAGTGGGGAAGGTCAGGGAACCCGCAAACATCCTTTGTCAGAGCGTGGTATCGTTGGTATCTTGTCGGCATTTGAGCTGTTGCTGAGTGGTAAGTTAATTGTACGATGTGTGTGTATTTTACTTAATGTTCATAATTGTAGAACCCAAATCTAGGGGGTTTACTTTGGTATAACTACTGCCTCTGAGAGAGTCACGGAAACGCCGTTATATATATGTTACGAAACCTTATAGGATGGGGTCTGTTAGAGAGAGCGTTATTCTTCGTGGGGAACGTGTAAATATCATTAAAACTGTATTGATAGTTTATTCTATTGCCTATATGGGAGCCTATGGAGTATGGGAGCTGCAGCCTGACTTATAACAGTGTCAGCGGTTAAAAGTATTAATGATGAATATCCGTCATGGAGTAAGTATGGAAGTCATGCCTTCCAGCAGTAGATTAGGAAGTTGCGATTGTTTTTCTACAGAGGAGGAAGAACAACACCTTCTTGGCTTCTCAACTTCTTGTACTTTGATTAACGACATCGTGGCTTCTTGGCTTCTCAACTTCTTGTACTTTGATTAACGACATCGTGGCTTCTTGGCTTCTCAACTTCTTGTACTTTGATTAACGACATCGTGGCTTCTTGGCTTCCCGACCTATTGGTACCTGCCGATACCTGTTGATCTAACTGCGCAGTCAAGCCAGAGTAGAGAGGAAGAACCAGCCCCCAGATAGCGCCATACACCCCTAAAGGAGAGGTTTCCTTATGCTAAATGTACCCATGTGTTTTATAAAATGTGCTAGAAATTGAATGTTACGAAGCCTTTTAATTATCATGTACTGATTTGCATTGATTTCATTCCATCGAAATTCACGTGAAATTGTATGACCTATGTTCCTATTATTATTGAATGAATTAATAATTATTGTACAGATAAGCAATACAGATATCGTATAGAAGAGAGATAGTGTGTTTGTGCCGCGCCTATCACGGCTGGTGTCAGAAGAAAGTTAGTGAGAGGAAGAGTGAGAGAAAGTGGAAACATCACAATACCCTAGGGCCAAAATGGCATGACATGACATGGTAATCGTATCAACACTGTGGGAACTGTAATGGGAATTTGCTGCATCCCGATTGCGAAAGGAAAAAAAGTACTACAACTGGCAAACAAACACGTGCTGCCACAAATTTGTTTCGTGGAGTTAAGTCTAGGCCATCGAATTCCGAAAAATATTCATGAGTACTCTGTCCTTACACAAAATGACACCAAACAGACAGATAGACAGGAATACAAATGTGCACAGCAGGATACTATGCTATTTCTCAAATGCCGTAGAAGAACCACAAAAAAATAGGACATATTTTTGCCTCAATGGTGTGTTTTCAAAGCCTCTCGGAATTAGTCATCACATCATGGAATTGAAAACTACTATGAGTCTGTGTGTGTTCTGGTTGGCCTCAACACGCAAATCAGACCTGGCATGACGTGTTAATGTATAATCAGAGTATGGGAGGAATTCCAGTTAATGAAATAAAACATAACCTCGATACCATCCCTCGACTTGCAGAGCCTTCATTAAGCTAATGCAACAATCGGGTAGTTTGGCCAATTGATAAATTTTACCTTGTTAACGTCTCCCTCCCGACAATATTGATCTGATGACTTTAAATTAAAGAAAACAGCTGTTAATTTAGAGAATACCGTTTTTGTCCCACTTAATTGTTAATTTTACGAGATTTCATTATGCCTGTTGTACATATAAACATCGCATATTATTGTAGAAAAAAACCCATCACCTGGTAAAAAGCAGGGGGGGATCAGGGTATGCAAATACTTTGGTGCGGTCAAAAGCTTTGATTAATGCACATCATTTCCCAGATTCCTCACCTGAAGTACTTTGCGATCCTCAGTACCTTCAAAATAACTAGGCATAATAGTATCGCGCTGACCCGTATTGAACCGTATTGAATTGTAGTGTAATGTGTACAGAGGCGTAGTGTAGTACTACGGTGTCGTGTTGTGTGTCGCATCACATTGTAGAGTAGTGTAGTGTAGTGTAGTGTAGTGTAGTGTAGTGTAGTGTAGTGTAGTGTAGTGTAGTGTAGTGTAGTGTAGTGTAGTGTAGTGTAGTGTAGTGTAGTGTAGTGCAGTGCAGTGTAGTGTAGTGTAGTGTCATTAATGACATCGTCAGGCACAGAGTTGTAAAAAAAACTTCTTTTTTTTTCTTGGTGTGTTCCAATTAACCGTGGTTTATATTTAAATCTAGTTCCTTGTTCTTCTTTAAATTGTAAAAAACACACCAAAGGACAGACAGGAAAGATCGGTCCATGTTGGTGACAGTTCCCGGACGACCTGAATTGATAATGAATTGAAACAACAAATGACGCAGGTTCGATTGTAGGGACGGAGTCTAGGTTTATACAAATAACGCACACTCGAGCTCTTCGTTGATGTCAAGGCTGAAAAGTGAAATGAGACTAGTTCTTCTTAATTGGCCCTAATTTTGCCGGCACTGAACAAAACTGACAACAATTTGTTTGGTTTTCAAACTAAAATAACACCGTCTCTGTACGTCATGCCGGACTGCTTATTGAGACATGCCGTTTGTTTGCAATGGAACAAAAAGGAGCCAATTATTGTCGACATATGGCTAATCATCATCACTAATATTTTCATCTCAGTTTGTTTTGTCTGATTCTACAATTCATTGCGTTTGGGTTTGGCTCTGTCAGCGATTTAGACTGAGATTATTCATGATTTAAAATATTTCGAAGTCACAACACGGTTTGTCACATTAAAGGATGTCATGATGTCTTCACAGTGTGCCCAACAGTCCACAAATCAACAAATCAGAAGAAATAATAAAATACCAACGCCAGTTCAGTTGTAGATTTTACACCGAAAAAAATTAGTAATTCTAATAGTGACAAGAAAACTATGCAGTTTTTCCAGCAATTCGTTTTATTATGTCTTTAGAAAAAAGATGCCGGACATTTCAGGTCAAACCAGAATTTCAGAAGCTGTTCGAGACGACCAGTCTTTCCTTTGTCAGACCTAAGAAAATCCTGTTATTCTGCCACTTAGAGACATACTCATACGAGCGTAGGTTGACGAGCCTGTTGCTCCGGGAAACAGATGTAAGAGTTGAGAGCTTTGAAAAATAGATTGGATACAAGGAAATCCACTTGTGAGCTAACATCTCATATAATTCTTCTCTATCGATTGTGCTGAGGAGTGGACAGAATTTGGGAAATCATGGATGTACAATAAAAATTCTTCTACATGTAGCGAAACAGGAGCTGCTTGGCAAAATACATTAGATTTAAATTAAAAGTACTGACATGTCAGTGTTTGTAGAGAACATTTGTGCTGCTTGCCCGTTCTGGAGATCAAGGTTCAATCTGATGGCAATCTGTTCATGACGTATCGTTTCTGGATACGTTCGAGTTCAGCTTGCTCCATTTACAAAGGCCCGATGTATTTCAATAAGAAATGTTTATCTGTGTAAATACTACTGATCGGTGGATCAACAGCTGTATAACTTTGAGATCAGGCAGATTAATGATGATGGATGAATAGACAGAGATGAAGAAACAGAGGACAGAAAGGGCACAGACTGGCAACAGCATGGATTGGTCAAGGTAAAGAGCAGCTGTACATCTCCACAGTTACCATCTAACTCTGTCTATAGCACTGATTTCTGCATTCTAAAATAGATTAGGTTTCCCGATTTTCACGATTGTGGAGACCCAGGATTTTTTTTATCAACATACGGCGCTAGTTAGTTTGAAGGCGAAACAATCGGCTCGTATCAATTATTTACATTCAGAGCCATGCCAGGTGAGACGCTTTGAGAAGAAAAAAAAAAACAGTTCGTAACTCGCGGACTGTGTGGAGTAGATAAAAGAATTGGGCGGGAAAATGGATTCAAAACTTAAACAAACGACAACAGTACTTAAAGCTAAAAAATTAGTACAGTCATCCAGTTGTGGCAACAAAAAAAAAAAAAGAAAAGCACGTGAAAAACAAACTTCGCAGAATCACCAAATTTCCTCCTCACGACTACTTTGTTTCAAACAACCAGACAACCACGTTCGTCACACGGATAACCTACCCAGAAGGCGCCCGCATAGTACGTGCGCGGTAACTAAAAATCTGGGCTGTGACTTCCAGGTCGACCTCTCGGTCATTGACCTCCCAGATTGAGTAGCCTGACAATGAACAACTTAACAAACACTCTTTGTCTTATGACTATTGTAGTCCAGGAAACTGATATCGGTCAGCAAAACCATTGTGGTCATTCTGTTTCAGGTGTACATGTACATAATAATTTTGTCTGACTTCCTTCCTTCTCCTTTCAGTTCCTTATTCTTTTGTGTTTATCAGATATTGACGAGACATTCCTAGATCATTCATCTTTATTGAAATATTTACTCGAGAACTCCAAATCACTGTACTTCTCATTTTCAGGACGCATTTCGCAACAGATTTTGACTAAAATATCCAAAGCACAACACTCTGCATCTCAGACAGACAAAATTGTTGACAAATTATACATTACTTATGTAATGAAAACAAAAAATAAAAAAATCATTAATCCACATAAGACTTTTAGCGTATTTAGCATTTTTGGCAATCCAAACCTACAGGAAAGATCATAATGTATAATGGAACACAGTGCTGGAGATCTTGCAACCTTCTGATGGTTTTCGTAAAATACTTTGAGGATGAAATTATGTCTAAATTCTATGCCTTAAGCTAGACTCATTCAAAGAATTATCATACTGCATTACTTATATAAAAGTAAGACACCTTATCCCTCCGTGTGTTTTCTTGCGTGCGGTTCTCTTCCTCCCAGAAAGCCCACGATATTGGTATTACTATCTGATTAGCACTGAATCAAATAATAGTGGTTTGAAAAAAGGGTGTGACATTGAAGCCATGGTGAGTTCGTCGTTACGTCATCATTGCTACAGCTCAGACAAAACTTATTTCGGGATCTCTAGGCTTCACTGGAACAGATATCTGAAGAAAAAGGTCCGAATCCCCTTTCTTCTTTTACACGCCTACACTTCTAGCCCTAGCTACTACGCCCCTGTTGTTGATGGCCTTCGTGTCTCAGTTTCAGAAAGCAGAATCGATAAATGTGCTGGACACCCAGATGATCGTCGGTCAAGGAGACTAACCCCAATCCAATACTAAAACGCAGTTGATTTTTCCGTGTCAGATACATATTAGTACATTCACACATTGATCATGATCCACACACCACGCTATACAAAACATCCCAGACAATAAATCACCCGGTTCCATTAACCTCCATTACATTCTCCACTACAAATTAATTCTATACTCCTCGATTAATTTATACCCACTTTGTTTAAATTAAACATGTGAATGTGGTGCCTTTTGATGTCGATGATTAATTTATCTGCAGATTCAGTGGGAATTCTGTTTGAAAAAGCCGTATAAAATTGTATATGAATTCACTGTCACGTGACAAAGTTTTTTTTGTTGGTTTTTTTCTGTGTTAGATTGATGTTTAGTTAATAAAAGGAAAGGACATTAAAACTTGCACGGAGCTATTCTAGAAACGGGGGATCTTGCTGATTCGTCGATTTGTAAAAAGTAAATAAATGAATAAATAACAGGCTGATCGGAGAGGGTCACAATCATCACTGGCCCTGAGGATTTTGTATTTTGAACAATCCATTCATTAAATGTTATTATGTTTCTTCTTTGCGCTTAAAACCGTAGACAATAGGCGACAAATGCGTGTGTTGGTGTGCACATGCGTGTGTGAGGGCGAGGGGGAAAGCAGACTAAGGAGACAAGAGACCTCAACGTAGAGAGAGAGAGAGAGAGAGAGAGAGCGAGCGAGCGAGCGAGCGAGAGAGAGTGTGTGGGAGGGGGGTTAGTTATAGATAGATAGATGGATAGATAAATAGATAGACAGATAGACAGACAGACAGACAGACAGACAGATAGATAGATAGATAGATAGATAGATAGATAGATAGATAGATAGATAGATAGATAGATAGATAGATAGATAGATAGATAGATAGATACCAGCTTGTACTGAAGAACGATCCAGCCACTGAGGTTATCTACTTCAAGGTAGTATCAGAGATAAGGTCTCTGGTAGTATCAAAATACTACAATAGTTGACCTCAATATGACTAGGCCAGGGAAATGGTGCACGGAGGTTCAGCTCAAAGTAGGTTAAATATCTTAGCTGCCAAAATGTGCAGCGGCAATGGTAGCTATAGCATCGTGACGTGCAAGAAAAGGCCCAGTGTAATTGTATAGAGTAGTTTTACTGCAAGCAGTGTACCTGTCCAAATTACACTGACTAAAGGACTCCAGGTGGTTGAATACGGATGCTATATGTCAAAGTAGTTCATATTACGGTAATTCAAGCAAGTACGTTTGATTGACCACATAACCCAGATATTATTTTCAGAGCCGATTCTGATCTCATCTAATCTCATATTTGTAAGACATCACAAAGTCCAGCTATAAAGTAGATTTGGTCACGCAGAGCTCTTAAAACTGATCTGTTGTGAAATGTCTAAAAGAGGATCACTTCTCAACAAAATATTGTTTGCGCAGGTGTTGTCATGGCAACAGAGATAATAGAATGAAAAGCCAGAGCATATAATGAAAAATTAACACGATCTGTGTCGCAAGTATAGAGTCCCACCCAAGGCAGAAGAAAAAAAAACATCGTCAAGAAGGCTGAAGAAGAAAGAGTGATAGTCAGAAGAAACAGAGTATGAAGACAGTGATCGAGAAGTATGCATACTAGACGTACACTATGCAAGAAAAAGGTAAGGGATGCCAGGGGGCAAGGTGTTCGCCTCTCACGCCAAAGGTACCGTGTTCGAGTCCCGGTCTGTGCAGGCATGTTGGAATTTGCGGGGAAAATTCCTGTCCCTGATCCTACTATGGTAGGTTAGGATCGAGCACCTACTTTTCCCAGATAAGGACCAAAATCTCGGGACCCGTGTGCAGGCTGCGCACGTTAAAGATGCATTGGCAGTTGGAAATCGAGAAGAGCAAGCCCACCAAGGCCGCCACGGCGTGGGCAAAATCTAAACAAAAACAAAAAAACCAAACTCTACCACAAAAACACACAAAATAAAAATAAAAGCAAGAAAAGTGAGGTGTAAATGCCAAGAGCAGAGAACCTCCTAAAATAAAGACCTAAAACCAAAAAACACTGCGTTGCTAACCATAATTTTTATTAAAAACGTAATTAACAGAAAGAAAATAAGACAAACTTGTCCAAAACTGATAACACAGACGTATTATACAGGCCCAACTTACACAAAAACAAAAAGCAAACAAACCACGAAAAAAAGCAACAGACAAAAAAACTAAGTTATGTAAGATCATATTCTTATGTGAAACATCCTCTGTAATTCCTCTTGTGGATCATGACAACGAGAAAATGCCCCCAGCACTCGTTTGAGGTTTTGAGTGCCAGCTTATACTTGTCATTCAAATGGAGCACGTTTCACACACGTGTGAAAAATTGTCATTTGCCTCGTGTCTTTTTTGTTTCACTTTTTCTAATGAACGTTTACCTTACGTAACACAGTATTTTTGTGAACATTATTACAGAAACATGAGGCAAGGGTTTTTGTTGAGTGTGTCAACGTAAGCCAGTTTTACATTATTAAAACGAGCTTTGTTGTATTTCAGCCTTTCATTATGTTCATTATGAAAGGGCGAAGCCAGGCCATAGCTGTCATTTAAAAGTGTTTAAAAACATATTTAAATGAATTCCTCTGGGATGGGGCGGATGTGGGGGCAATTTATGAATGAGGTAAATACTTTTACTTGATGGTGAACAACAGGACGTCAGCGAGCATATTATAGATCTTCTCTACCCCCCCCCCCTTCCTCTTCCCCCACCCCCATCCCATCCCCTCCCGCCAAACTTGCCGTACGCTTAAGTACATTATATACGGTATCACTGTGTAAACTAAATACAATTGCGAGATAGCAGTGAATAAACCTTTCATGGCTGTAAAGAGATAGCATAAATGACAGCCGTTATCCCATCAAGCCACTCCCTACATATGAGTTATTTTATCGCTTTTTTGTTTTTTGAAGTTGCAAGCTTTGTCACATGGGGATTGTTGCTTGTTGCTTGTTGCTTGTTGGTTGTTTTTGTCTGTGTGGTTGCGGTCATGCTTATTGGTTTATTTTGTGGGTTTTGCTAACTGCGAATTTTCTAGATGGAGCCAGTCCCCTAAAGACGGTCTTAAACCTATTGCTAGCAATGTCTTTGAACTAGACCACTTTCAGCTTGAAAAAGATGTCGCCAAAGAAATATCAGAGATGCCTACTCAGCTTACAACAAAAACAGTACCCTGAAACAGAGATTGGGCATTAATTTGTTCAGAAGGTCTGAGTGTAGGAACTTTAGATTTAAAAAAACAACAACTGCTCCCGGCCCACAGACTAATAAATAACCAGACTGGAAACACAAGCTTCGGGTTGTGTCGTTTTTTACGGAAGTTAATGAGATGCGGCCGTATAACCAACGTGGCCGCCGCTCGGGAAATTCCGATTCTAGTTCTATCTGCAGTAGAAATTTCTTTTTATTTGTCAAGATTGGTGGTACATGTATTAATAATGCATTATCTTGCCTATCCTTTCATTTTATTGTCTACAGCTGCCTTTTTTTTTATTGTTATAAATGATGACCGTCTGGACTTTTAACGACCGCTGCATTGTAGCTATGCTGAAGCGTCGGTCGCAACCGTAAACCTAATGTGGCGGATGGTTCATGACCTTTCGCTGTTTTGTGACGTCACACAATGGGCTCATCCAGTCTGTGTATTTTATTAGTCTGTGTCCCGGCCTAACAGTCATAGTTATTTTTCTATGGACAAACTTACTGAGGCCAAAATCGCCAGTCGCCCTCTCCCTCCCGACAAAAAAAAAAACATTTTGTTTTTTTCTTTCTGAGACTTTCACATGATCAGAATTAACACGAATCCGCAAGAAAAATATGACGTGCCCAAACTAATTATTTCTTAACCTGTTCGACGGTGAAAATCGGATTTAGGCCGGGAAAACAATGGACATTAATGGGCCTCCCGCAACTTTCTGTCATGATGGTGCTGGTTGGAGAGAGAGAGAGAGAGAGAGAGAGAGAGAGAGAGAGAGAGAGAGAGAGAGAGAGAGAGAGAGAGAGAGAGAGAGAGAGAGAGAGCAGACAGGCAGACAGACAGACAGACAGAGAAAAAGAAAGAGTGAGAGAGGGGGAGAGAGAGAGAGAGTATCAGTGTTGCTGAGTTTGCGTGTTTTCCGTCCGGAAAACACCCTGTCTGAGCGGAATGCCCAGTTGAATAAAGACAAAGGAGCCGAAAAAAAAAGAGGCGAAATTAGAAGTTATTTATCGTAGTCTGGGCTGGCTGTATTGTAAATTCTACTATAAGCTGGGGCTTGATAACATGAGCAATTCTTGGCGTCGATCCAAAACTGCAGAGCTATTAGGCCAGATTCCTGATCGATCAGTTCAAGAAAGAATCAATATCTGATAAAGATCACTTTGTTTTTTAGTGAGAGTAAGAGAGAAACAGAGAACAACAGCTTTCCATTACAGTTTCGTCGCATATATAGATATTTTCTCCTTTTTGCTCCTGCAGGGAAAAGGACTACATGAACTGCGGTATAAAATCTTTGGAGAAGCTACATTAATTTTACCATTAATATTAACACCGATTTGGGGCGTCCATATTTTGACACGGTCTAAAAATGGTACTCCCCCCCCCCCCGGCCCCCACCCGCCCCATGAGGACTGACGTCGCCAGCATACCGGTGACCTCGTTGCACGCAAATATCCACCAGGGTGACTTCTAAAATTTTAATAAGAGACTCTCCATAATTCCTTCTCCCTCTCCCTCCCGTTTTCCTCCCATCTCTGGACTACCAAAGGCCACGCCTTCCTCAAACCACGTCCCTTCCCCAAGCAGCACGCACGAAATTTAATGTCCACAACACCTCAACTCATTTCTCCGTCCTTTTTCGTATATTGGCAAAAGAACCAACGAACCCAAATTTAGATTAAATAAACCAACATACAGAAATCCAATGAAGGCATAAAACTATACACAGATCACAAGGATTTGGCCCTTCGCAGTATTACACATTCATAGCGTGTTAAAGTTTTTTTTTGCTGGTGCATCCCTCATGATTTTATCAGACCTGCATAAAAAGAGACTCGCTAAAATATGACAGTGTAGCCTGGAAAGTGTTTTTGCTGCAGACGCCGACAGGACAAAGACGTCCATCTCTAAGAGGTTCTGGAATGCATCCCTTCTGGCGTGGAATCAGCTTATTAAGAATCGATCATGGTTACACCAGAGAAATGTTCGTGTGGGGCAGTCGTGACTGATCTCCTTATGAATGCCCCATAGATTGTTTCGTTGCCGGACAGATAACACAACACATCGTTTTCCTTTCATACGGTGTGTTATCAAGGACGTAAACATGTCAGGCTAAGAAGCAGAATAAAATTTTCTTCTCTGATCTTAAATTCAGAGTATAAAAGAAAACTTCGTATCAAAGCATAAATTTAATCAACTCGCACACTTGAATCGCTTCAGCTGCAGTACATTTTTTTTTTCCTGCAATACTACGACCGATTACAAAGATAAGCTATTTCATAAATCCTAATGTCTCACCGTTCTGCCTTTAAGGTTTACTCTCTGAAACCTCATTATTTTATTATTTGATGTTACCAAATGCTGTATCGATAACAGCGAATTGAAGGGAGTTGAAAAGGAAATAAAATTGTATAACCCTGAAAATGTTTTTGTATTTTTTTTATACGAACTAATGTGCATACAGAGTGTAGTTGCTGGCACGGTGTCATGATTACATCCATCAATATACAGTATACAAGACTGAGATCAGAGAGCTCCAGTAAGATGTGAAAATGTCATCAAGGTGCATGTCAGCGTGGATAACTATTGTCACTGATGTCAAAGGCCTGCTAATTACTGTAATGGTCGCGTTTGGAGATTGCTTTTAAATCTTTGATCGTGACTTTTTTCTTCTTTTTTTTCGGGGTACACTCATTACACATCAGTTGCAGTAGATGTAGCGAGAAAGAAGAGAAAGATCTGAAATGAAAGCAGCCATCTACTTTAAATATTATTCGTGTTTCAATGTCTAGTCTCTGACAAGCTGGTTATAAATGGCAGCGAAAAATGATTTGTTACAATTTATTTATTAAAAGAAACTGGGAAGGAAAAAAATGTGGCTGAAGTCAGAACTTTGAAACCGTTCGTTTTACATTATGGATATGTTGTACGTTTGCTAAAAACTTACCTTTTTTTGTCAGACTCCTCTAGGTAAAACAAATTTTATCCCAGTCAGGTTGCTGTGACGTAATTCAGGTTTAGCAAACTGAAGTACATTGTACAGTAATGTTTAGAGATATAGAGATATGTCACAGAAAATAGTAACTGTGCTCTCAACGTTTGAAAAATTGGTTTCAGTTATGAATGGATCAGTTGTGACACAGATGTGTGGACGAAGACGCGGTAAAACTATGAAACCATAATTATGACTATGTTATCGGAGGTCGACATCTGTGGAAGTTCTTGTCCTGGTTATCAAGGTTTGAGAACATTTGTAGTGTACAGTTGTCTGAGACTAGGTCAACATTTCAAACCCATTTGCACTCGCTCTTAGCTCATGCATAAATGCACACGCCCCACTGCACTAAGCCTAGTAGTACGCTTGTCGTCTAGCCAGTACTATACGCCAAGCGCATACGTCAGGTCACACAAAGGTATTTTAAATCCGCAGTCCTTATGTTTTCTATACCCTTTCAAATTATGTAGGAGTTTAACAGTGTCAATGGCTTGGTTTGGCAGTCACAGATCGGCTGACAAATACATTGATGCTGTGTAAATTGCGTCATTCTCCGCTGGGTTACAAATAATGGAGAAATTCAACAGTGAACGGTCATCCCTTCTCTCCAAAGACTTTCGTGCTTTCCGGTCCCCCGTTGTCCATGAGATGACGATCTTTTTGGAGAAATACCTTCGTTAAATGTCCATTATTTAGGGCAATTCTCATTTGTTGCAAATTTCAATGTGTGCAGGGCATTTTTTTAAATAATGAAAGATGAAACAGAACGCTCTAAAGCTAAGCAGGGGTTGACAGGATTGAAGAATGCAACAGAATGAAGTTTCAAACTGGAGTGTTGTAGAAATCCATACAGTTCATGTTACTCACACAGTTCGAGGAGAGTGAATTCTATGAAATCTTGAGCTTTTGTTGCGGCTGTTTTTAGCATATTTATTACATGGCTAAATCCTTTACCAATACGTTCTCCTTACGATTTTCTTTTCTTTGGTAAACCGTTGATGATACGGCATTTAATTTCGCCTTGCCAGTCGGGCCGCCTCCTTTCCATGATTCAAGAATTGGCGTGTTTCGTTTGTCAAATTCCCAGGAAGTGTTTTGTTTTTGGTATCGTTGCTGTTTTCTGTGAACATTTGGAATGTTTGATGCCAAATTTTTGGTTCAAATGAGAGTATCTAAGATTAGTGTCTTTGGGTGTATATTTAACTGGATCTGTGAGCTTTCTATTCTTGTTTCCTTACATGATACAGCTGAGGCAGCGCGACTTTCTCAGCACGTAGGCAATCCTTTTCAATCTTCCACCAATATGTTTAACTTTGTTATAATTCCTGTTATAATCATGAATAATTAAATTTACAGACATGGTAAATTAGATACGACCAAGTTGACCAAGTTAGTCCGGCTAATGGCACAATAAAAGGGCAATGATCTAAATTTAAAAGACGATGTCGTCAATGGACATCCATTTTATCAGCGTCCTAATTCAGCTGCCAACACATCCCTCGAATGTACATCTCCCAAACACTCGGAAAACTAGAAGTATTCCAACGTCCACCAAAGTAGGTTCACAACCGAATCTAGAACGATGCATTTTAAGCATGACCCAGATGGCCGTATTTGGCCGGCTATTGTTTAAACCAGTGAATGATTAAAATTAGTACAAAAGTCATTTCACAACAACTTTACGGTTGTTTTTTTTTGTTTTCGTTTGTGTAAATTTTATAAGGTTTTCGCTTTTTTTTCTTCTGTTACATCTTGTTAAAATGTTATCTATTCAGCTTTGTAAAATTTTTAATTACGAAAAATGCAAATGCGTAGCGAAGAGAAACGGACCAAAACAAACTGTTTTTCCGTGGTCTTGGTGGCCGTACTTCTCTATCCCTCTTTTAAATTATGTAGAGTGCAGTTTCAACGCTTTTGTTGTTCTTGTGACTGAATAGATAAGGAACGACACCAGTGCAACATAGTTGTTAAACTGAAGAAGTATTTTTCTGCTTGACTCTTGTTGTTTTTCCACTTTCTAGAAAAAGAAGTTGAAAGAGGTTGGTGGATACAGTTGAGATTTCAGACAAGGTAATTTGCAATATAATTGCAATGTAATTTTCAAAATTAATAAAGCGTGGTGTATCTGAGCAAACAAATCATTATGATGTCTTGTCAGGTATTAATACGCCACTATAATAAACGTCTTTAAAATCGCTTCTTTATCAACAAGCACTACCATTAGGGCTAAGCCAGACCAAGGCTGGCGTAGGCCCCAGATTGGTGGCGAGCAGACCAAGGCTGGCGTATGTCCCAGATTGGTGGCGAGCCACCAATCTGGGACATACGCCAGCCTTGGTCTGGCTTAGTCCTTAGAGTTTCAAGTTTCAAGTTTAGTTTATTATAGGCCTGGCGGCCAATTCAAAAACACACAAGAATCATGTGAACAATCTTAGAAAACATTAAACAAACAAACAAACAGACAAAATGCATGATCGTTCACTCTCTCCGCTCCCTGCAGCATTTATACACTTACTTATTGTAGTATACAGTCAAATACAGCTTGTAATTGCCAGCAACAGACATCATTTCCAATCCCCCCCCCCCCCTACATAACCGATCCCTCCTCACCTTTATCTGTTGTAAATTTACTACAATTGAAAATATCACTATAATTTATTCTTTCACTCGAAGGTGAATTTAGTTTTCGGACTTCGCCAGGAGAAGTCACAAAGCGACATTATTGTATTCGTTTAGAACACTATGGCAAGATGACAATCCCCCTCCTTTCGTTTTCTCCAGTCCTCATGCACTTGTTGAATTGAAACCGTTGACGCAGCGAAAGATTGCGCATTTGCAATGGACAATACTAGGTTTTCATATTAAAATATTATGTCAGGCCCCGCACCCACCACAACCGACGCCACTGTCACTCCACGACTGAAGGAGCCACCAATCGAAAATTGTATGAAACCATTTCCCGGATCCCTTCACTGATGGTCGGACAGACAAATAAAAGGCATGGTTTCGGTGTTGTTTTTTACGGCGGAATCTGTCTGTAACTAGTGTAAGTAATTCCGCAATTGTTAAGACTTTTAAAAAAGTTGAATTACGATTGAGAACTAGATTGGCAGATAACATAAAATGTTGTTTGTTTAATAAGCAAAATTGACGGTTAAAAGGCAGCCATGAAACTTTTTAGCTACATTACCAGTACCAGTCGGTGGATCAATTAAAGAACTTTATGCGTCTATCTAAATCACAAGAAGCTAAAACGGAGATACTGAGCAGAAAGTGTTCTTCCTACTCTTTTTGACTCTGAAAACCTCTCCTCTTTGAGGGTGCCGGACTTGAACAACAGTCCTGTGTTAATCACAATATGCTTTTAACAAAGGACAGTATACTCACTGCTCTCTAGGCACTACCATAGTATTAATGCAGATACAGTTTGTTTTCGAGTCCATGTGGACTTAAGTTTTGTATAGAACTAACCCCTTCAATTAGTGACATTTTTTTTACACACTCAGCAATTTCTTTTTGGAGAAAACATCGTGTCCGCGGTGAGGTAAAATGAAAGGATGGGTGAGAGATGAATTGTGTACTATACTGCACTGCCTTCACTCTCACCACCCACACCTACGTCTATACGATCACTTTTTGTCAATGAAATGAACGTTGATAAACGAGTGGTAGCATGACACTGTGAACCTGGTTAAGCAAATAACTATAAGGGGATGGGTGGGATGGGTAAGGTGATGCAACCTGTTGCCAATCACGCCAGGTAATGTTGGTGTGTCACGCCATGGACATGATCTACCTGTCCAATGTCTACATGCAGCTCATAAAATCTATCGAACCACAAACAGGATTTACGTCACCCACCCGCGACAAAGCGACGTTTAAAAGGTTTTCAGCTTCTGAATAACAGGGGTCCCAGTGTCATAGGTACGTTCAACTTTTCACTGACAACTTTTGTGTCTTTGGTGTAGCTGGGCGTTAGTGGTGGGCCAATACAGTGAGTAGTGGCAAGAATTCATCGGTCATCAAATCTCAGTGGCGCGGAGTGGATATTGCACCCCGATCTTCGCTTGTGTTTGATATTAATGGCGCACTTCTCAGCCGGCTCAAATAATGGCTATGGTAGAAATCAGAGCAAGGTGAAGTGTTCAGAAAAGCGGGAGTGAAAGAAAGGGAACAAAAAGTGAGTTTGGCTTTTGCACGACACACTTGATCTACTGCTTGAGCTTTGAAAGCAATAAATATTGTCCATGAAAACACAAAGTCGCATTTAAAGTTTATCATGCTGCTCGGTGCCGTTTGGAATAGCTAACTCCAGAATCTCCGCAGGTTGAAAGACTTCCATGCACAGTAGCCCTTCGTTATATTGTTGACGTTCCCGTATCAGTACTGCTGAAGCATTAGCCTATCTGCTCATCAAACTGACAAAGAAATTCTTGGTTGAAAGTCAGAGAATCCAGTCAGATGAATTGGGCAGTTCATTATTGATTCCGAGTTATATATACTCCACCATTCCCTCAGACTTCATTTAGCAATGTGTTGAAATTTCAGTTTTGTTTGCGATATCTACAGCAACAAACAAGTGACTAACACTGTAGAGTGCGAAAAACGAAAACATACACACACACAGAAACAAACACATCACTGCACTTAGAAACCCAGAATAACCCCTCTTACAGAGAATCATAGTTTGGCATAAAATCTTCCAGTATTTTATATTAGCAAAACATGCATGTTATGTAAAAACAACGTCTAATTTACAAGGTCCTTGAAATATTGTTTTCCTAATACAACATTTCTCTTCATCGGTTTCAGTTTTCGAATACGCTTGTCAAGGAACAATATTTTAAATGAATATGCCATGCCATTTCGTCCACGCGATACATTAGGATACGAGTAAAACAAAACGAAAATAGTCCGAAGACCTCTGTACGCAAAACCAGATCAGGACCTCCAATGCTTGGCCCTGCCTTGTGGTTAGACTGGGGACGCCAAGGTCAGGAACAGCCCAGGCACTGACGTCACTGGCGGGATAAAACAAAAATGTGCAGGCATGTGCAAAGCGGCTTTGTTGAAATAAACCAGGACGTGGCCTAGTTAGCGCTGCAAACAGCTGTACCGGCAGTTTCAGACCACTTCAAACATACTATAGATTGTTTCTTTCTATCGTGCATTTCATAACGTAATGTCAAGGCTTTAGCTAAGAATAAAGGTGCCCTGCATTAGTTTGGTTGACTGTTTCCATTTCAGTCATTAAAAAAAAACAGCTGTTACATAAATGATTGTGATACTGATACACAAATTTTGACACACATATAATTTATGAATAATTAAAAGTATTTATTTGCGTCTTAGGTTATGTATTATGAGTCTCGGCGCTTCGATAAAGAGTTCTGTGCATGGGTTTGTATAAAGAGTTATGTGTGTGGATTTGTATAATTATATCTTTCTGATGCTACTGTCTATAACCGCCAGGCATCATTATATAGAGTTCGGGGAGATCATATCGGCGTCTATATTTCTATGGACATTCCTTGAAACATCTGTCTACAGGGTGGATTTAGAAAGGGAGGTGGGGGGGGGGGCATTTCAGAAAATTTTAGATTACACTTTGAAATTAAACTAATTTTGTCAAAAACATTTAGCTTACTAAAGTTTGCTACTGATGTGAAGCATTCCTTTAATTAATATACAGCCTCTTGTGTGCCCTTCATTTTCAGATCCTCTTGAAGGGACACTTTTTGGCGGGGGGGGGGGGGGGGGGAGTAAGTTTTTTTAATTTTTATACTTTATGCAATCAGTTTGTTAAGACATTTCACACCAAACTGAGAAGACAAAATGAATAACGCTTAAATTCGGGACAGATTGGGAGTGAAAAGAATAATTAATTAACAAACTTTGGTCAGAATCATTAAGCAGCTATACAGTGGTTATTCTTCCATAAACCATTATATGGATACAGGAATGAAATCCCGACCTCTGAAAAGAAATCGGTTTAATTATTTATAATTGTGGAAAGAGACATAACGCACTATATTGTGTGTATTAGTACGTTAGTTCGAGACTCAAGTCTTGATTTCAGAGCTGCCCTTCTCACAATAACGTGGCCTTGCCCTTTCCTCTTCCAGACCAGGACATGTGCAAGGCCAGTCTGCTCAGAGGTGACATCTGTGACACTGCACACCAAATGGTGAGGTAACTTTCGCCAGATTTTTTGTCTGCTTTTCTCCTTTGTTGACGCATGCGTATTGTATTACTGACGTATACTGACCCAGCCTGGCGCCACGAAGTTATCATTCGAAAACAGCGACAACTATCAGGAAAAACTAGAGTGAGCGTATCAATGTCCCTGGTTCTCACACTCGACTTGGAAAATCTATCCAGAAAACAATAACATTGTGTAAGTTGTTTTTTCCTCTTCTGAGATTCGCTTGCGCCTCGGGCATGTCACATCTTTGACGGCAGTTTGTCCATGCATAGATATGTGGTTTTCACTGCATGTGCGCAGTCTGTGTGTACTTGTCCGCTTATGTAGGATGAGCTGTAGGGATGGAAGGATATAACAAACCACATCCGTGTCAGTTGGGTCAAAATGTACGCAGATAAGTAGGGGCAATGTCGTCATATCCCTTTCATTGTGTTTGCCGCATGCAAAACAAATCAACTGCCTCACCCCTTTCTTCCGGCAAGGATCATGACTGTCATTGTATTGAACTGCCATGCTGTGCCAGGTCTTTTTCAGCATAGCTCAAGTTTATATCTCTTACCCATGCAAATCAGCAGTGAACAATGGACCCTCTGTCGGGTTTTGTAAATTTATTACCGGTTTCATTATTTTTTTTAAATCTTGCATTGTTTCGTTAGAAAACTGTGAATGGAATAAGTTCTAAGAAGTCTATACCAGTGTAATATGAGGGGTTTTGGGGGGGGGGGGTAGTTTGAACAAAGAATGAGGGACAATTATTTCACACTCCTGTTTATCACAAGGTATCTGACATGAAAACAAGACACCCAAAAGGGACTGGGGTGGTGGGGGGGGGGGGTGGGGATTTACCATGGTGGCGTCCTAGCAACGTTCTGAACAATCTGTAAGACAATTTAAAACGCATTGGCTAATAATGAAATAACACTTAATGTGAGTACAAGGTCCACCCGTGATAAAGTAAGAAAACTGTCACAACGACCAGAGCACAAGGTCCACTTTTTGAGAAAGAAAAGGGACAAAAAGATTATTGGATAGGCGTCTGGTAGACTCTCACTCTCAGCTCCACAACACCGCAGTTTTCTTCCCATACGGCCTTCGCAACGCATGGTCTTATCCTTGAGCTGTTTACGACCTGTACGAAAACAGTATTGTATCCATTTCCGTTTTCTGACCTGTCTCTTTGCTTTTGTGTGCACATTAATCGTGCACAGATGGGTTTTCGAGGTCATATTGTCCTAGTTTCACGTTGATTAAATTTTAAGCTTTAAACTCTCAACATCAAGAAAGGTGTCACTGGAAACTTGTTTTTCAAACTTTGGCACGAGAAAGCAACATACGTTTAAAACATAATTTATAGAACTATTCTACATGCCTTTTAAAAACAAATCCGCATAATAAGCTTCATAAATCTTACCCGCTGCCAGATGGACATGTTACTTAAAATGAAAACAAACACTCACAACACACACCCGAGACACAGGACATCGAGACGGTTCAATTCGCCAAATTTTGTCCATCGTCTTGCGCCCATATCATCCATGTCAACAAAGCAACAACTCGCACCACATCCCTTCATAACTGAACGAGAAAGACGAATACCACAGAGCTAACGCGCGCAAGTTGTGGACATAATAGTCTCGGTATTCTGTGTCCGGGCACACACTAAGCCATTCATAATTATGACAGCACTGCGTTATTCTGCATTAACACACTTCTGATCTAACAATAACAGTAGCGATATGAAAACCAACACTAAAAGCCACAGCATTACCCGCCTAAATTACGACAACAATGAAGGTTGTTACATGTTCATGCACTTCTTTGATAATGGAGATTCTAGTTGTCCATCTGATAATAGATCTGAAAGCCACTACAAATAGCAAAGAAAGATAAGAGTGATAAGCACACAAACTTTGAGAAGCTATAGAAAAGGTGCTCAGTATAAGAGAAAGACCACGAAGAAAAGAATACTGTAGACTGCACATGCAAGAATCATGAAATTTTAGAACAGAGAACAAAGAATTCATAAAGTGTGGCTACATGTTGAATGATGGAACAGTTAATATTAACAACAGACAAAATGAGAATAAAAATTCCTTTAATGTGCTTTAATGATTTTTAACCATTTCAATGCCGGGTTTGTAAAATGTGAACAGTTTCTTCGTGTCCAAGTCACAGCATTTTTCTACAGATCATTTTCCATTACAGAGAGGTATTCTTATTTCCCATTCACCTTTTCAATATGAATACATGGCAATTATGAGATCTACACATTACCAAAACCATTAAAAAAAAACCCAGTTGTACATAAGTGGCTGTGAAAAGGTTAATAATAAATGGGTTTGTCTTGCCACAACCTCACATTAAATTATTATTGAAAGATGGAAGCATAATCATGTTTATGTACAGGTACTGTCGACGCTATGTTCGTTCTGTGTCTCAATTTTTTTGTCTTTGTGTATCTTCAGATGCCAGCCAAAACTTTAGAGCAGTCTTTTTCTGATCATATAAAATTCTTCATAGACAGAAGAATACAGAGGTACGAGGAGAGAAGAGTGAATGAAAGTGAACTACTGTTTATATTATCACCACAGGCTTATCTTGCATCAGATCCCTCCCGCCTACACGGTACACACAGAATAAATTATGCGTTGCACAGGCACTAGCTGGAGAGAAAGCGGGAAAGAAAAGAAGCCGCGAACAGCTGACGTCAAACTCGGTGCAAACAAAAGTCATCCGGCGTGTTAGAACTTGAATTACACATTCTAATTGAAGAGCTTTTAGGCTTGCTGTTTTATCTGAACGACCAATTGCATGTTCTTCCCTGTGCGTTTATAATTAGTTGTGACGCATGTTATCGACAGTGTGCAATGTGCAACTGCGTTAACGTCTTTACCAAGATATTTGTTCACGTATCGCTAGGCGCTCAATTCAAATGACCGGTCTTTACGGCGTGCTCAGTCAAAGCCGGCAAGCCCATCTGAATGATTTTTTTTATCAGTGTTAAAAGCTTGGGGTAAATCTTTGTGTTTAGGCTATATTATTCAGTACTTAATCTTTGATCTGCCAGTTCTTATCAAGTTTATACTGGCGGCTGCCCTTTTAACCAAGACGATAAGTGTCACAATAACACTAATCTTATTATTATCTTCCCCCTCCACCCTCCTCCCGCAAAAAATATCTAAAGCTTTTGGAGGGTTATGACGAAACTCCTCCTCAACTTCATCAGTCATAACTCTGTACAAAGATCTTTGGGTTTTCAATTTGAAAGAATGGTTTCACGTAATCGTATTTTTGCCAAACTGAAGTAGCTGTGAAAATTTCAACTGATTACCTTCAATTATATTCCAGCTTGTTCATTTAGTTTAGGTCCACCAAGAAAGACTTAATTAGTGACAACCATCAAGTTATTTCACATTATTTCAACTATCATTTTTATCCCCCGCAATATGAATAATTGTTGTACCAGTAGATGCGGTGAATCACGCCCAGTTTTGTACGGAGGCGGGATTGATTCTATACACAATGTCCTTGAAACCAGGTTTGTCAAGGCCTCCGATCATAAGAAGCATGTCCATTCCATGTATTGCTGTTTGTACATGTTACTGATATAACATTAGCATTTCCCACTGTTGCCTTTCATTCCAGTGAGGGAGAGAAATCCGTTCACACAATTTTAATGGATTCAAGATCATTGTCAGATTTTCTATAATATTGGGGGAAAAAAGCGTTTGGTTTTCGTTTCCATTGCAGTTTATAAGTGAATTAAGGAAGTGCATAACGCACCGAAAACGCACCGCCTTTTGAAAGCAAAGAGTTAGGGAGCCGCCCACACATTCACACATGTATTCAGCACACCACTATAGCTTCAGAATGTTAAAACACCACATGGATTTCTATTGATTGCAGAGACCAAGCCCGTCACATAAATGTGTACATTTTATAGTCTTAAATTGAGGAAGCGGATAGAGCAGAAAATCCGACTCTGAACCGTGTTGGATTAGTGCAAAAAGTGGAGGCATGAGAGGCTGATTCAAGCAATAGAAAATCGTACATGTTACAAGTGTTCTTTGCTAGATCACTGTGTATTTGAAACGCAACTTCCTTTTTCTAAAGTTTTTTAATCTTATAGTTGGAGTACAATCATTCTTATTCTGACATGAAAGAGAATGAGCGTAGTTCTTAAAGGACAATCCCATTGACTTTCTGGTGAGGCCCCCGTAGTTTAGTTAGCTACTTCAACCACTTAACTCCAGAAACCCGATCAGACCGCTGTTTTCAAAGGCGGGACGAGACTGAAATTTGATTTCAGGATATTTTCATTTCAACTAAATCAATAAAAGAGAAACTTTATATCACAGAACGTCCCTCTTAACTCATAACTTCAAATTTTACACACTTCCTGCCGATGATTGTCAAGACTACACACCTTCGCCTATATAAACATTATCAAGGGTTAAAAATCGAGAAAACTTCATGTTAGACACGGTCATGTTTGCCATTTACGATTGGCTAGTTTCAATGTTCAGAGACATCCTATAAACGAGCGTACTGGGCTGCATAATACGTTCAATGCAGAAATTGCTCTCTCATATGCCACAGGAAATTTCACCCATTATGCTTTTTTACTTTCTTTTCTTCCTGTTCAAATCGCCAAGGATGTGGGGATGGGAAAAGTGGGATGAGCACAGTGAGGGGCCTGACAAGGATAGTGAGACAGTAGCCGTTCAAATACTTTGCATACTATTCTTATAGATGTCAGATGGCCAGCTCCACTTCTTTAAACGAAATAATGCATATGACCAGGACCGTTTTTTTAAATTTTTATTTTAAGTTAATCACATTTCCTGGAATTCGTAAATCGGTGATCATATTTTTTTTTCAAGATGGCAATCGTACCTTTCACAATCCCTGTGCATAGTTAAGAAACCGTCGAACATGCGGAAACTACTATTCTAATTCTTCCCAAATCGCGGCACCGGCATTACATTTCAAGTTGCTTTACTGCAGATATATATCAAGTAACTACTGACTATTACAAAAGCAGCTACTATCACTGCCAAAGCCAATGTATCACAATCTTATTGTCTTCTCCTGCCGTCAGCACTACGTATTCAGAATGCAGTAAGGAGTAATAAATCCAGACATTCGGATTTCAGTTGACAAGTCTTGCCCAAGAGGCAGTTGGTCCACGCGTACCTTGCTACTACCACCTGTACTAAATATAGCCCCCACGGACCTCCCGCCGATATGTGTCCAAAAGCGGTCCTTTTGTCTGTCTCCGTGCTCTTGATTTACATGGCAAAAAGGTGCAATGCCCGCTACAACTATTCCCTGTGATGGTCGACACTAGCATTGGACAGGTCATCACTTTTGACACATTATTTTGTTCAAGTAAACCGTCATAACATCCATTATAGTAATCCTCCGATTTCAGCCTGACCAGTTTACATGATAATGATTATAGAAACAGGAACAGAAATACAGAATTTAAAAGCTTTAATCCATCTCAAAGAAAAGAATACTGTTGCAGGCGGTTTCCATTGTACTACAAGCGAAGACGGAGAGCTAGAGCGTCGTCAGCGGTTTCCCACCAGTGTGAAGGATGAAAGGTAATTTCACGGCCAAGTTCAAGGGGGTCGTCCTCAGGTCAGTCAGCCCATTCAGTTCAGGTATGACCATATGAACTGACTTTGACCTTTCCAGGGTCACGAGGTCAACCAACTGATCGGATGACATGAAAAGCACAGTGGCTACTCTGTGTACTGCCGAGTTGAAGTATACATTGATTGTCGTAGGAAATGTGTATCTATCTATCTATTTATCTATCTATCTATCTGTCTGTCTGTCTGTCTGTCTGTCTGTCTGTCTGTCGATCTATCAGTTCAATTCTCTCTCAGGGTTTGCATGTGGGTGGTCATTGCATAAGGGTTTCCATGTTTTCACTGGAGAAATGTTGTGGGGAAAAAGCGCTCAGACAGCGTTTGTTGAGACGTTACTAAACTCCCTAGCACCTGGCTTTGTCATAGCAAATAGGATATAGCCTCTCTCTCTCTCTCTCTCTCTCTCTCTCTCTCTCTCTCACACACACACACACACACACCACACACACATTTTATTGCTTGATTAGCAAAATAAAGCTAAACTACTGTAAAATATTAAAAGCGAATGCGTGCAGACCTCACAGTGACCTTAGGACTGGACAAAGAGATATGATTTATGACCGAAACTCTCTCAGACAGTATTGCCTCTCAGTGACGCCGGCTCATTCACGTAAGCGATGTGCGTCATAAATTAATACTTTGGTTACCGTAGGCCTACAGTAAACTTTCAGTATCCACTTAATCAAAGACATTTTTCTCAGGTGGCAGATAATAATCCTTCCTGTCTTTACCCCATCTCGTTTTCTTCCTTCCAGACTTCAACTTCCTGACTTTTTCTCTTTCAATTCAACTTTGGACTTGACAAAATGTAAAGAAATTTTTATTTCGCAGTTCACGCTGTTGCCTATCTCCTTGACTCGGGATCCCGCCACGTACTAAGGAACCCGTGAAAAGGCCAGAAAAGGAAAATTCTTCGTTTCCTTGTTTGTTTCGTTTCTTCCCTGACCTCTTCTCTAGTTCTTTGCTATTGTTAACTTCTCATCCTGATCGCATGTGCCTGTCCAAACGCCCATTCCTCAGAGCTATGGCAAATTTCACATGGGCTTCACCAAACATTTACAGCCGGCTCGTGTTTCTGTATATTCTATGTATAACGATTTATATTGCTGTCCGTTCTTTTTTAATGACAAAGGAAGAACACTTCATTCAGTACAAATGCCATGGAAAATAATACTGTAACTGAAGACTATAAAAAAAATAATAACTGTTTGCCTGGGCCTGAACAAGGTTAATAATGTTGAAGATGAATGTTACTATGTACTACCTAATTTTCCTTTCATACCAGCTTACACATATAATTACCACAAAGGCAGCCATTTACTCTAAAACATCCAGCGCATAAATAAATAAAAAATGCCAGTAATACAGCCTGAGATATATATTATATTAGTTTCGGATCACCACTGTTCAGAAAATTTTGAAGAAAAGAGCTGATATATCTCTGGATTGGAATACAAATCTATAACAAATTAGCGAACATCAACGTTAAATCACAAATGAAAATGGAAACTCGTGAAATGGTATATAATGAGAACGGTGAACACATCATTTGGTCGGTAGAATACCTGAAGCTATAGCGTCCTTATTATTAATAATCTTATGAAACCATGACTTAATTTGATTCTTATATAAAATAGGCATTCCTGAGAATGTGGTCGCTTATTAATGTCCTTCAGGCAGTTTTGCATAATGTATGGTTTTTATCAAGCAGAAAATCTGAGTATTCCTGTTAGTGACGCAGATCTGAGGAATGGCTAAGCCTGTGGTCTGAGAGTTGACTCCCCTTAAGACCATTATAGCCCAATCTGCGACTGTTCGTAAGTTTCGCTGACTTGGTCAACGTTGTCCGGTGACAATGACATTGAACTTGTGCTGACCCTGTCTGTACACTGGATCAGTGGCAGTCTTCGCTAGACAAATAGTCACACAGTATCGTATGACCCAGGTTCAAATCCCTGTACATAATAACCCTTTCTTAGAGGGCACTTAGTTCTCTTCGGTAATCATAATGGCGTCGGGTATTTTCCATTTTTTGTGCGTGCATTTCTGTCTTTTCGACAGAATGAGGATCGAAACTTTGAAGAGTCAGGGGACAACATTACATCACAAACATAATCTCGGAAAGCACAAACTACGTCATCATTGTCTAATAAGTGGAATTTTGTTGCAGAATGTTCTAAACGCCTCGCTGACCGCAGCAAGACAGATGGGACATCAGTCTGTGGTATTATGACAGTTTCCCAAGAATTTTGATTTCATACACAGATCACCGATCCATTAAAACTTTTTATCTATTATTCATCATGGAAATATTACCTGTATTTCGTCTGTTGTTATCATAAAACGGGCCCCATTTACTGTCATTGTCTACTGGGAAAAGAGTAGGGAGGGGCATTTCGGTACACCTTTTTCCCAGCACTTTGGATGAAAAACTATCTAAGATATTCATGCACTATACAGAAATTTGAGAAGGTCAGCACTCGCAACAATAACAAAGAAATGGAAGGATGTCATACAAGAGAAGAAAAGAGGCACTGTCGTCATGCTTACCCAGGAGCTGTTGCCACGGAAACCATATGCGAATTTAATTTGTTTGGATGCCGTGTCAAGTTCTGGTCATATAAACGCAGACTCTTTGGGCCTGCCAATTCACAGAACCTGCATCATTTGCCATTCACCCCATTCACCCTTTCTCAACTCCGGAAACGGAAGTGACGACACCTCGGGCGCCCATCTGTGTTACAAACTGAAAGTTAGTCTCGGGGTCAATACGCTATTGATATTTTGCTGCAGTTGGTCTGATGATTTGCTTTTGCTAGATGACAAACTGCGTCTCATAACCTCTGAATATGTAACGTGTTTGTCCCACAAGTCTAGCAAGGAAATCTAATGGAAACAGGACTTCAACGTCTCAGACCACGTGACAGGAAACAGGCGGGCTAGGTAACGAAACACTTGCAGATCAGGTGGGAGTTCCTGACATCAGGCACAAACAAAGAAAAACCACATCGGTTTAACATTTCCCACAACCAACACCAAATGTGGAGTGCAGAGGTAGCAAAAACAAGTGGGCCAGAATATTATCTTTGCGTAAACACGATTTCTTTTTATATATTGCATATGTTATTGAGAGAGAAAAACAGCGATAGCGGGCGCAAGACAACTTAAAGTAAGACCTTGATATTTAAATTTCAATGCCACTGCTTTCATTACAGTAGATCTATAGCCTCCGGTTCTCTTATCATTGTTCCATTCATTTCATATTAATTTGTCATGTTCTTCCTCCGTCGTTCTTTCTACCTCTTCCTCTTCTCACTCATCTCCTCTACTCTTTTACTTCCGCCACCAATGAATCTTCTCCATATTCATTTATCCCCCTCCCACCACAATTTCCTCAGTCTCATTCCCCTTTCCCCCGACACTTCTTTCACAAAGGGCCAGCCCACCCTCTTTAAAAAAAATCGTAGTTTCATGCATGCTTATGTTCTTTCTGCTCATTCATTGTAGTGTGTGTCTCATCTTGTAAGCAAGGGGGGGGGGGGGGGAGACACTGAAAGAAAATTTGGGGCCTCAGGAGACGATACAATGTACCTGTAAAATATTAAAAACCACTGGTCTACACTATGATCGGGTCGCAGCTACGACAACAATCCTCCCTCCCTCCCCCCCCCCCCATTCCAACAAGCAGTCGGGGGTGAGGTTGGTTTGGGGCGTGGGGGGGGGGTGGGTGGGGCGGGGTGAGGGGGGTCCACTAATCCCGATCTCATACAAAAGAGTGCCTATCATTTTTTGGACACTCTGGACCCGCCCGCCATCCCCAATCCCTTTCCTCCCCGCCCACCTCTCGCAATAGGGCTAGGATTAGAAAAATACGGTGTGAGACAACAAGGAAAAGCTCAACACATTTTGTTTGTCGGCAACGCCCCAAGGTGAAGAAATGTTCAGTGGCGAAACGTAACATGAATGCAATACACTTGGTAATTGTAATACTACAGATCGGGGATGGAAACGAACTATCCCCTGTATTGTAGTGCAGATTGTTGACAAGAAGACTGGCTCAAGGCGCAAGCTTTTGCATGGGTTTCAGATAAAATGAAACAAAGGGAAAATGAGAATTTCGTCGGGGATTTTCCATATTTTTGTGCGTGCATTTCTGTCTTTTAGACAAAATGAGGATCGAAACTTGAAAGAGTCGGAGGACAACATTACATCACAAACACATACCTCGGAAAGTTTTTAACCGACTGGAATGATACTTATACATCATAATAATAGGAGTGAGAGAACTACAGTACTTTCAGTGACAAAACCTCAATACGTCGCATACGGCAATGCGGCAAATACCTCAGCTTTTGATAAAGGAAAAAAGACAACGAGGAAGGAGAAACAGGAAGTAAACAAGAAAATCACGCACAAGAAATAAAAAGACAGCATGAAACACAAAAACAACGATGATGATAAATTTTACGATGTGGCAGAAGAAAGAAGCCGTGCAAGAATGTCAAATTCAACCAATTTTTTTGACAACAATCATACTAATGATAATTTTTTACAGTGGTCCTTGACTGGATCACCCTTTTGCCTTGGGCGTTGTGCACGTATCCGAATCGTAGAGTTTGGTCAGTGACAGACTTGGTGGTCGTTATGAAACCAGTAATTTTACTATTTTCTATGGCAAGAACAGTGTACTGTCCACGTGCTAAGGAGGTGATGTACCTTGTGATACACTGGCGATATTTACATTCAAAGGCGGTGCCACAGAAGGGCTTCGTGACAGGTGTATGTGGCAGTGTGTGTTATGCTGATTTCTATTGTGACAATAATATGGAAAAAGAAGAATGAAAGGTGTGAAAAACAGGTGGAATCAGAAGGATAGTAAGTAGGTGGGGAAACAAAAACGAAGTGAAATGGAGAGAAAGACGAAAAGTCAAAAATTTTTTATGATAGTAAAGTAGATGATAAGCGGGATGAAATAAATACTGACACAGAAAACAGGAAAGGTGAGGATAAAAACATACAAAGTGGCCATAAGTGATTGTCTTCCTCTGTTTCCCAATCTCTCCCCAAACTCATGCCCCATTTTCTTTTCCACAAATGTAATGATCTCACCAAATCCCCGCTGTCTGTTTTATCGGCTGCCCGCTCCGTTTCACTTGTCCTCCACACATCCACACAGTAACGAATGTTCTGTCACATGGTAAACACCCAGAAATGAGATTTGTATCACCTAATATTGATCCTTTGATACAGTCGCAGAGCTCAGGATATCACTGTATCAAGCTAGTCACAGCTGTAAATAACAGTAATAACACTTCATATAAATCAAAATATGCTGCATCCAGATGTACTACAGTGCAACTGGTACTGCTGCCTTAACGTAATGGGACACGACCATTTTTATGCCACCCCCCCCCCCCCCCTGTTTTAGGTTTAAGAAATAAAATGCAAAATATGGTAGTTGAATGGAACTTGCGATTTCCAATTTTGTCTTGTGTTATAAATACCCAACACCTAACTTTCAGTCTCGGCGCACGACGCCCATGACTATCCGTGCTAGACAGTAATCCAAACACTGATGTCCAAGGTCGGTGAGAAGGCGACGTAAGACCTGTTTGGGTGTTTTGTGTAATAATAATATATTTACAGAATGATAGCGTATTAGGATAACACAATCATGCTGATAGTTCATGATTACTGCTTGGTTCTGTAGACCGCCTGCGTCATAAACACAACAATATGGCTTCATTAGAACGGGTCTGTGGGTCACCATCACGCGTATTGAGAGTGAACGTGTGTTGATTGTACAACGTCATAATGTCATTGATGGCTTGGGTTAACTGTTTTTGTTTCCAGCTTTCACCTGCGAGTGATTTAGAAGTAATTGTGTTATTTTACATAATAATGAACTGCCAAGAGGATCGTATTCGTGTCTGACATAAAAATTATCTGGTTTCAAGGCAATCAATGTTGAAAAGCGGACTGACACTGACTGAAATTAACGATAGTGGTGGGTGAATCTACTTGGTCCTCTTAAACTAATGTAACTTTCAACTTGACTATAAATATACGGGGCCCAAGTCTTCAACGCGTAAACATGCCACCTGCATACTTTAATCGCTACAACACGATGCCAAAATGAATATAACCTACGCATTTTTCTTCCTACTAGGTCTGTGAATAAGGTAAATCTTGGTGATAGTTGGGCAATTTTCATACATAATCTCTCCCTTGTGATAACCACAGACTGGCCTAAAGGACTGAAGTGAAAAACGAAGGAGCTGTAACAACAGCAAACTCGCGACAGGAAAACTGGATAGAGCAAAGAACAGGGGATAGAGAGAGAGAGAGAGAGAGAGAGAGAGAGCAGGGAAAGATGAAATATAAAGAGATCTGAGAATGACAGAAGGAAGAGTGAAGTGACAGTACTGACAGACTGAGATGGTTGTGTGGACGTGAGAAATAGAAAGGACAAGACAACGAAAGAGAAGAAATCCCCACCCCCCCCCCCTCTCTAAAGGGGTGTCTGGAAGCAATGAAGGGCCAACCACCTGTGTATGTGCACCAAGGAACAGAGTGCTTTGTCTTACCGGTACATGTGCCACTCCCCTGCACGATGCATGACTCAAACCATGTAACATCCAGCTCACAGCCTGTAAAAGTCGTGAGATTACGTGTATGCTCACTCAGGCAACTGGTGATCTTGACAAGTAGGCTTGGCAGATTTACTGGAATTCGAAAGGGTGGAGGCCAGCATAGAATGACTTGCTCTAAATGTTGTATCAACATCTGTCGTTCTTCTAAAGAAAAATGTATGGCTATAACGATGGAAAGGACATGTGCCTTCAGCTTTAACAGTGAATTATTCAAGTATATTCCATATTATCTTGAGTGTCTATGTCCGCTCTTACTCAGCTTTATGTCTCATCGTTCCCCGAGTCCCTCTCTCTCTCTCTCTCTCTCTCCCTCTCTCTCTCTCTCCCTCTCTCTCTCTTTGCCAGGTAAAACTGGCAAGAAATCACGAAACTGCATCTTCCTACTCGGTGCGATTCTTTAACATGACTCCTCCCAGCTACTATTTTTAAACTCAGATGAATGTAGTAAGTCCATTTAGCTGCACAGGTATCTACTTACGCCAAAAGACGAAATTGTAAGATTGACTTTTATAATCACAAAACTACCGTTGATACTGACTGTACACTCATCGATAGTGTCCCACGTTAGGGTGGTTTGCCCTCTGTCAAATTCAGTAATTTTATGTTTCGGATGTAACTTTTTTTAGGTGGAAAAAAGAAAACAATGCAAAGCCAGTGAGCAGCTTTGTTTGTTATACGTGTACTTTAACGCACTGGGGTTTTGTTCTGTTGTATCAATTTCCCCTGATATAAAGATTAGAAAAGAGTCTTTTTTTTGTTTGTTTTGAATCTGAAGTGCACGATGCTTGTGTGTATAATGTCCGAGGGAATTCCATTGGCAGTCATGGTATGACTATGAGCAATTAATCACTTTTGTTTTCATAATCAGTACAGGTGACCGTGTGCCGGTGTTATTCGAAACACTGCAGTGAATTCATGCTAAAACGTTCTATGTGTTCCACCGTAATATTCTGACCAACCTGTCCACTGTTAAACAGTGTCTATGTGTCTGCTCTGTCAGACATTCTCTCCCAAACTGTTTGTCAACCAGTCTGCCTGCCGCGCTGTTTGTTTGTCCACCAGTCCGTTTGCCACGCTTTTGTTTGTTTGTTTGTTTGTCCACCAGTCTGTCTGACAGCCCGTTGGGAAAATGCACAGCTTGCAATGTATGACTCACGCAAGGTCAGACTAAACCTAACTTTGATCGATGTTACAAGTCAGATCGACCAAGCAGCTCGTACCACAAGCAAAAAATTTCATTTCAGAACAAATCATTACCACCTGGCTGGGTAGTGGAGTGAGCTTTTTTTTTTATTGTTATTGTTGATGTCATTTTGGGGGGGGGGGGGGGCGGGGGTTAAAATCATACATCGGAGCCACGTCATATTAATAGTAAATACTAATGCATTCATCAGTGGTAGTAATGATAATAATGAATGAATGAATGAATGGATGAATAAATGAATGAATGAACCACATACCATGTAGTCCCAGCATGGACATTAGATACTAAGAACTCTGTGTTATGGGCAGGACACTGGTAATTAAAGATGGCAAGACAATTCTAAATAATGGTTAGTAAAACATTACCATAGGCCTTTGTTAATTTTATGTTTTGTTTACATTAATAAACAATAATTCACACTGGCTTCTGGCTAACCTGGATACGGCAGCGACCTTGTCCCCTGGCTTTTCTAAGCTATCTGAAGTGACTCAACCATCTCCACGGCCATAAACAGATTGATTTGCAATAAGCCACGTGCGCGTGAGTGTATGAAAAATATTAGGGATAAACAAGTACATGTATACACTATGACCGCAAAGCCGCTGTCTCTCTTTTTTGAGAGGTAAGGGATATAAATATATTATATTACAAGTATTGAACCCGCGAAATTCGCGGTGGGGGGGGGGGTGAAAAGTGTTGTGAGTAGGTCTGGGGGTGGCTGCAATGGAGGGAGCATTACTTGACCGTTGGCACAGCAAAGTGCAGCAAGAACCACGAATGTTATGGATGGACTCGGAAGCACGGTTTCAAATTTGGGGAACCGGACGTTGAGATCGCACGGTGGACCGCAAATTCAGTGACGTCATGCCACATAAAAACTCACGCCCGGATGGTATTTATTTGGAACAAATGCAAATTTGCGTAGTTCAAAAAAATACTTACGGAGAGTGTTCAGCAATGAGTGTAGCAAGGAATCAACTTCAGACCAAAAGAAATTTGTATGCAAAATTTGAGCTCGATTGGTGCACAGATAGCCGAGCTACGGCTTTTACAAAAAAAGCGAGTTTTTTTTTTATAATAGATATGTAGTCCAGGTTTCTTTTCTTTTCTTTAACCAAACCAGAGCTCAGTGTTTGACATGGCGGACAGAGGGACAGTTTTTGTTTTAATGTTTCACAGCAGCAGTTTTGGCTTGGTCAACTAAAGATTGACCTCCAGCCTGAGATGACCTTTCCTTTCGCCCAGAACTGAGATCTCACAGGGAGTATTAGCTTTTTATTTATTTTTTTTAGATGTTAAAATTGGTGGGGAAATTGAAGAAACGAGGAAAAAAGAAACAAGAGGATATAGTGTCATTCTCTGCGTTTACTTTCAATCAGTCATTAAACTATTACTTCTGTTCCAACCCAGCTTGCCGGTGAAGGCTATATCTTTCTTAGAAAGAATTCCTGAAGCAAGTCAAAATGCAGTAACAGAAGACATGACTCGATGGTGCTAAATCTTCGTGGCATGAATAGGGACAAACGGAACAAATGCTAAAATAACATCCCAGGTACACAAGAATGAAATATAAGCAAAATATCGTTGACCATTTATAGTTATTCTACACTAGTGCTTCATCACAAGAGAGTCAAAGTGTATAGACTATGGACATTAATTGTGTATGGAGCTTAATCCACGTATGGTTTTTATTGCGCGGTGATTCATAGAAAAGACCATTAGGTATCTGAGTACTTAGCACTATTATACTCCAGGCACATCCAAAGATACTAATATGGGACAAGCCGATTATTAGAACATCACGGAAGCCATTAAAATTACTTCTGTCACCGAGGGTGAACGTCCTCATGAAACCTTAGACAAACGGAAAACGTACATGCTGGTCGTGTTTAAATCTAAGACAGGCACTGCTTTTTGGTTTCTTTCAAAACAAGCAAGTGTCATTTCCATGGCAAAGATTAAGAAACCCGTTTCACGTGTTGTCATAGTGTTATAAATTACCCTGTCATCTTGTTCCCTAACTCTAAACAAAAGCTTTAAATTAAATGAGACAGGTCACTAATGTTTAATTTGAGTCTGGTTATGTGGTATCATTAATTTCTTTCAGTCCGATCTTTAAAATTGCATATAAATTTAGGCTATTTGCCACCCTCACTTTGATATGTATTCAGGAAGGGTTCTTTTGAACTTATTTGCCCTACTATTGTTAAAAAAAAAAAAAGTTTTGTGAATGGTTTCTTAATGAAATACAATCATGAACATAGCAATCACATTCATGCAAAGCAGTTTGCTCGCACTGACAGTCTTTTCTTCGAAAAGCTGAACACAACAATTATAATGTTTAGATCTTTGTTTTAACATTATGCTATTTGGCACTCTTTATACGCAAGCCAGCTATTATCATGTTGCGTGATGCGAGCTAAGATACTTTGGTTGCTAATGTTTTGTCAACACACATACTTACACACGTACCAACACGCATATACTAAAACTAACAATTCTATTGAAAAGAAGGATCACTTCATTGACGATTATTAAAATAATTCCCACCACAAGTTTGTTGTTCCTTTTGCATTTGGGGGGGGGGGGGGTGTCTTATTTCCATGTATTCAGACAAATATGCACAAGTGCTAATTGCGTTAAAATCAATAGCCTCGAGCACATCAGAAGCCTCGTTCATTAGCCCTATTGTGACTTCATTTAGGCAACATTGTACCTATAACGTCCATTACACAAGAATTCCTTCAAAAGCAAACGACTAGACCTATTACGGCAGGTCAAACCGTCAGAACAGTGAGCAACAGCCAGGCATCTTCTGCTTCATCTGCCTCCATAGGAACAGTGATCTACGGAAAAGGCTTTAACGAGGAACAATAGGCAGATAAAGCCGTTTTGTGTTAGACATGAGCAAGTGGTAAAATTTATCATGACAAACTGGAGAAAAGCGGTGTTTTTGGTCAAATGTGAAGTGTAAGGCAGTTTTCCACCAATCTCAATAAACTTAAAGTTGAGAATCAATGGCAAGAGTGACAAAGGATAAATTAACGTGGGAATGCAATGGCAGTTGAGAATTTTGGATTTGTGTACATTTACGAGAGTTGCAAGTCCCAAAAGACAATAAAAACACATGTAGTGTATGAGACAAAATACATGGGTTCAAAAATGCGAATGGTATTTAATCATAACAACAGCACATTCAGTAAGTAGACAAATATTTAATATGACACTTAAGTAATCTGTTTTCCAAACCCGCTCGAAACCTTTGTGAAAGCTTATGATGTGAGTTTAATATAGACAGTGAAACACTGGAAAACGACACGAAGGTGCCAGTCACGATCTTTGGGGTTGGGGGGAAAAGAGCACAGGCGTAACCTAAAGCTAGTAATCCAAAGCAGCCAAACCCACTTAAATTCATGGCAATGAACCCAGTTTGTTTTGTTTGCTTTTCTACTGCTCTTATTTTCATTTGTATGTCCAGGAAAAGTTGAGGTACAAGTCCAAAGGATCTAGAGATCGAATTGAGATTCTGAGTATTAAGTTTGAATTTAATGGCGTGTCGGCATGATAACGGTTACTTTGCTCCTGCCCTAAGGTAGGATTAAAGTCATGAACAAAAACTAAACGTTGGAGAGAACAGGACAGAAAAGCGCCTTCTTCAAGTTCAGATCCACAATCAAAACTTGGGCCGTAGCACAGAAATGCAAAGAGCTCTGACTTACACTTCGCGTCTTATGTTGGTGTCTGTGATTTCATATTTATCCGCTATGGTGGCCAGTTCAGCCATACAGTTGCTGAATACTTATTTCATTAAATTGTGTTGGGCGCCTATCTAAAGATCCGTTGTTAGCAAAATGGACACTTCGAGTTTGGACTAAAAAAACAAAAGACACCACTGAGACTCCAAAGACAGCCTATGTAATGATTTATGTGTCAGCATATCCGTAGCTTAAATTTCGACACAAAATGTCAACTTCAAAATACACGAGAGATTTTAAAGGTATATTTAAAGCTGTGGACTTGATATTCATTGTATCTATTTGTAGCATATTCAGAGAAGAGGCTAGAAGTAATGCTAATAAATTATATTATTTTCTTCACAGGGGCGGACCAATCTGATAAAACTAAGTTGGATTCTTCACTTCTGCGCAGCATTGTCAACGCTCACTGCAATATCAGCAGTCTCCCATGACCCCCAGACAGGTCAGTAAACATTTCCCTAGAGAGTTTGTGTTTACTCCTAAAGAAGCCGCTGAAAAGAGTGGGAATCAAGAGCAATCCTGTTTTGATAAAAATGAAACTTATTTCCACTGGATGGTGGGGTGGGGGGGGGGGATTCTTCCTAGCCATGTGCCATTAACTGATTATTAATTTGGGATGGAGAGTTTAATCCTGGCAAAACTTAACAAACCAAACTTATGGCACACACACAAAAAAATGTAAAGGTACCGCCGAATATGGGACAACAGCTACTGCTAAATAAAACCAGAGACATCATCTTCAGTAAAAACATCCTGTCTGTGACAATCACATCGTATGTCAAGACATGAGAGGCCAACACTGTCTCTGACAGATGGGAAATGGGATGATATAGGAGATCAAAATGAAAAGGTCAGGGGGAGAAGAGGATTAAAAAATAAAA
Source organism: Onchidella celtica (assembly GCA_963931925.1). Lineage (NCBI taxonomy): Eukaryota > Metazoa > Mollusca > Gastropoda > Systellommatophora > Onchidiidae > Onchidella > Onchidella celtica. The sequence continues at coordinate 51,275,491 of OZ007567.1, read as the reverse complement.
CTAAGAGGAAGTTTTTCAAACTCAAAGCCACACATATTTACGATAAGCAAACGTTTTACTGTGTCTAAATGAATAGAATCTGTAAAAAGCTATTCGGTCTACCAGAGTCTGAGATCTTGGCCGGAAACAGGCGAAATCCTGGAATATTTGGACAGCGTTTCAGCATTGGGCCTTGTAAGACCTTAAACGTTATGGCATAAACAAACTTACTGGCGCCATGGCAGAAAAACAACTTGGAACACGAAACGAGCCCACTCACAAACATATCCGCACACACACAACTCTTCTCGCTCCTTTGTGGTTAACTATTGTGAACTATGATAGAAAGCAGAAACCCATATATGACATGTTTACTTCTGTGAGACCAGTGGCAGATAAACGTGCAGAGACGAAGAGTTCACCAACTAATGCAAAGATGATAATGAAACTTCAAAAGATCTTCTTATCCAACTATCGGTTTATATTTTATACCCTCTAATCTGTTGGTATCGAATACGGAGAACCACATTAATTTCACGTCTTTCTACTGAGAAAGAGTTAGTGAATGAGCCCATGGGACCACAGGGTGTCATTGTCCACTTGAGCCATGCCAGGTTCTTTTGTTTTTCGGGGGCCTCAGCATAGTGCAAGTCACTTAGTACCTACCATAAATCACATGTTGATAAAGCCTGGGACCTTAGTTTACTGCTGAGTGGTTAGTTACGTACACCGACTCCCCTAAGAGTACAGGCAACCTGCCATTGTGGGTTCTCGGCCTTTACTTAACCCATCTAAGACAGGCAGACCCACAGAATGATGGGCGGTAGTACCTGATGTCTTAAGACTAAGAGTGCAGGCCACCCTACCATGGCATAATATTATACTAGGCCATGACGTGGAATCCCTTGCACGCCAGGTCAGGCCTACCTGTTGACTTAATAGAAACGTCTAACACCATCTCCTCTCCGTGGATATAATTATTGGTCTGTCGTTAACAATCACAATCTTCCTTCTTCTTAATGAATTCCAGGCGAGGGGCTATCTGATGGCGTTGTCTGGTGTCAGAGAATAGACCGTAATAACAGTGTCCACTTTAATGTGATAAGACAATTTACTGGAATGCGCGAATCTTCCATCTCTGTAGTGAATTTTGGGTACGTGTATCTATATCTATATAATAAAGCTACAACAAAACCCCTAATAGTCCTATGGACTAGGAAACTACACAACGCACCGACCTGAAATTTGGCACAAAGAATTATGGGATAGCGAACATTGTTCCTCTCGCTATACACAAACAAAACCGTTTCTTATTTCTGAGTTCATCGGTAAATGCGGTTATAATTAAAGACTAAATTCACGAGAGCGTTTGATCCGAAATTTACGATCAATAAGATATTGATGTAAGTTTCTAATAATAGCCCACTTCCGCCTACACATGACGTTATCACTTCCTGCGACGTGTTCACTAACAAACAAACTAACCCGTGCGCAAATCATTGCCATTTGACGGATGCTGACGGGATGCGCAGGATGTCAACGCGCAAAGGGAGAGCAGTAAAACGTATCAAAAAACAAACAAACAAAAATAAAAATAAAGCTAAAGGAACAGGCAAAATGAAGCAGGTCCATAATAATCACCCAGAACTGAAACTAATAAATCGATTTATCCCGGGCAGGGCCGGGCAACTCAGCTAGTCTATACAAAAAAAATATAAGAAAACCTCTCTGTTCCCTATGGACTCAAAAACTACTGGAGGTATTGAACTGAAATTTGGCACACACAATTGTACGATACTGACCAGTGTTCCTATGTACATAGGCATAAAAAAGCTTATGGGATTCGTGAGTTATTCCAATAATGCGATAAGAATGGAACAGTAAATTTGCGAGAGCGTTTGATCCGAATTGTACGTTCGTTAACCTATGACCTCTTTCTTTGTTAATCGCTTTTTCCACTTCCGGCCCCGGAATTCGATTCATAATCACAGTAGTGTCTGTGAGAGCTAGATCTAGCATGCACTGATGCAGCATGCCCCCTAAAAAACGTACTATCGGTAGGCATACAAGTCTCAAATCGCTGTAGTTTTTTTTATTGGAAATTTATTGTTTCGCCATCATTCAGATCTATTTCGAGTCATGGTTCGCCATTTTAAGGTTTCGTTATCATTACCTGCGATGTGTTCACTATCAAACACACTAACCCGTGCGCAAATCATGCAGTTGTACGGGATGCGCAGTGTCAACTCACAAAGGCAGAGCAGTAAGACTTATTTAAAAACAAACAGACAAAAATAAAATAAACAAATAGGAACAGGCCAGATGAAGCAGGTCCATAATAACCACCCAGAACTGAAACCAATATTCAAACCGATTTATCCCCGGCAGGGCCGGGAACCTCAGCTAGTAGTACAAAAAAAATGTAAGAAAACCCCTTTGTTCCCTATGGACTCAAAAACTACTGGACGTATTGAACTGAAATTTGGCACACACAATTGTACGATACTGACCAGTGTTCCTATGTACATAGGCATAAAAAAGCTTATGGGATTCGTGAGTTATTCCAATAATGCGATAAGAATGGAACGGTAAATTTGCGAGAGCGTTTGATCCGAATTGTACGTTCGTTAACCTATGACCTCTTTCTTTGTTAATCGCTTTTCCACTTCCGGCCCCGGAATTCGATTCATAATCACAGTAGTGTCTGTGAGAGCTAGATCTAGCATGCACTAATGCAGCATGCCCCCTAAAAAACGTACTATCGGTAGGCATACAAGTCTCAAATCGCTGTAGTTTTTTTTATTGGAAATTTATTGTTTCGCCATCATTCAGATCTATTTCGAGTCATGGTTCGCCATTTTAAGGTTTCGTTATCATTACCTGCGATGTGTTCACTATCAAACACACTAACCCGTGCGCAAATCATGCAGTTGTACGGGATGCGCAGGGTGTCAACTCACAAAGGCAGAGCAGTAAGACTTATTTAAAAACAAACAAACAAAAATAAAATAAACAAATAGGAACAGGCCAGATGAAGCAGGTCCATAATAACCACCCAAAACTGAAACCAATATTCAAACCGATTTATCCCCGGCAGGGCCGGGGACCTCAGCTAGTCTATACAAAAAAAATGTAAGAAAACCCCTTTGTTCCCTATGGACTCAAAAACTACTGGAGGTATTGAACTGAAATTTGGCACACACAATTGTACGATACTGACCAGTGTTCCTATGTACATAGGCATAAAAAAGCTTATGGGATTCGTGAGTTATTCCAATAATGCGATAAGAATGGAACAGTAAATTTGCGAGAGCGTTTGATCCGAATTGTACGTTCGTTAACCTATGACCTCTTTCTTTGTTAATCGCTTTTCCACTTCCGGTCCCGGAATTCGATTCATAATCACAGTAGTGTCTGTGAGAGCTAGATCTAGCATGCACTGATGCAGCATGCCCCCTAAAAAACGTACTATCGGTGAGATTCAGTTAGACTATCAAGTATGAAACTTTGTGTGGTCTCAGTGTGCCTAGACTAGGAAAAAGAAAGTGTCTGGAATTGAGATATTGACGTTGCAGGGCCAAAAGTACAGGTTTTGTGTTTTCAATATGCCTAGGAAAATTATTTCATTTCCATCAACACATGACGTTATCACTTCCTGCGATGTGTTCACTAACAAACAAACTAACCCGTGCGCAAATCATAGCCATTTGACGGATGCTGGCGGGACGCGCAGGGCGTCAACGCGCAAAGGGAGAGCAGTAAAACGTATCTAAAAACAAACGAACAAACCAAAATAAAATAAAGCTAAAGGAACAGGCAAAATGAAGCAGGTCCATAATAATCACCCAGAACTGAAACTAATAAATCGATTTATCCCGGGCAGGGCCGGGAACTCAGCTAGTATATAAAATAAAGATAACATTATGTTGTCAATATCACTGGCTTAAATGATTGATTCCAACTACATCTAACTCCCTTTCTAACTTAACTTCATTGTTGTTTATTTTAAATGCCGAAAAGAAAGTGATTTTTTTCCCCCCAGCTGCCTGGGATGAAACATGCAACCTTGTTTTTCAGTCTAAAAAAAAACAACAACTGAAACAATTATTATATAGAATAGTTTTATTTAGAAAGAAGAAAGATGTGATTATCTTGATAACCACGCTATCTTCGCCCCACAGATTTCAGTTGGGACACCATTCAACGTATTTCGGATAGTTTATTGCTTATAACTGGCGGCCGTGGCCATTTTGCTATTCCGGGCAGAGAAAAAAAAATATCATTAGGAATGGCCCAACAGTATTAACACCGATAACATCAGAGAGCCAGAAGTGTTTTGTACTGCTCTACAGAATCATAATAATAATCCTCTCCATGACGGCTAGTGTACTAAACGCATTGTGTGTTATATGAACTTGGCTTTAGCATAAAAGAAGATTGGAAAGTTAATCCATCCATTGCAAATATCGCGATTGTCCTATTAGATACAGGACAAGTAAGAGAGTACAATAGAGATGCGCTAGAGATAAACCCACGGTACAGTAATGAAACACCTTTAACACTAGAGAAAAAAGGTCATCTGATGCCAAAACCTTTTTACTGGTTACTTATTGCAAAGCGACATCATAGTAAGTCCACATGCTTCAGTTCAAGATGAAGGTGAGCCTATACTATGTTATTATCATGGCAGCCATATATCTAACTCTTTTAAATTGCTAGTTAAAATCAAGTATGATTTACTGACACAGCGAAATATCTCTATTTCGCCTTCATTTGCCCACAGTTAAGGACCGAAACTGCTGCTATCTTAGTAATGTGGACGAATATGACGAAAAATGCCCCTGCCTTTCAAGAATGACCCCCCCATCCCCCACCCCCGTTTAAAAACAAACAAACAAAAACTGATATTTTTTGGTCTTTGTCTGGGTCATATTTTTACGGAGTAAGTTTGTCAGAGTAGCCTGACCGTAGCCCATCCAGACACTAGTAAAATTTATTCGCATGTTTTTATAATATGACATTGTTATTTGGCATGCTAGTTACACGTGTTTCATAGTCTTTCTTTTCAGCCCTTCCCAGTGATAACATTTATATCGCCATAAACAAAAATCTAATTTAAAAAATATGACACGAATTGCCGTAATAAATCCTCTACGGTGGACCCTATTTACAATGCCACCACCAGCGCTCCCTATCGGCTTTCAAGAGAAACCTAAACATAATACATAATATACATGTACTATATAAATATATTAAGCACTCACCATTGGCCTGGGGCTTATGGCTTTCACGCTTTCACCCCTACTTTTCTGGATTTGTGAACATTTATACAGTGTCAACGACTGAGGTTACAGGTACGGAAAGAAACGCCAGGAAACCGCGTCAATGAATAACTAAGGTCATCTTAATCCTTGATAAATATACCTTTTGTCCCGGAGATAAGGGGACAAGATAATTAAATAAGACTTGGCTTCCACCTGCCTTTTGTACAAAATTAATGTTCTTATGCCTAAAAGTTGATGTACAAAGAAGTTATTATCGGCGAGCACTGAAGCGACAATTTCCATTAGAAATGTTTATTCCATTTAGTTAATGTATTTAAATGAAATGACCCAAGGATGAGAAACTGTGTATCATGATGTCAATGCCAGGAAAGAATAATACGCTTAGACCTAAGCGAACAAAATGTCTGTTCGCTTCGGCTTAGACCTATTTAGTATTTACATATTATAGATACATGTATATTTCTAATTTCATTCTGTTGATTTCTACTGGTCTGTTTTTGGAACATATTTATATTTGAGCCATTTAGTGACAGTATGACAATGGATAAGAGCACATATAAGGCCCCGACGTCCGTAAGTTATGCTTTTTTCATCTGCGGACCAAATGTAGAAAAAAAGCTTGAATCGACAACCGTTGAATTTTAAGGAAAAGATGAGTAACTGGGAAGATATTTAATCTGAATTTCATTCATGAGCCTTTTTGTTTATGAAGTATAAATAAAAGTGTCGGTTTCTGTGGCTGTCGCCAAAAAATGTATTTCAATCTGATGCCAACCATTAGGTAAATACAAAATAAATAGGGTCATGAATAATAAGTGTGACAGATGAGCTCAGACAAGCACAAAAAACTTCTTGAGTTGACATGGTCAATTTGCTTCAAGTAACAGCGTTACAAGTCTTGAGACTGGATCTGTGAGTGTTGATGGAAGAGCATGAGATTGCCCTCACTTCGCCATCATTACTCCATTTCTGTCTCAGTTTATGATGATTTGTTCGTTATTTCTCTACATGGCTCAGCACTGTAGAGTCGACACAGCCAGGCTTATGGAAGGAGGCAGATAGTTCCCTGGAGCCCAAAGGGCACTCAGAACGGAAGCGGAGGAGAGTAATAAGTGGAAGGAAATTGAGATTTTTTTTACTCTTTCTGCCTCAATTTCTCTGTCCTTGTCTGGCTGTCTCCCATCCTCTCTCTCTCTCTCTCTATCTCCCTGTTATCCTTTGGTAGGGGTTGGTTGATTAGGAGGAGATTAGGAGAATGTGATCTGGGTTTTTTAATAAAGAGCTCTACACGGCACAGCACGGAGATTTACATTTTCTACTCAACTTCAATCAACACTTTACACCAACTCCTAACTGTTACACCCGAACAAATGCAAGAACACGGAACTTCTATACTCGATTTAATACGGTGCGGCTGAAAAGTATCTAGTTGAATTCGACATTTGAGGAAATAACTTTCAACTGTCTACAGCTAACACATTATGGCAATCAAAACGCTCAAAGTCAATGTGTTTTTCATTCAAAATGTAAGTACCCTCTCAGATTCAGTATGATGCTGTGTCAAACGAAGTGCGTTTTCTCAAAATCAATGTAGAGTGACACAGCAGGTTTTGAAAGTTACCTCCTCATTTAATATAACAGTCCGCCACATAAATAAATAAATAGATAAAGGATTTGTTTTGAATATTATTACAGTTAGCATTTACACGTATAAGACTGTTTGGATGGGTGAGTTCATGGTAAAATGATGCAGGTTTCCCGACTGCCAACATTTCATTATTTTCTGACATAAAATATAACAAGATTTCTATAGCAAAGACAAACAAACGGCTGCAACAAATAAACTCAAATTTCATGTCACAAAAATTCGACACGTACAACAATTCAGTGACAAGCACGATCTGACATACAGGACAATATTTCACACCTAACACCAGCTGCACCTGACGAAAACAGTTAACGGGCTCACTGTGCTCTTGAAGCTTTTCTCATAATGGATTTGACTGGGCGCCATAATTTTTTCTCTTTCTTTTTTTTTTTTTTCAAATGGTTGTTTTCATTGCGAAAACGTGACAACCGAGTACTTGAGAAAGAAGGAAGATGACAGACACGTGCGTTTTGGGACACGTAATAAAGTTATAATCATTCGAGTTTAAATTTGTGTGAACCTTTTACTGCAGATAAATAAAACTGCCAAATAATAATATTATGCTGTTGTTAAGCAATAGTGGAGCGATTGTATCTTGAGGGTACTTGAAAAAACAACCTTCAACTTGCAGTGTGCTGGCGGTGTGTTTGCCACATTGTCGACCTGCATAGGGCAGAGTGCCTTTCCAGCTCAGCTGGAGACAAACTGCAGTTTTGGGGCGAGGGGGAGAGGGAGGGGGCATGGGGGCCTCAAGGCTTTTACGTAAAGTTTATAGAATTTGAATCATTTTATTTGCAGTTGACAATCAAGGCATTTCAATTAGCCTTTCTTCACCTAGTATGACATACTGTATTCTATATCTCAAGGTCTGGACACACAGCTGGGAAGATCCATACTTAATTGTGTTTATTCTCTGACCTGCTGAAAGGTCAAAGCGGGTCATGTCCAAAATATACTTTGCAGCCCCCGAAGTACGGTATACCATGACATTTGGTTCGAATTATGTGTTGCAGTCTGATCGCCTCCAAGTTGTCGGAAAATCACACAGCTGGGTGACGACTTTTGTTACTATTTTCTAAGATACAATAGTCAGTTTATAAACTTCGATCTGTGACTTGGTAACTTTCACCATAAACCTGAGACATGGAGTTTATTATGACTTTTAAATTTATTTACTTATTTACTTATTTTATTTATTTATTTATTTTTTTGTCCATCAGATGTATTTAATACTTTATCGTGAATATCTTTTTGCCCGTGAAGCCTGGCCTGGAGCTTCAAAATTTGACAAACAAGACTCTTTTTGGATGAGAAGAGTGACCGCAAAATATACCTTCTTCTTTGCTGGTCCATTTGTTCTTGTTTTTACAGTAGTAAACCGCTTAACCCGGAGTCACTAAGACAGTATTGTATGCCGAAGATGCAAATAAAATCTGCTCCAATACAATACATCCTTTCAGAAGTTCACGTAGTACATGTATTCAGTTTGGCACTAATTCAGATTTTGGTGCATTTTCTCTCCCAAGCCAGGCCAGTCATTTCCTGCCACGGCATGCCAATAAATTAAGCCAATATGTCACGCCAGCTCAGGGGGAAGCATAATAGAGAGTAAAAGTAAATTTCCCTTGCTGTTTTTGAAAACCCCCCTATCTTTATTCTACCACCCGGAATCAGGTTTATCCGAGCAATATTGGGTATCTCTGGTAATGTTGATCAAAAATAATATGTGGAATGTCCGTTAGGCATAATTATAAACGTATAATTCATTCTGATCACGGCCAAGGGATAATCATATCATTTATTTCATAAGGGCAAATAATGCCAAGTTCTAATGTAATTTTGAAAAGTGTACTTATGCTGAATCTGCGTTGACATTGGGTAAACTTGTGTATGGGCGCTGAAGGAATTATTTGTTGGTGAAAATAATGGTGGTCGCACATTGCCAAAGAAATCACATGGAGGACAACTACAGGAGAGCTCCTTGAACTTTGAGGGAATTATTCGGCTGCTGGTCAACTCCATTTCCACCAGTTTTTGTTTATCCTATAACGCATCCTCTGAAGACAGCTTTAGGGGTGAACCAACCGAGGCTGGTGTGGGTGCCAAACTGGCGGCTCGCCACCTACTAAAACTCTACTCACTGCCTTTATCTCTGATGTGTGAGCAGTGAGTAGTGTTTTAGTGTGATGCATAATAATTAACCGGGAAGCCACCAGTTTGGCGCCTGCACCAGCCTTGGTCTGGTTCATCCCCTATGGTTCTCTGGAATTGGAAGCAATACCAGCAAAAACAACCAACAGTTAGTATTTGGGCGTTGAAAAGGGAGAGGAGGTACAAAGTGAAAGGAAGAAGGGCTATGTTCTCGCTTATGTGCAAGTTCGAAGAAAGTACGATTCTGTAGTGAAGGAACTGTATTACGAACCTTCCGAAAACGACAGTAGGGATAATAATTATTGCTGTGTATAAAGTCGTCGCCCCAGAAGGAGAGTAATGTACAAGATCGTCTTGCTGTGTTGTATTAAATGCCACTAAAACAAGAGTGCAGTATCTGAAGGTTAAAGACAACAGAGAGATACAATTGCTCGGGTACTCAAAGATTTATCAGACATAATGGTGGTTCTGTCTGTGTACATCTCATCACAAAGGAAAATGACATACTCTGCTTCATCTCATTCTTCTGTGAAGAAAGGCAAGCCGGTTCTGTGAAGTTGACAGGAACAGCATACATCATCTGTTATCACCTGAGCACCCAGAAACGGTATGAAAAACATTGTGAGTACCCAAAACTCAAAGAAAAAGCAATGATAAACTCAAAACGATGAAAGCACTGAGGATTGCGCAATCACCCCTTCCTTTAAGACAAGGCTGGCGAGTCATGTCCACACCTTTCAGTTTCTGACCCTCATACATTTAGATCTATGATAAATTGTGGATATTTTTAAAATGGTCAAAGCATCACTTTCTGTAATTTTTTTCCATACCGAACATTGCCGATATCCTCATTTCAAAATTGTACAGAAATACATTTTTTTGGTCCCATATAAATCTACAGTATCGCAGTGTGGTCAAGAAAACTTCCAAATCACCACCGAGAGAATGTTGTCACGCATTTAATTTATAGTACAGTTAAATGAGAGTGGATACTTTCTCATGTCGCTCGGTGTAAGCAATCTACTTTCTTTTATTATCAGTGGCTCCGATATATTAACAGATATACAAAAATAAGATACGTTTCTGTAAATTTTCTTTACTAGTAGGACACTGAAACAAAAAAAGAGTGGAGTTTCGCTGCTAGACATGGGGAGGGGGGGGGGGGACGAACCCACACCCACCCGAGCTTTTTCGAAGTCTGAACACCGGGCACTTCACAGGCCCGGGCCCTATTTCCGCTTGTGGGAAAATTCAGAGTTTGCGAGAATTTGTTCTTAGGGCAGTATATAAAGGTTTTCTTGATCATTTGATTGATTTAGTGTGTATTGTAGAAATTACTAAAAATAACTTCTCTCGCTTTCAGTTCTTGTGGGAACTGCGGTCGGGTGATAAATTTCTATGTACCACTGGTGATTCATGGGGCCTACAGGGTTAAGTCATTAGCTACCGTAATAAGAGCACGTTTTTGGTCAATCAAGACCTGGCTATGAAGGTATCAAAGCAACTGAATCTCTTTGACCTGCTCACAGTTCGTTTTCATTTATACTTTTTATGCTCACCAGGGATCGTAAGTCAGTGACCGCTGTCTACTGTCCTAGTCTCACGGACGCCTCAGGAAATTAACCCAGAATAACTTGAGCCAATTCCCTCTCATCTTTCATGTGCTGGGAAAAATGAGCTGTGATAATTTTATTACTGTTGCAGCTACTTGACGCATGGATGAGACTCAATGGCCGACATTGTACACAATCATCAAGCTAAAAAAGGAGAACATATAAGTGGAAAAACATATAAGTGTCGACGTTAGTGGAGCCCGTCATCATAGGGGTCAGGCTGTCGCCATGAGACATAATTAATAATTAATTTGACAAGGTCAAGTTTTTAGGGCAACAGTAATTAAGCCCCCAAGTTGTTTTCAACCATAAACTTGTTTTAGTCCTGTGTTCAAGGAGATGGTACAGCACAGAAACTACAAGCTGTACATGTAATTAAATAACACATTTTATTCTACCCCAATACTTTCTTCATAATCTGTTCCGCAAAGAATGTACAGTCGTGGTAAACTGTCCTCCTTGTGTTCATACTGTACTTTGGTCAATAAACTGGAAGCCATTCATTTTACAGTTATTGTGGCTACACCCAAAACCATTGCATAATGCAATCTTTTCCTCTTCGTCGCAGTCTTGACTGCTGTTGAACGACGGCTACAGAATGCTGTTGGTATCACGGATAACAAAACATCTACTGTTCTGTGTCCTTCAATGCTCAGTCCAGAGGGCAATTACTTTAGAGATGTTTTGTTCCAAGACAGTGTTCTCTCAGGCTGAAATACGTTATGTCAGGCAGTGGAACGAACTTTAGAAAAATAGTCTGATAGATACGTGGTCAGACAGACAGAGAGACAGACCCAGACACACAGACAGACACCAAGACAGAGCAATCCATCAATCGGTAGATGGATAAATCGATCGATAGACAGATCACTAGATAAATGGTGGATAGATAGCTAGATAAACATAGATAGATAGATAGATAGATAGATAGATAGATAGATAGAGAGAGAGAGAGAGAGAGAGAGAGAGAGAGATAGATAGATAGATAGATAGATAGATAGTTACCACTGGTCTATGCCTGTCTGATTGAGACAGCCGGCAAATTTAGGTCTAGTTAACCGATTTGTAAGCCCAGATGAATGAAGTTGGTCAGGGCCAAAAATCTTCAAAACCTGCTGAGGGCATTGACCGGAGTAAATGGAAAGGGAAGCCAAAGCCAATGGCAACTCATGGCCCGCCATGCCTGGCTATGTATAAAGAACGACCAGTCCATTAAAAAAAAAATTTTGTTCGAGTCGAATCTACAGAATAAACATATCTTAATATTCTACTGTACTAATCTTTATTTTAAGGGAGTGGGGGAGAGAAACGAAGAGGGTGAATGGACATTCTCTTATGAATATGACTATATTAAGTTTCTGATCTAGTTCGAGTTTCTGATTTATTGAAAGAAAAAGTCTTACCGAATATGTGCAAGACAGAGTCTGTCATTATGGAATTGACTTTGTAATAAGTATGTGCTGCGGTAACTTACACAACCAGGATAAGCAAAATAATGCTTAAGATTCATAGATTTCTAAAACAGTGTTTAATGTGACTGTCGCTGGGAGTTAAGACATGCTTTATGCAAAATATTATGTTTAATATTTTGTGAATGACATTGGCAACAATCTGTCAACAAGGGAACTGCTCACAGCCTTGGGGAATGTTTCACTCGCGATCACATGACACTCTCCCAGTTCCGTACTCTCTCACTCTCGCTCAAATACACACACACACACACACTCACACGCACACACCTATCTCTTTTCCAAAGAGCGGAGTTTCTTCGGTGTTACTTCACCTGAACAGCGTGTTATAAACCGTTCTCTCGTTCTACTTCTTTTTTGGTACCGTTACCTAACCGTAGCCTTACAACTGAAACTTAATCCCTAATCTCAGTGTCACTAACATTCTACCTTTATGTCACACTCAGATAATACTATTTGCTGGACATAACATGGAAACCACCGTAATGCCCCAACAACTTGTGAAAAGCCAACATGGTACTTCTAATCTATGTGAAAATGTCGCGTTAGCTGTGTTGAGAATTTTGCACGATCACATTACATACAAAAGCCACACCGACATTCGTCAGAACTATTCAGCCAACAAATCGTTGTTGGTGTAGCTGGATCTTGTCAACTTTTCACGTCATGGTACTAAGATGTGGCTGTGGCCGGAAATGTCGATGGTGAATGTTACCGGTCGACAAACGTTTGTCAAAGATATCGCGGAAAGTAGGTCATGTTGACTCGCAAAGTCCAAAGTGCCAGTTTGTGAAAGATGAGAGTTTGTGAGAGATGGGCGGAAAGGTTATATTTCACAAATACCTTTTTCTCTTCTTTAACTACCGTTCAAGCTACTTTTTGTTAAGATTTTAAAGTTCTGCATCAAATCTATCGGACCTTTAGACTAGAACAATTTCATTAGCGACAGAGACAACTCACCTCGTATTCTGCCTCGTAATATTTCCTCTGCTAAACGTTCATCTGTGGAAGTTATCAATGCAAGTGAATCAACCCCAAAAGTGGTTTGCTGACGCAGTTTATCTGACAAATATTGCAAATTATGATTCATTAATGAATGTTGGCAGAGTTTTGTTTTTCTCTCTGTGAGTATTTTGTAAACTCTTTTCCGTATGCTTACATGTCAAAATGTGGCAAAAAGAAAAAGTTGTATGATGAGTGTTTCTAGCATGAATTCATAAAAGTTACTTACCTGCATTTAAAGGTAATGACTCGGGGAATCATTTCCATTTAAGAAAACAAAAATAATCCCTATTCCTCAGCAAAGCCAAATGCTTGAAAAACCAACCAGAGTCCCGATACCAAACAACGTGTGTAGTGTGATGGTACAATAATTATTATGCCTACGAATAAAAGTAGACTGAGAGTTCCTAAACTCTTTTCCTCCCCCCCCCCCCCCCATCTCATTTAAATAGAAGGCTATAAGGAAAGACATGGAATAATTCGCGTCGGGGTGGATAAGCAGTGATTCCACTGAACGACACCCCATTCGGGCATGTCCTGTACACGCTCATAAGGTTACATTATCTCAGCGCCCAGGGAAAGTAGAATTTATGACCACTTTTTCGTTCATGAACACAATTAAGCAATTCATAGTTAATGAGAGTTATGTCCTTCAAACTGAGGAAGATTCAATGAGGTTCACCCGACAGCTTCCTTCCACGACATGTGGAAACTTTTGTTCCATAAGGTTTGACACTGAATCGTTCAATGAATCCGAGGATGCTACAGAATGATTTGACATTGATTCATTCAGTGCAAGAGGTGGTAAAAATTGTTGTCTTCGGGATGAGTTCTTTTGTTTCTCGGGGGCCTCAGCATAGTGCTGTTGGCCCCCTCAATCGTTGTCTTCTTGTGAACGGATGATTTAAAACTTGCTTGAGTATCTCTGACAAATCGCATCCTATGGTCAGTGGAAGGGTACTGAAATGAAACTGAGGGTGAAGAGGTTATAAGTGAAAGAAACTGGGCACTGATCGAAATAAATGAAAACTCGGTACTGGTATACGATTCTTGTGCACAAAAATTCCCCAGAGACCTATCTACAAAATAATGTCATGTTTCATTCTAATAAAACAATAACTTGTCTGAGCACGAAAAGTTTTTATAGTGTCTTTCCTAGGTTGTATGACATTTGGAGCACTACTGCAGATCAAAGAAAGCCGCCATGTGATATTTGGAGCACTGTTGTTGTTGTTGTTGTCTCCCTTAACCCCTTGCGGTGTCGTCGGGGCGCCGCCTTGATGCACTGTACACCTCCTTCCTCCATTTCTCTCTGTCGTGGGTGAGGGCCTGGGTCTCTGCAAAGGGCTTGCCTGTCCACTCTGAGATGTTATCCGCCCATTTTTTCTTCTGTCTGCCTCTCTTTCTGCTGCCCCTAACGGTTCCTTGTAGGATGGTCTTTGATAAGCCATTGGATCTTGTTGTGTGGCCATATCATTTCATCTTTCGTTTCTTGACTATGGTGAGTAGATCGTCGTGGGGGCCAATATGTTGTTGGATGATCTGCCGGACTCGTTCGTTGGTAATATGGTCCAGGTATCCAATGCCGAGGATGTTTCTATAGCATTTCATCTCAATTGCTTGAATCTTTCTTTGCAACTCTGCAGTGAGGGTCCATGTTTCACATGCATACAGAAAGATAGACAGTACCAGTGCATGCATGAGTCGGATCTTGTACTTCATGGTGATGTTTTTATCCCTCCATATTGGTCGCAGTTTTGCCAGTGCGGTCATGGTTTGTGCAGATCTTGCGAGGACCTCCGCGCGCGATCCGTTGTCCGAGATGATAGCCCCTAAATACTTGAATTGATTGACCATTTCAAGTTTAGTTCCTTGAACCGACATGTTGTGCGTGAAGGTGCCATACTCATTTGTCATCATTTTCGTTTTTTCAGCGCTGATCTCCATTCCGTACCTTGTTGAGGTGTTGTCAAGGTGATTGACTAGTCTTGTAAGTTCTTCTTCATTCCCAGCTAGCCCATCTATGTCGTCTGCAAATCGGAGATTTGTGATGGTTCTACCTCCGGTGCTAACTGTACCTTCATGATCTTTCAGTGCATCCATCATTATTCTCTCTAAGAACACGTTGAAAAGGAAGGGGGAGAGGAGGCAGCCTTGGCGAACTCCAACAGTAGTGTGGAACCATTCCCCCCTCACGTTGTGGGCTAGTACAGCACTTGTGGCATTGGCGCATAATTGCTGGATGGTGTTGGTGAGTCTTCTCCCCATGTTGAATTTCTTCATGGTGGCCCATAATGCATTGTGCCAAACTCTATCGAAGGCTTTTTTGAAGTGAATAAAGACATGATACAATTTCTGTTGGTGCTGGAGGTGTTTCTCACAGAGAACACGGAGATTGAAGATTTGCTCTGTGGTGCTCCTACCTTTGCGAAAGCCTGCTTGCTCTTCAGCAATGAGTTCTTCCACCTGGGGTCTTAGTCGGTTAAGAATGACTCTAAGCATGATCTTGCTTGCATGGCTGATAAGGCTGATAGTTCTGTAATTTTGGCAGAGCTGAAGATTGCCTTTCTTGGGGAGAACTATAATTAATGATTGGGTCCATTTTGTCGGCCATTCACCTGTCTGCCAGATCTTGTTACATATAGTTGTCAGGATCTCAATCGTGGCCTCTCCTCCGTGTTTGAGTAGTTCAGCAGGCATGTTGTCCGCTCCTGCTGATTTGCCGCACTTAAGTGATCGTATCGCGGCCTGAATTTCATCTCGCAGTAATGAATGATCGTCCTCAGTGTTCCATTCATGAACGTCCAGTAGCGTAGGGTCTCCTCTGCTCTGGTGGTTGTACAACTCTGAGCAGTGCTCAGTCCATCTTTGAATAATTTCCCTATCTTCTGTGAGGGTGTTACCGTTCTTGTCTTGTATGGTGTTAACTTTTGCTGTTTTAGTTTTGGTAAGATCTTTCACCACTTTGAAGGCTTCCTTGGTGTTATTTCTCGACAAGTTGCCTTCAATGTTTTTGCATTTGTCAGCGATCCACTGTTGTTTTGCCTCCTTCATTTCTTTCCGTATCGTTTTGTTCGTCTTCCTGTGCTCTGATCTTCTCTCTAGTGTGGACTTGTTCTTCTTCAATTCTCTTCTTTTGTCGCAGAGATCAAGGATCTTGTTAGTAACCTAGGGTTTCTCGTTACGGCGACTTTTCCCCAAGATTTCATTTGCTGTTTCCACCATGATGGAGTTGAACTTATTGGTGAGAGTCTCCTGGTCTTCATTAAGGAGAAGGAGTGGTGCAAACTTTCCACCAATTGCTGCTTGGAATTCTTCAGAGATGGCCGCGTCTTTCAGTTTTTGGAGCACTAAGTTAGTTCAAAGAAAGCTGGTATGTGACATTTGGAGCACTAGCATTTGGGCTGTGATTTTATCGAGTAATCCTTAATCAACCTGTTGACTACTGATTACTCTACGAATATTTTGCAATAACTTGCGGTGGGTACCACAGGGATAGAACGTTTCTTTATAGGCCTAATACACTCTCTGTCAGTCAATTCCAGATGTATAGAGACTAGTTTACGTTGGCAAAGTGTTGTGTTGGAGCGTTTTAAAACTTACAAAATTATTTTGATATTATTTGGATATCAGGATATATTATTAGAATCCAAATATGGATTATTGTAAGCACAACTGAACAATGTTAAATAGTCCATATTTATTCAACGATCGATTTTATATTCCACATTTTTTGCGTTAAAATTTTAGGGTTTTGAATATTTTTTATTTTTTTAATAAACATTTTCTCTTTGCGTTTATACAGGCTTGGGACTGTCTGGTGAAGAGGCGCGCATTAATAATGTTTATTTCATTGTTTTTTTTTCCGTTTTTGGTTTATGATTTTTTTTCATAAGTGGTTGAACAAAATAGATAATCAACACGAGACTTCACACTGTTGTCGAATGCCTAAGGGAAGAATAAGCTTCGTGGGACCCAAGAAAAACAATAAGACAGTTTTGTGGAGGGAATTGGACACAGAGATCAGAAACGCCACAAACAGTGGCCATGGACAAGGGCAACAACAACAACAACAATAATAATAATGATGATAAAATAATAATACCTGTAATAATAATTAAAAAATAATAAAAACAACAACAACAACAACAACATCATCATCGTCATCATTTATAGACCAGACTTTTTTCACCTAATTCATGATGATGATGATGATGATGAGCAGAACAAAATTTGTTGAGTGTAAAAGAGAGAAATTTTTTTCAATAGATTTGCGACTTGATGTTGATAAGAGTCTGTGAAATTGTAATCGAATACCAGCAGCGGTATAGGTGCGCCAAATACTGAAATTTTATTAATTTTTGGTAGTGCTCCAAATGTCATGTTTTAAAATTTTTGTGCTCCAAACGTCATGCTACCCTTTCCTATCCGTTTTTTAAGCTTAGTATGTTACAGAGCAAGTCAATTCTGGCGGACACAATAATATTCGACGTGAAGTGCAGTTATTTTTTTCTTTGTCGCTTGCCAGAAGCGGCTGGCAGTCACTCAGCTTTAAAAGAATGGATTACACAAAATGACCTTTAACTTTGTGGCCTTGACATGAATTTGCGTCTCTGATTGACCTTGTAGACGTGACAAACAACAGATGCATACACCGACAACAATAAAAAACAATACCAGGGAAGAATGATCGGGAAAATATACCTTGTTCAACAACCAGAGCATCCTTGTGAGACAATTATTTCAAAAGTTCAGCTGAATGTATGCCGCGTCGGTGAATGTTTGTGTGTGGTTTTAGTTATAAATATTTCTGTTCCAATAATTAGATAATGTTGGACTAAATCGCCACTGCTGCTGAGAATATGATTACTGTAGATTATTCGAAATTGTTATACTTTCTAACGTTGCAGCCGCTCGTGAGTAACGTTATTGTACTACCCTCAACGCAGAACGAAGGCATGTGCTATGTTTAAAACATAACGGTAGTAGAATGGGGAACATCCTGCTCTGGTACTGTTTGCCGTAATACCGCAATTTTGTCTTCCGCCCACATCCTCTGCCCATTCCTGCAATAAACATGGCCTAAAAACCTCGTAATTCCCCATCATTGGCTATGATTACTGTTTACCTGATGACCGTTACTCTTTATACTTTCATCCTTGTATGCGTAGCAACTATGGACACCTTTTCATCCTAGCAACCGGTACACACAGGAGCCTGGTCACTGACCACTAAAATCACTAACAACATAACCAGCGACTGTGTGGGTGCCCACTGCGTCCTTGAAGACGGTCACGAAGTTAAAAAAGAAACTGACACAATCCTAAACGGACTTTATTACAATGTAACATGCCTTTTATTGCGATGTTTTGAACCGTAAATCTTTAATGGTAGGTGGTGTTGGACATGGAAACATTTCACAAGTGCCAACGTTGTGTGTGGACCATTTTCTAAATTTTCAATACATATTAAATAATTTTCCCCGGTAAATTGTATTACAACATTTGCTTTCTTCTGACCATTGTAAATCAGAAAGATAGGTTACAGAATTTCGGGGCAAGGCATGTCAAGGCAAGTTATACCTGGGCGCTAAAAGGTCCATAATATTCTAATGCGCAAAGTCCCCCACATATTTCAGTACCATTGAAGCAGGAGAACGATTGAATATATATTTTTTATATATATTATAAACATGTGTATATAATGCAGCCCAAATTTTAATGCAGTCCCAGCTATGAGACATTATATACATTCATAAACATTTTCCAGCCTTTCACTCCGTTGCAGAGCCTCGAAATAACAACACTTATTGAAATGTTTCATGCACGTTTGTCTGATTTTCGCAATTCAGTGTGAGCCTACTGAGACAGATTTTCCTGCAGTTTACATTAGTTGCGTAAGTTTAAGCGTCTAGCGAACGGTTCAGTGCGGCACTGCCTGCTATTTTCTACATCTTGCTATGTTTAATTATAATTTCATTAATTGCATTTACATCTAATTACAATAATGGTTCCTGAGTTTGTTTTCTTTTCCATTTGATTTCAACGTTCAAAAACTACTTCTTCAAGGAAAAAAGGGGAAAGAGTGGGGTATGGCTAACTATATAGCATTTTTTTGTGTGGAGAGAACAAAAAAGAAAGTGAATAGTTACGGCAATGGCAGTGTGGAGCTGAGTAACTATTACTGTATTAGATGCCACAATATGATATGACTAGAGGCCTCGAACATCACAGCAGCTGATGATGATATATCGGCGGGAAATCCACATGCGCCCCCAGACTAACAAGATACTGACAATGTGTTAACTTGTTTTGTTCTAGCCAAGGAGCTTACACTATAAGCTCCTTGGTTCTAGCCCATAGTTCTAAATACCGGTCCTAGCGTGTTCGTTGCGGTTGATGCTGGTTCATCACAGGTTCACCAATGCTTGTGTGCTGTTAATACTATAACGATATTCCTCGAAAGAGAGACAGTGATGGGGGAGGAGGAGGGAGAGAGTGCGTACACGAGAAACAAGTAGCCCCGTGGGGGAAGAGGAGGGAGAGAGTGCGTACACGAGAAACAAGTAGCCCCGTGGGGGAAGAGGAGGGAGAGAGTGCGTACACGAGAAACAAGTAGCCCCGTGGGGGAAGAGGAGGGAGAGAGTGCGTACACGAGAAACAAGTAGCCCCGTGGGGGAAGAGGAGGGAGAGAGTGCGTACACGAGAAACAAGTAGCCCCGTGGGGGAAGAGAAGGGAGAGAGTGCGTACACGAGAAACAAGTAGCCCCGTGGGGGAAGAGAAGGGAGAGAGTGCGTACACGAGAAACAAGTAGCCCCGTGGGGGAAGAGGAGGGAGAGAGTGCGTACACGAGAAACAAGTAGCCCCGTAGGTGAAGAGGAGGGAGAGAGTGCGTACACGAGAAACAAGTAGCCCCGTGGGGGAAGGGGAGGGAGAGAGTGCGTACACGAGAAACTAGTAGCCCCGTAGGGGAAGAGGATGGAGAGAGTGCGTACACGAGAAACAAGTAGCCCCGTGGGGGAAGAGGAGGGAGAGAGTGCGCACACGAGAAACAAGTAGCCCCGTAGGGGAAGAGGAGGGAGAGAGTGCGTACACGAGAAACAAGTAGCCCCGTGGGGGGGGGGGAGAAGGAGGGAGAGAGTGTGCACACGAGAAACAAGTAGTCCAGTTGGGGGGGGGGGGAGAAGGAGGGAGAGAGTGCGCACACAAGAAACAAGTAGTCCAGTTGGGGGGGGGGGGAGGAAGGCGGGAGAGAGTGCGCACACAAGAAACAAGTAGTCCAGTGGGGGGGGGGGGAGGAAGGCGGGAGAGAGTGCGCACACAAGAAACAAGTAGTCCAGTGAGGGGGAGGAAGGCGGGAGAGAGTGCGCACACAAGAAACAAGTAGTCCAGTGAGGGGGAGGAAGGAGGGAGAGAGTGCGCACACAAGAAACAAGTAGTCCAGTGAGGGGGAGGAAGGCGGGAGAGAGTGCGCACACAAGAAACAAGTAGTCCAGTGAGGGGGAGGAAGGCGGGAGAGAGTGCGCACACAAGAAACAAGTAGTCCAGTGAGGGGGAGGAAGGAGGGAGAGAGTGCGCACACAAGAAACAAGTAGTCCAGTGAGGGGGAGGAAGGCGGGAGAGAGTGCGCACACAAGAAACAAGTAGTCCAGTGAGGGGGAGGAAGGAGGGAGAGAGTGCGCACACAAGAAACAAGTAGTCCAGTGGGGGGGGGGGGAGAAGGAGGGAGAGAGTGCGCACACAAGAAACAAGTAGTCCAGTGAGGGGGAGGAAGGCGGGAGAGAGTGCGCACACAAGAAACAAGTAGTCCAGTGGGGGGGGGGGGGAGAAGGAGGGAGAGAGTGCGTACACAAGAAACAAGTAGCCCAGTGGGGGGGGGGAGAAGGAGGGAGAGAGTGCGTACACAAGAAACAAGTAGCCCAATCGGGGGGGGGGAGGAGGAGGAAGAGAGTGCGTACACGAGAAACAAGTAGCCCAGTGGGGGGGGGGGAGGAAGAGAGTGCGTACACGAGAAACAAGTAGTCCAGTGGGGGGGGGGGGAGGAGGAGAGTGCGTACACGAGAAACAAGTAGTCCAGTGGGGGGGGGTGGGGTGGGGAGGAAGAGAGTGCGTACACGAGAAACAAGTAGTCCAGTGGGGGGAGAAGGAGGGAGAGAGTGCGTACACGAGAAACAAGTAGTCCAGTGGGGGGAGAAGGAGGAAGAGAGTGCGTACACGAGAAACAAGTAGCCCAGTGGGGGGGGGGGGAGAGTGCGTACACGAGAAACAAGTAGTCCAGTGGGGGGGGGGAGAGAGTGCGTACACGAGAAACAAGTAATCCAGTGGGGGGTGGGGGGTGGGAGGAAGAGAGTGCGTACACGAGAAACAATTAGTCCAGTGGGGGGGGGGGGGAGGAAGAGAGTGCGTACACGAGAAACAAGTAGTCCAGTGGGGGGAGAAGGAGGAAGAGAGTGCGTACACGAGAAACAAGTAGTCCAGTGGGGGGAGAAGGATGAAGAGAGTGCGTACACGAGAAACAAGTAGTCCAGTGGGGGGAGAAGGATGAAGAGAGTGCGTACACGAGAAACAAGTAGTCCAGTGGGGGGGAGGGGGGAGGGGAGGAGGAGGAAGAGAGTGCGTACACGAGAAACAAGTAGCCCAGAGTCTCAAGATAAGTTTATCATGCCAGCAATTTGGAGCGCTTATATAAAAAAAGAAAATGCATAATATAAATTATAATTCATTTTGAGTGACCTCTTCAATATAGAGTACATTGGTCCTCATCATGCATTTCCTGTAAACAAGACGAAAGTAGGATCCCAGATGGAAACCAGCCCATCAGATAGCTATAAATAGAGTAGCTTGGTTAGATGGTGAAAAGTGGGCATGGGAAGAGAATGCATCACACACACTGACCTTTAACTTTGTGGCCTTGACATGAATTTGCGTCTCTGACTTTCTGACCTGGTAAACAGACAGATAATATGCATACACTTGGAACAATAACAAGCGATACCAATGAAGAATGATCAGGAATATAGGCCTTGTCCAACAGCCAGAGCAGCCTTGTAAGATATTTCTATGTAGTTCACGACCTTCCATAAAATATTTGCCAACAAAACAGGGTCCACAAAAAATAAGCGATAAGTGATTATTTGCGTTCTGCGTCTTTTGAATGTTGCCAGTATGTGAATTAGCCACAGCTTCGTCATGGTCAACAAAAAATTTAAATGTGAGATCTTCCAAAATACAGTAATTGTGTACAAGCTCTTTTATTGCTGCATGCAATAATTCATGGCTGATGAAATTAAAAAAAAATATATCGGAGAGGTTGGAGTTGGGGTAATGCAATGGCAGAGAACCTGGAGGATGACCACAGAGACGATGGAGTGATGATTTCAAGAAGACGTTTACAAAACATCACTTGTCCCTACAAGAGTCGGCTCACTCGCACACTCCAGATCCCTACATCTCTCCACGACACTCCAAAGGCACAAGAAGAATCTAAGAAGAAAAGGCTATCTGCATGTCTTGACTTCTTCCAGACATAAATGGTCAATGTGCCTCCCAAACAAATTCACAAGAAGCTGCACGAATTACCTTCTGCAGTCATCAATATGAGGCAGAACTGTGTTTGTGTATATTCTATAAAGTATAATACTATTATAATGTCATTCGTAGTCAGATTGTTCACAATCTCAATACATGTACCGTACTACAGAAATCTCCAATGTTTTATGCCTTGATTAACTTGTCAGCGGATTCGAAACAGCGCCAGCAAAATCAAAGTTAAACCATTTGTGAATTGTGATGTTATTAATATAATCGATCATCAGTGAGTTCAAATACATGTATATTTAATTACTACAGTATTTGGGATTGTTTGAATACGTCATGTACATGTATATCGAGGGGGACAAGGTACATGGTAAACTATCGTAACTCGGTGTTTGCAATTTTTTCAGGAGTCGCAAACAACTGAATGGCTTTCTTTATCAGGCTTAATAATTACGATGTTTAAAAAAAAAAAGTTATTAACCTTCAGTTTTAAGAATTTAACCCCCTACTTACCAAACAGCCATCGGGCTGTCAAAGGCCATAAGCTGGGGACACGTTGGTCTAAGACTAAGAGGCAAGATGCTTGTTTCTCATGCCAAAGGTACCGGGTTCGATTCCCAGTCGGTGCAGGCATGCTAGAAGTTTGGGAGGGGGGTGGTAAATTCCTGTCCCTGATCCTATGGTAGATAGGATCGAGCCCCTAGTCTTCTCGAATAAGGACGAAACACTCGGAGGGCCCGTGTGCACGCTGCGCACGTTAAAGATACCTTGGCAGATGGAAATCGGGAACAGCAGGCCTAACAAGGCCGCTGCCTTGGCAATAATAATAATAATAAAAAAATACCTACCACAAAAATATTAACAAGAAAAATGAAAACGAGAAAAGTGAGGTGTAAATGCCAAGAGCAGCGAACCTCCTTAAATGAAGACCTAAAAACAAGGACCACGAGTAAATACATTCCGAAAAAAGATCCACTATAGTTTACCATGCCGCCCTGGATATTATAATTACATGTACATGTATACTAATTTATAACATGTGCACATTTAATGTACTGGCAAAACCAATGGTTCTGGCTGGACGCGCGGACTGGCAGATATGGGTGAATGGATTAAACTGAAAGAAGGAACGAGATAAATAAATAAATAGTAAAGAAAGAAAGAAAGAAAGAGAGAGAAAACAGGTTTAGAAGTTAAAACAAGAGCTCTGTAAATAACAGCAGACTATAATATCCCGCATTTCCTCGAAAAAACCCACGCCTTTGTCTCGGTCTGTACACTTCTGCACTCATGGCACTGCCTTGTGCTGTGTGCACTACTCTGTACAGGTAAGAAAGATTCATCATGAGCACACGGCCAAAACATTCCACTCCTGGGAAAATAAACTGTTGATACGTTCAGGTTTGCTTGCGCAAGTCGCTGATAAAATCAGCTGTTCAGACTGGGTGGGGGCCAAAGATGCACGTGTTTATACATGTGTTTTCTTGCACCTCCATGAAATACATTTTGACATGTAATCAATTGTTTATCTTCCAATAACCCTTGAGAAATTTTCATGCGAAATATTGAGAGAAACACTGTTTTGTCGTTGTTTCACAGACTATGCAAATCGCTGAAAGATAACAGTAAACTTTTATCTTATCTGGCCATATGATCAGCTTATTTTCATCCAATTGCAAAGTCAGCATGGTAATTTTTACGTGCCCGATTCTGACCTTCCACACCACAGTGACCACCGACAGAAAATAACCTGTGGATTCACTCATTCTATGCAATTTAACTATAAAATCGAGAAGCCCAGACAGAAAACTCAACTACAGTGGGTCCTTCCTTGGTCCAGCACCATACAGTTTACATATAATAATATTGGTGGTCTAATGTTGTACATCAAGAACATATAAATTTAGCAATTGCACTTCATGTCAAAGAATCTTCTGTGGTTTAAGGTGTCATCTCTAACCAGCACATGGTCTATTGAGTCATAGTTCTAGTTTAATGAACTATGCGAGACAATAGCTTTAAATAGTTTCTGGAATTTGGACAAGATGATAATTAACTGTTGACATCAAATTTTTAGTGAAGTAGACTGAATGTTATTAACAGTTATCTAAAGTGATTGCCTTGTATTTGGAGTATCTATAACATCTGTATCGCTTGCCTGTAGATAAGTATAATTCTTGGCTTCATAAGAAGGGGGAAATGAATTGCTTTTGATGAACTTCGAGTTTCTCTACATGTAAAGCGTGAAAAATATTCCATTCTCTCTCATGCCCAGTATTATTGACAGTACATGTACTTTACATAAAGACAGAAAATCTTGTCATAGATTTATACTGCATGGTAGTCTGATACAGGGTTCATACAAAGTCTTGAAAACTAATTTTAAGGACTTTTTAAGGACTTCCTAAGGACTCACAGTCAACAAATTAAGGACCTGTGTGCCTGTGACCAAGAAATATTGCAACTATGCAAGTGGTGTGCAGCACTCATCGAAACGAAATGTTTCTGTATCCAGAGTTCAAACATAGTAAATTCACTCTGAAAAGTTCAGTTATTTCAAAGTACCAATTATCCAGTGTGGAACTGGAAGATTTGAATCTCAAATGTTTCAACAGAAACACAAATTTTAAGGACTTTGACATCATTTTCAGAATTTAAGGACTTTTTGAGTACTTATTTTTTCTTTTATGAAAATTAAGGACTTTAAGGACTTTTAAGGACCTGTGTGAACCCTGTGATATCTGTCGAATAAACATATATGCATGATGTTGTCTGTTCAGTGCAAGAATTGACTGTCTGTGTCTTTATGGCAAAAGAGATAATCACTTTTTGCTATTAACCAACGATGTGCTCCTGCAGAACATTATACTGGCTCTATTAAATTTGGTCATGAGCAGATTTTGAGTTAGCACTGGTTCAAGGCGAGGGGACTTCAGCACTTCAAAATTGAAGTGTTTAATATACATGTAATGCATTACACAATTCATGTCGCATTCACGATAGATCGAGTTTGTTAAAGTGATGTGCAGAACATTTATTTGCAAAAACCTCAAAGACAGGGCTGTAGTGTTGCCACCTTTAAGAAAGCTCCCCATTGGACCACAATGTGCTTTAGGACAAAGGGTACATTGTGTTAAGTTAAACTGGACTGGCCCCTTTAATTCTATTACAATAATAAAGACTTACGTTCATGTTTGTCTCAGTTCAAACTGCACTTTAATTGGCTCTAAATCTGATGGTTCTAGAATTATAAAAAACACAAAGAGATGTAAATTGCCATTGATTACGCTTAAACACTTTCACCAGTCTCGCCCTCAAATCAGAACAACACATTCAGCAACAAAATAAATTACAATTAAACACACAGTTGCAGGTCTTGAATTTCCTTTACTCTAAATTTACATGTATACAATTGGAAATTCCATTCTCTGGTTTCCTCACTCAGAATAATCTTCACATAGTCTTCCTTTCTCCGTCTCTCACAATTCAACAAGTCTGCCAATTAACAGTTTCCCGTGCTAATGTAAAATTATACATTGTACTCTAAAATGCACAGCAACTTATTCACTCTCACAACACAGGCTGAACAATATTTCACAGTTCTGTGTCTATCAGATTTGATACATGCCAATTCTAAGTCTACCTATTTAAACCACTCCATCACCAGGAATTTTTTCCCTCCACTGCTTAAGCAAAAATGAAAAATGATGTGGACAGGAGAATACCACCGAAAGCAGTAGATTATAGAGAGTAAGAGAGATGTTAGTGCCCAACAAAGCTGGACTAGATATAAGGGGACACAGCACAGAAAGAGGAAAGTTACAAATACTGAAGTGAGGTCGGTGTTCTTAGACAGTTAATAATGTCATGTACAATGAATTCCGCAAATGTTCATCACCAACTATATTCTGCACTTCATCTCTCAAACAGACTTGAAACTATCATCCGCTTACTCTTCCTCTCTCTTTTGAGACAAACTTACAGGAGATCTTTAAATAATTATAGTACACATACTTATGAATACAATAGTTTACAAGCTACATCATGAGCAAACATTTTTCATGTTTCAAGTAGTAGTGCCCCCCCCCCCCCCCCACCGTGGGTCTCCTTCAGTTTTTTTTTTTGCTTCGCCTAAAATCCTAATCCTTCACCTTCACTCCCCTTCAAAAATTCAAGGACAAAACATAATGAAGCAAATTTTAGATCCAGCAGAATCTTTAGGGCTTTTCGTTGTGTCCGTCTTTCGCTCCAGCATCCCTCCGCCAGCTCTCTCTCTCTCTCTCCTGATCTATCGTTCCCGATCTCATATCAAGGAGACAGCTCCAGACTCCACCAAAGGGGCGATAGGTTTGTATCTCATGATGTGTTGGTCGCCTTTCTCCAGATCCATTATCTCTTCACTGTCCGAAAAGAAAGAAAAATGATAACATGAGGATTATACACAAATATTAAGGTCAAGCTGCAAAATATGGCAGAAAAAAACACTAATGTCTGTGAATGTTCTTGAGGAGTCACGATGTCTCCATCACTGTTCTTCACCTCACGTAGCATTAGGTCAAGGCACATTTTCCCCCCCAGATATAATATGTCGGGCGTCGTCCACAAATACGTTGACAAGCGCCACAGATGCAAATGATTGGACAGTATAAAAAACACAACACACAAACACAAAAAAATAATTACATGGATTTGTAAATAATGATGAAAATGCATGCGAGTGTAGGCTATCCAGTTGTACTATATTATTATGCCCAAACTATTTTCACTGAGCTTCGGTTGCATCCATCGACAATATATCCTTGGATTAAGAAAGAATTTTTTAAAAAATCATAGGGTTCACAATGTGGGTCACAAAGCTGCATAAATTCATGAAACAAAGCTCTTTGAACACCATAAAAGCCTGAAAACTGAAAGTATCTAAGAGGCTTGAATCTTGGGAGAGAAACAGCGACTAACAACAATCTCTTCTTCCATTCTTTGGACACCAACAACAAAATGATAGTTAATAAGCGATAGAAGTGAAATCAGTGAGAAGTTACAGTTTTCGCTCACTGCGCACATGTTTATTCACAAAGTGCAGAAAGACTCATTTTTACCCCCCTCCCCTTTCCCCCACCCATTCGCCGCTGTAACGGGAAAAGCCAGCGTACAACAGCTGTTATGACAGGCTACGAGATGACGACGAAGGAATGCAGGCTTGTTTTTTTTCCAGACACTCCGTGACGTAAATGTCTGGTGCAAATTTACCCCCCCCCGCCCCATTATAGAATAGGGTGGGCGGTGTGTGTGTGTGTGCGGGGTGTGAGGGGGGGGGGCAGAAAGTTCAAGGGTTTACTTGCAGGCACACATTTAATATGTGGATGAAAAGTCTGTGTTGGTTGGACATTTCTACCAAAGGAAGACAAACAACTTGATTCCATTTCTCCATACAGAATGGAATACATAGAAAGGTTGAATCTCTTTTGTCAGGTTTCCCAGTCTTTCAATACAAGGCTTCTCCATCAGATTCTCTGCCCTACAATAGTCATTACAGATGGGCTGGACATTTCACCCGTCCCATCCCACCCAGCTAGACATTCTTCCCCCCCCCCCTCCCCCGTTCTAAGTTTGAACGAGAAAAACAGTTGCAATATAAAAAGCTTCTGTTTGTGAAAAAAATAGGACGACTCAGCATACAAGATCAAAGACAAGTTAATAGGCTGTATCAAGCATACGAAGCGCCATGGTCTTGACGCACGGCTGATCTATGGGTACTAAAAGTCGCGATGGCTGGAATATCGGGCTGAGACTTGGCAACTGTTGGAAACAAAGTGCAGATAAAACTGAGGGGAAACATTGTTTTGAAGCGTGTTGTGTGTGTGTGTGTGTGTGTGTGTGTGTGAGAGAGAGAGAGAGAGAGAGCATGACAACGGGACAACAACTGTGTAGATGCAGTAAAATCTTTCTAACAGCAAGTATTGCCACAACGCATCTCCCTCCATAAGTTTAGGGTCGACAAAATTAGGACACTTGGAAATGAACACATTCACCCAGCCCCCCCCCCCCCTTCCAAAAAAAAAAAACCAACGGCACGTGAAACGGCTATTAATCACGTTTATCTCCTCAACCGGCTGCAATAGGGTGATCATTACCAGATTGGCTTTTTCTAAGCCAAATCCCGAAAATTGGCGCCAGAAAATTCATTTGGATTTTTCCTGGCTTTTTTTCTTGACACTAAAATTATCTACTTGAAAACTACACACCATCCTTTTTCTAAAAGATTTCCTATCGAGGAAATATGTTTTGGTCAGTTACATGTAGAAAAATTATGCCAAGATTTCTGCCGCTAATTGCCAAGAAAGCACCAACCGGGGGAGGAGTTCCATATGAGATACATGATAAGGATATTGCAAGGACGCGACTTAAGGGGCGGCCTTTGGGGGGGGGGGGGTCGCGAGTTAGTCCTCTAGGTGGGTGTTTTTATAAGCAAATGCAGGGCTCAGCGAATAGAACACAGAGCATGAAATAGGCGCCAGACTAAAGTTGTGTAACATTATGGTACTCCTCCCAAAATTCACAACCGACAAGATTTCAGCTAATTGTTCCACACATTCTAGTGGGAAGGATGATATTAACCTGGTTCTGGAGCTTTTTGTGTGATTGTAGTATGAAAGTTATACTGAAATTTGGTGGTTTTTTTTTTCTGGTTGACTTACATTTAAAATTCAAATCTGGCAACCCCAGTTTGTGTGACAGTTCATCACACCCGCCTGTGCTATGCTGAGCAAGGGGCCAGGCGACGGTAACCTCTCTGCACTTGCAGCGCGCAAGGTCTAGGCCTATGCATCTGAATTGCAAATAGCCGACACATCGATTTTGTGACCTTTCACCCGTTCCGTCATCACCAATAGGCCATTCATGTTCACGAAAGACTTTGCTGTCGGGCTGTCATCTACAACCCAGAATAACATCACCATGGATGTATTACAACAACTGTACTAGAGATCTATGGATATTACCATTATATTGCACAGCAACATAGGCATCTTCGTGTGAAACTGAATTCAAACATTGACTTCCCAGAGCTCTATCACTGGTGATACACGTCTAACTTTGTTGTGCAGTTTATTTAGTATTAACGGCTGAATTGTTTTCTTTGTTACTATTGAATTACCACTGTTAAAAGCGGCTGTATGTGATGAATTATATAATAAAAGATACGCCACGGATCAGAAAATTATCCAGTGTTGAGCAGTAAAGAATACAAAGTACCGGTATCTGAAAAAAAAAACTCGTTAGAGAAAAAAAAAAAGCGAGACAGTTCTCCTTGTTCCGATATAATTATCACTGTAATTGTCACACACAATGACACGGTTACGCAGATACACGAAATAGAGAATGTAGATTAAGAAAGTAAATCAAAAGGTCGTCACATGGCTGTGGATCACTGCTGTTCAAAAAATAAACACACAGGAGCCACAAAGTGTCACGACGTCGTGTTGAGAGTAGATTTTGTTTGTACTTTAAATTGAAGTAATGAATAATTTTGTGCATGCTACTTGCTAGATTATAATCTAGATCCTGGAGTCGCTAATCCTTATCAGTCACCTGAAATATTTCCCAAAATAAACTGTTTGTTGTTTTTTTCCCGCGTTTGTTGCTGCTGTCTGGCCTGTTTTCAAAGAGATTATACAACTGGCAAAAAGGTGGCACGGCCTACACAATAATTGTAACAACAGCAATAACAACAAACAACGATGTTAGTAATAATAACATAAGCTTGAAAGGCCCAGCAAGCAACATTTATTACAGTTGTGATGAGAACAAAGTTTCATTCATGTATGAGTGTGAGGTAGATAACCGCACATGTACATCTCTATCCTAGCAGCTTCATTTCCTTTCTACACCACCATTCTGCCGTGCAATAAACCAAGTTCCGCCCCAGTGCGCTCCCAGCAACACATAACTTTTCTGCACTTAAAAAACTGCAGGAGACTCGAAACATTGCCTCTTCCACCCGTCAAAAGGCAGATCTTTCAATACACCGGGCAGCAGGATGTTCTGTGGCATTTCCTTGAGCCTAAAAATAACCGTACCGCCTTCTATATATAGACCAACCAACCAGGAACAGGGTTATTTTTTAAACCCAGACACATTTTCTAGTGCCCATATATACATTTCTTAGCAAATAATAACACACCAGACGAAGTTCAGCAGATCTATCTATAAAGTGTTTCCCTCCCAAGATCGATAAGCCCCACTCGCATCTTTATTTCAGTTTCATTTCAAATTACTATCTAAACTCTGTTTAAACGTATTATCTGACACTGTGACTCACAGAACAGTCAGGAACTAGCAGGAAGACAAAAAGCGGGTCATATGACTAGACGCCAGCAAATATTTTACTAGCCCTCCTCTCCGAAGTAGGCTAAACACCAACAATACGCCCAGGTGGCATACATTGCACGTCCTTCATCAACCGATAAGAAATAACTGCCATGAGCCAATTTACCGCCGTCTATTCTAATCACGTACACCCGCAGTTCTGCATACTTTGGTTATAGTATTTGTATTTGTATAACTCTTTAATCCCCATTCTGGGAAATTTGCCATTGTGCCATTGCACCCCAGTTATAACTGGAGCAGGCACGTCGTCCCCACAGTGCATTGTGTGCATTACTGTAGCATGTTTCTCTTCATCCCCACAAACATACCCCAAGAACATCTCACGACTTTTGGGTTGAAAACAGTAACATCAGCACCCTAAGAATAATCTTGATGAAATTCCAAACAACAACAAACAAAAGGGGGGGGGGGGCACAAAAGACATACTTTATTAGCCAATACGATTTCCTTTTCCTTTATTAAAAATTGTTGTTTTCGTATTTTTTTTAACAGCATAATATTTATTTCCCAGGAAGCTGGGAAGACAAGTTATTCCAATACCGCGCGTTTTAAACTCCACCTCTCACTTTCGCGAACTTACCGATTGAGACTGCAAAATTCCCAACGTAGGCTAACATTTGTGATAAATTTAACACCTTCAACTAAAGCGACCTTCACCTCGCCAGCGCCACAACACAGGAAAACTGCGACAACAAAAAGCAAAGCCTTTTACATGAATGATTGAACAAACTATTATGGAGTCAGGTTGTTATTGCCAAGTCAAGCGAAGTGGTCTCAAGGCCGCGCACGTTCTCACTTTCTAATTGCGCATCATGCGCTCACGTTGGTATAGGCAATGCAAGTAGTTCAAGTACATTACATACAGTTGTCTTCGCTCATGTAAAAAGTGTTCAACACTAACCTTTACAGTTGGTTATGAAGTTCATCAATGCCTGTTTCAGACTGGCCAATACCTGATTATTTTGTTAGTTTTTTTTTTTTTTTTTACAGGCCGTAACTTTCATAATTTTCATGCCCCAGTTATAGATGGAGGTGACACAATGTCGGCCTGACTTCCAAAAAGAGTAGAGTCGAATGAATATTCTCACAAGACAGACAGACAGACAGACAGATAGATAGATAGATAGCCTATTAGATAGATAGATAAGTAGATAGATAAACAGCTATGGATGGATGGATGGCTAGATAGATAAACAGGTAGACAGATATATAGTATAGATAGATCAATCGACTGACAGAAAAAAGCAGCTGAATAGGTGAGTCAGTCAATACATGAACGTAGAAAACATGACACAGTAGCTGCGACGCACTGTTACACGTGGTTTGATGAATCATCCTACTGGTCAGGCCATGCGATATGCTCGCATGATGAGAGACAATACATCTTCCAGATTTTGTTTTACATGTGTAGAATAATGTTTTCATTTGCTGGGCTTAGAGCAAACAAATGCACCGTGCTTTACGTCAGTAGCTAGTTCTGGCAGCTACCGGTGGAATGAGAGACAAACACTGTTGATATCGATCCCCCCAAAAATGTCAAAACAAAACCTTCGTGTACTGGTAAAAAGAGAAAACAACAACAAAATTTGCAGTACGGGGAGTTCAGGTATTTGCTTGATTAATGCACGCATAGGGGCAGCATTACTGATTATTTCTAGTGTTTGTGTCAGTGTGTGCCATGTTGATATCACTTAGATCATGTAATTTGTAAACAGCTGCTACTCCCATGATGGAACTCCACAGCAACTGTTGGACTGATCAGGTGTTCGGCGCTAGCATATCAGAAAACAATAACGTAGGCTTTAAGCTAGGCCGGGATTATGGGACCAGAAATAAAGCTGTTTAATGACAAGCCTGGACATTAATTCCGATTAAAAGGGTGCATATTGTCTATTCGTGAGTTGTCATTGCCACTATATATAAATTTCTAACACTGCACAGTACTTGTTGACGGACAGATTCGCTAACCTCTGCGCTGACTGACGCTCGAAAACAATTTAAAGAGAATGGAAATTTCAGTAAGCATACTTTTTTGTTTCGCTCGATTTGCTGAAACGATTAAATTCGAAGGCACACTAATCAGTACATTAAATAAGAATTTAAACACAAATAAATCTCAGTAGAAGTATAGTCCTAAGTTAAATTAAAAATGAAAGCTGCAGATCTACCGATATCTTTTTCCCTGGCATAATCTGCCATTATAAATCAACAGCAAACAACAAAACTAAATGTCCATTCATTGACAAAACAACATTTTTAAACGCCAAGTATGGCTTCTCTTCAGTTTAAGCAACCTCCAGCTTCAATACTGATCCATGTTTGAGTCATCAAAGCCTGATGCTAAAAAACAGTTCCCATAATTTTTCTGAGGTAGACAGAGAGACAGACAGACAGATAGATAGATAAACAGCTATGGACACCTCTGTTCAAATTCCTGTCACACAACGCCCCAAGATAAACAACACGGTACGGTGCGCGTTTATTTTAAAAGCAAGCGCAAAGCGACGACGAAAACACTATCATGGCGGACAAGAAGGGCAAGGTCGAGTTGGTCTAACTGCACTGAAACTAGGTCTGAAACTGCACTGAGCAGCTTTGCTCCACTTCCACTCGCGCCTCCTAATGTGCAGCCACATACACACCGTGCATTATAGATTAAATCGCTGGATCTGTTTCCTGTTCGCCACAAGCGCAGTATCCCCCACACCCCCTTCCTTTTTTGAAAAGGTAAATTAATGGCCCTGGCAATCTACAGTGATTTTGATCACAAAGCACGAGACGTGGTAGACAGTGGTATGTGTTATTTCGACGGTTTCAAGACAATAATCATCATGATGGCGGTGTCCACTTTCCGTCATACCAGATTTTGAATGATTATTCACAATTTACTGCCAATCTGGACATGTATTGAATAGCTATTTCCCCAACAAATTCATATACGTCGTAAGAAGTCCCACAAGGTCGTTTCTCGTGGGTCTAAAAGATAAGGCAGAAATCCCCTGTGATTACACTTACGTCGCAATGTCCCGAAGGGTGATGAAAAAAGGAAAATTTCCAATAGTAAAAGGACAGACGTATACATACACACACACACCCTCTCTCTCTCTCTCTCTCTCTCACACACACACTCAAAGAGAGAGATAACAAAACCCAACTATCACATTCGCACTTGCCCATCTGTTCGAACTGTACTGATTTGAGGTCTTTATTGTAGGAGGTTCGCTGCCCTTGGCGGGGGGGGGGGGGGGGGCCGGGGGGGAGATGATATGGATAAATTTTAATCTATTAATTTCAATTTTGCCCGGGCAGCAGCCTTTCGGCCTGCTCTTTACGATTTCCAACTGCCAAGGTATCTTTAACGTGCGCAACGTGCACACGGGCCCTCCGAATTTTTTCGTCCTTATCCGAGAAGACTAGGTACTCGATCCTACCCCCCAATAGGACCAGGGACTTGAAAATATGAGAAAAATCCAATTTCCAAGAACTATTCGATCCTACCCCCCAATAGGACCAGGGACCTGAAAATATGAGAAAAATCCACTTTCCAACATGCCTGCAATGCCCGGGTTTAGAACCCGGGACCCTTGGCATGAGAGGCGAGCACCTTGCCTCTAGACCACCTTGTCCCCCGTTCGAACTGTACTTGATAAGCCTTCCTGCGGTTGATACATCATAATAGATTTCTCCACACACCCGGTGTGGGTTATCTGATCTACTCTATTTCTAGAACACCAGAACCGAAAGGCACGTGCGGAACCTGGACAATATAATGGTTTCTCAGAGGAGAGAAAAATTAGCGAGCGCAAGAGGTGGGCGTGAGGAGCTTTGGGGTTAAAATGGGTTTCTATTTTGTAGAAATAGAGACAATGGCGCTATTGAAAAGAAGACCCAGAAGAAGCAAAAGACGTAGACAAGTATGCATTTATTACCACTATCACTCTTAGTCTTGTAAATCTGGTCAGTTGTGAAAATAAGTGGGTCTATAATCAGTTCTTTTCTTTCTCTAGTTGTAATAATGGGAAGCATGGGATGAATTCGCCATTTATGTAATGGTTTATGGGTAAGTTAAGGTTTCATGGCATAGCACAGCGAAAACTTTTGTACTGCACCTAACATGCCTAACACGATTGACTATTGAAGTTCTGTGGCTGAAACATGAAAGTCTGTAGTCAACAATGGGAGAGTCTCCCAAAGCAAGTGACAGTTGTAAAACTATGTACACAGGAATACTAAGGGTAGCGCCTCAAAGGTGACCCTTAAAAAACTTGAAAGACGTTTCAAAAGAGGAAAATACAGCACACATATGTATGTTAAAAATGAAATTTTCCTGAATATTTTCAATTTTCTTAAACTTAAAACAATCACATTGTGTGGTTTGTTAAGTATGAAAAGCCTCCTTACAGAATGGCTATATGTCTGTAATAAAACACGTGTGTCCATGGGCTCAGGACAACTGATTATTAGGCTCGCGTATTACTGGCATCTGACAAATGCAAACAATGCAAACAGGACAGGTCCGCCTTGCCCATTTTCATCTCATACTGTTAAACAGTCTGAACTAGAATAAACACATCCATATTCACACCCTCTCTTCCTCTTTCTATCTTCTCCCGTTAGTTTCCCCGACACTCATAAAGGGCAAGCGCACAGTTAGAAAACATGCTGGGAAAATTGCCTTCTGAAATCACAACGTAACTGTGCAAAGTGCAAAGGTGACTTCATTTGGTTTTAAATACAAGCCACACATAGCAAGGACTTGTTTACACGCTTCACCAGTCCAAGTGAACTAAACGTATATTTTTACGTAGTATATATACGACCCTTTTCGTCTTTGCAGACGGTCTTTGCAGCATTTTCTGACTTTAAGACAGATGCCGAGAGCAGCTCCTCTCATGACTAATCCGTCCGATATTGGATTTACATCTTCGGTCACAGAGTGAGCACATATACTCGCCTTCGTTTGTGACTTCATTTGTCTTTTCCTTCCTTTTCTGTCTTTTTTCTTCCCTAATTTCTCTTTGATTTTTTTCAAATTTGGCAGCACCTTTCCTGACGGCTCCCTTCCAGGTCGTTCGATCTTCTGCCACATTTTCCCATGATTTTTCATCGATCCCAAAATCTTTCAGTGTGGTCCTGCAGATATCTTTGAAACGTGGTTTTGGTCTACCTCTTTGACGTTTTCCCTCTTTTAGCTCACCATACAGTATCTGCTTTGGGATTCTACTATCATCCATTCTTTTGACATGTCCTATCCACCTGAGTCGTCTTGTTCTCAGTGTTGCTTGAATTGAGGTGAGCTTTGCTCGTTTGAGAACTTCGCTGTTGGTGATTTTGTCCTGCCATCTGATGTCCATGATTTTCCGCAGGCAGCGAAGATGGAAGCTGTTTAATCTTTTTTCGTGTCTTGTATAGGTGGTCCACGTTTCGCAGCTATACAACAAGGTACTGATGACACAAGCTTGATAAATAAGAATTTTGGTCTTGAGTGTCAGCTTTTTGTTGTTCCAAGCTCTCTGAGATAACCTGCCAAAAGTTGTAGCTGCTTTCCCAATTCTGGCGTTTAGTTCTTCATCCAGGGATAGTGATGCTGTTACTGTGGAGCCAAGATAGGTAAACTTTTCAACTGAGTTGATCTTGTTGCCGTTCAATGAAATGTCGGGAGGAGATAGTGTACCTTGTCCGATTACCTCTGCCTTTTTAACACTAATTGTCAAGGAAAAGAGGTCGCATGCATTTGACAATAAGTCCATCATATTTTGCAGTTATTCGTTGTTTTGGGCTACTACTGCAGCATCGTCTGCAAAGAGGAGTTCACGCAGCATGATTTCTCGAGTCTTTGTTTTTGCTTTTAACCTGGCCAAGTTGAACAGAGACCCATCTGATCTTGTTCGGATGAAAATACCATCTGTGGAGTCTTGAAAAGTGAACTGTAGGAGTGCTGCAAAGTAAATTCCAAATAGAGTTGGTGCCAGTACACATCCTTGTTTTACTCCGGTCTTCACTGCAAATTTACCTGAGATGTTTCCGTCATGAAAGGAGATGATCAGCTTCAATAGCTGTGGTGGACATCCAATGGACTTCAGTACAATGTAAAGCGATGGTCTGCTTACGGTGTCGAAGGCTTTTGTCAGATCTATGAAAGCCATGTACAGTGGTTTTCCTTGTTCTCTGCATTTTTCCTGTAGTTGACGGACTGTAAATATCATATCTGCAGTTGATCGTTCTGCTCTGAATCCGCATTGGGATTCTGGTAAGATTCTTTCAGCGAGCCTGTGTAATCGTTTGAGTATGATTTTGGCGAACGCTTTCCCTGTAATACTCATCAATGATATGCCGCGGTAATTGTTACAATCCCCTTTGTCCCCTTTATTCTTGTAAAGAGTTACAATTTTTGCATTTTTCATATCGGATGGAATTGTTCCAGTTTTCCAGCACACGATTAGTAGGTGGTATAGGTGTGGTAATAGTGTTTCAAGGTTTTCTTTGAGGACTTCAGCTGGAATGTTATCCTCTCCACAAGCTTTTCCATTTTTCATATCCTGGATGGCTTCAGAGAGTTCTTTCATTGTTGGTTCCACATCCAGATCCGTCATTTCAGGTAGCTTTGGGACTGCTTCTTCTAAGCCTTGATTTGCTGGCTTTTCGTTTGCACATAGTTTGGAATAATGTTCGACCCATCTCTCCAGTTGTTCCTTCTTGTCGGTAAGTTCTTGGCCGTTTTCTGTCTTGATGGGGGCACTTTTTGAAATGGTTGGTCCTAGTGCAACTTTAATCTTTTCATACATGTTTCTGGAGTCTCCTGCATCAGAGGCCGATTGAATTTCAGAGCATAAGTTGGTCCAGTACTCATTGGCGCATTTTCTTGTTTCACTTTGAACCTTTGCCTTGATGTGTTTGAATTTGTCTTTGTTGCTTTGCGAGCGATCTTTCTTGTATTCAAGCATCATTTTCCTCTTTTCTTCTAACAGGGGAAGAAGTGTGGTGGAGTTTTCTCCAACCCAATCATGTCTGAAAGATGGCTTTGTACCATAAGCTGTTGAGGCACTGTTATATATGTTGGTCTTAATTGTGTTCCATGTTTCATCCACGCTTGGTGATTCCATATCATTTACCGGGATGTTACTAAATTCTCTTGTGAAAGCGTTCTTACAGTCTTCTTGTTTTGCGTTTGTAATGTTTAATTTGGGTTGTCGTTTCGTGATGCTCCTAAATATTCTCATTGGCTTTGTATGCATTTTGCTGATCACAAGGGCGTGGTCTGTATCGCAGTCAGCACTGTGGAAGCTCCTTGTTGATTTAACCGTGTTCAGATCTTTCCTTCTGGTGATAATCAAGTCCAATTGATGCCAATGTCCTGATCTTGGGTGTTGCCACGTAACTTTCTTTGAGTCATTCAATTTGAAGAAGGTGTTGGTAATGCACAAGTCATTTTGTGAACAGAATTCCAGGAGACGCTGTCCATTTTCGTTAATTTTGCCTACGCCGTGGTGTCCTAGGCAAACAGGCCAAGACTGATGGTCCGCGCCAACTCTTGCGTTGAAGTCTCCTAAGAGAACTACTGATTCGTTTTTCGGAATGGTGGCATACATTTCGTTTAGCATGTTGTAGAACTGGTCCTTATCGTCTGCTGATGACATAAGCGTTGGTGCGTAAACACAGATTATGTTGGTGTGACCAGTTTTTGTGCGTAATCTTAGGGAAATGAGTCTTTCAGACTTTCCAGTGGGTGTGTTGATGGAACTGAGCAGGCGATTGTTGATGGCAAAGCCAACACCATGACGACGAGGTTGGTTCGAGTCAAGTCCTTTCCAAAAAAATGTGTAGTGTTGCTCTTTGAGTGTACCAGTATCTGCCAGTCTGGTTTCTTGTAAAGCTGCGATGTCCACTTTCAGCCTAAGCAATTCTTTGTCTATTATTGCAGTTTTTCTTAATGAGTCGTTCTTTGTCATATCGATGTTTTGGTCAAGTCCAGAGCACATGGTCCTAACGTTCCAAGTGCTAATTTTTATTTGGTTTTTTCGTTTTGAGCGAGGTACATCATTTACATCAACTTTTCGATTTTTGATCTATCCCCATGTACCCAATGAGGCAGGCAGATGTGGCGGGTCGGCACCCAACTGGCTGAGGGCTGCTCAGCTTAAGGCGGGCGGTAGCTGACCAGTGTAACTAAATAGTCACTCCCACCGATAGAAGAGGCCCCTGGCGCCTTCCCCTTCGCCAATTTGGGAAGACTTAAAACCTGTAACTGCCCCTCCCCTTGTTGTTTTCATGGCATTACCCATGACAGAGTGACATCTCCGTGTTGACATAGAGCTGTGAGAGCATTACCCATGACAGAGTGACATCTCCGTGTTGACATAGAGCTGTGAGAGCATTACCCATGACAGAGTGACATCTCCGTGTTGACATAGAGCTGTGAGAGCATTACCCATGACAGAGTGACATCTCCGTGTTGACATAGAGCTGTGAGAGCATTACCCATGACAGAGTGACATCTCCGTGTTGACATAGAGCTGTGAGAGCTTGTTGGGCATGGGTTTTGTACACTGTATTTGCCCAGGTTGGCAGTGTTCTCCCTCTGTATACTGCATTAGCCTGGGCAAAAAGTATGGAACCTGTGCCTAGCCCATTTTGCACAGACCCCCTCTCTTCTCCACAGATTTAATCCAAGGGAAAGGCATAGCCAATACGTTTGGAATCGCATAGAGCTGCAGGGGATGCCAGAGGATGGATTGGAACAGACCTCCCCACCAACTGCCTTGGGGTCCCTCCCACCGGATTTTGTTTGGGTTTACTCCCTAGCCTTTAACTCTCCCGAGTCACACACAAGGCAGTGCGGTTTTTTATCAGGGTTTTCTCCCCCAGCCTTTGACACTCCCGAGTCACACACAAGGCAGTGCGGACAGTACCAGGTAGTATTGCACACTGTCATGCAATAGCAGCTATGCCGACCTGACATTGTATAGTTTTTACTATACGTAGTATAGTTTATGGGGAACAGGTTAAATGGTGCAGGTTTGGATATTCCACAGCACATGCGCCAATTTTGAATAACCTGGTGCCAAAAAGAAATAACAATAATAAAATAAAAAAAGCGCGCCGAGTGTACGCCGCATGTCGGGCTGTCGACAGCTCAACTATCAGAGAAAACATAGCGGTTGACAGGGTGAACTTTTCCCGTACTGATACCAGCAAAACAGGAAATGGGAAAGTATAGGTCTGGCATTCTGTGTTTGGCACGTCACGGTCGATATGAAAAAATATCATCATTTATAAAGTTTAGATTTTCTCTGGGCCTATAGCCGGGTCAAACTGACTCTTTAATGAACAAGCTTGGACTGAATCAAAGAGATGGGGAATGGATAGGAAGGGAAACACAGTGATGTGAATAGCATACAGTCATGTGAATGAAAAAAAAAACATGAACCGAATGGGAAGAAGGGTGGACAAGAGGATGGATGGGGATAAATGCCTAGTGATGAGAGAGAGAGAGAGAGAGAGACTGGCGTGAATCTAACATACAAACGATGGTATCGTTAAATAAACTGCTGTTAAAAAATAACGATGCGTCACAACTGCAGCATGCATTAACTTATTGTGTGATTTTTTTAGTGACAGTGAGGATAGGGCAGCTGCAGGGCCTCAAACGAGCTACTAGTTTCCTGATTAAAAAAAACACAACAAACTATCTCTTGCAAAAAGACAATGTCGTCCAAGGACGGGGAAAATGTGTTTACTCGCTACAGGCAATTAGCGTCGGCAAAATTCAGTGGTATGCGGACGTGCGCCACATAAACTGTTCGCAGGTTTTTAACTCTGGTACACAGACATTGCGAGCTTGGGCACGACACAATAATGTTGTCATATATATAAAGTACAGTCCTCTCTCTCATTCTCTTTTTCTCTACCACTAAAGGCGACGCAGTGGACCCTGTAGGATTCGGCAGTGTTAAACACTTAATGTCAGATCTACACTGAACTAAGAACAAATTAGTATTATCAACCAAAAAAAATGGTGCAACATGGCTTAAAAACGACTCCTCTTATCCACTGGCCATATCTCCTAATTCTTCATATCAGGTAATAAGTTGGTCCTGTATGTCCCTTATAGGTCAATTGAATGAATGAAATTACAAGAAGAAACTTCAAAACAAGAACTACGTTAAGAACTAATCTTTTACAATGAATTGCGAAAGAAAAATAAATAATACATAATATATAACATAAAAATAATGATGAAACACATAGATCCATGTTGCCACCGGTAACGCCACGTCAAATTGAATGCATCTGATATCTGGAGAATCAACAGAGATGTCAACAATAATCAGACTCCCGGCTGAATGAATAAGGCATGCGATATTAGTTCGTAAATCTTGAAGAGGGCAAGTTAAGGTAAAGCTTGCTGTATCTTCCTGTATCTTTGTATTGTTTAGGTTTTATTTCTCACGCGGGGCTTTGCAACATACCTTTTCTTTTTGCCCAATTTTGACTGTATCTTCCTGTAGGAATTTCAAATCCATGTTTTGTGCGCGGCCTTAGATGTTAAAAAACGTAATGAATCTTATATCGCTAGCATGACACCATTTCGCGTTTGCTAAATTCGTTATATAAAAAAATCCCCTCTCTTTCACTGTAGGTCAAGACAAAAGCTGTTTCTGCTTGATTTAACCACTGTTGATTTACGTTTAAAAAAAAATTCACAAAACTCCATTCGGTAAACACCATAACTTTCTCCTTGATTATGCAAGGTAAGATCAGTTGCAAGAATTAGGGAAAGCCCTCCCCAAATCAATCACTGAAAACTACTGGCACGGCTAACGAGTTTGCCGTAATCACTGCAGATTGGAGTGAAAAGACGCAGTGGTACATGTAGATCAATGTCATGATCGTCGAGCTAGGTCATGGAGAGCCATGTTTGTTATGGGATAATCGACTAAGTGAGGCGGCGAATACCAGAATGACTTGTACTCTTGGCAAGTCGTGGCAGAATCTGCCAACTCTCCCTAAAACAGCGGAAACCTCTAAGTGTGGCGGTAAAGGAACAATACTTCTTGGGTTGAGTGGAAAACACTGCTGGCAGATTTATTTCACTCAGTTCCATTAGTCTGATGTCTTTGTTTCTTTCTTTAAAAATCGTGTGCCTCCGCCTTATTCAAGAAACAAAACAACAACCACAAAATAAAACAATACAAAACAAAAAAGCACATCTACATCAAAACTGCAGAAAATCGACAACAACAACAACAACAACAAAGCAAACTAGAGCCCCCATGCCCCTCAACTTTTCCTCAACTTTACAAAACAAAAGAAAGGCCAGAACGCCAAAATAAATCCCAACATGAGACTGCTAGCGGAAACAATGATTCTAAGAGCACAAACCCTGTTTTTGGCTGATATCACGTCGCTGTCTTAAAGCCAGTCATGGAATCGCTGACCCCAATAAAATTTCATATTATTAAATTCATAGGGCCAGAAAAACAGAGTCACACATAAACCATGTGACTTGTGACGTCATCGAGAGTGCCATTTGGCCTGAACAGAATCTCATTCTGCTACAACTCACGCAAATTAATGGATTCTCTGACGACGAACAATTTCGCATAACCGGAAACGTTGAATAGGTCTCTTCCCGCGACGGTGCAATGTGACGAAAATTTGAACACAAAACCAAACGCGTGACACTACCTCCACTTTAAATTTGACCCCTCATTCTCGTGTCAGCCAACTTTTCATGACAAAATCTGACAGCGATAATCAATGTAATGGTTTTGTTCAGAACGGGCAACGCGTTCAGTGGAGTGGAAACCAGCTATCTGTTGACCTTTCGACTTCAAATAATCGTATCCACGAACATCAATCTTCCTCAAAATGAGACTAAAACAAAAGTTTCAAGTTGCTCCTTGTAGCTCGAAAACGTGACGTCTGGCA
The DNA here is from genome assembly GCA_963931925.1 of Onchidella celtica. NCBI lineage: Eukaryota > Metazoa > Mollusca > Gastropoda > Systellommatophora > Onchidiidae > Onchidella > Onchidella celtica. Next base: position 51,232,491 of record OZ007567.1, on the reverse strand, counting down.
GCAGAAGCCTCCGTCTGGGAAGGATTATCTCAAAAAGATGGGGTTCAACCCCCCCCCCCTCCCCCCCCAGCTTTCAAAAGCTACGATTGAAATTAATTTTATATAACTGGAATCTTACAGGGCAACATTTTATACCTTCGCTATGTTTCATATCACGTCTTTTTTTTAAAATTTGCCTCAGCGTCAAAGGGATTTGGGTGGAGGGCAGTATCAAGACCAGTATCATATCAATATTACGTAGTTGTGGATATGAGCAAGCAATAGTAAACATGTCTGGACTTTTCTCATACTACTGCAGCAAAGTTCATTTGTCCACTGTTCATTTGTTCTTAAGCGGTGGACAATTTTCAACTGGAATGTCCTCGTAATATTATGCATTTTTGCTGTCCCCAGAACTCGATCTCATGATTAATGAGAGTTGTCGGCAGAGGGTGCCAGAAGTGTTACCTTTGACATTGACCGTACCAGTAAACAGGTGGGCCAAACCTCGAAATGACCTCGACTGCCCCGCAGAAAATGATGTGAGTGACCTCCACCTTCACTTCAGGCACCTACATTATTATAATAATAATAATAATAATAATGTCATTTTTATAGCGCCTGATTCCACAGAAGAGTGCTCTAAAGCGCCTAACAGTTCTCTCAGTCACACAACACACATTTTCATCAACCTATACATAATTACTGTCTCAAGAATGTTACATATCCTGCGTATACGCTTTTGTAAACAACGCTGTTTTAAGTTTTTTTTTTAATTGGATCAAGCTGTTTGAATGTTTCACATGATCAGTCAAGTCATTCCACATTTTAGGTGCACGCGCCGAAAAAGCTCTTTCTCCCATGATTGTTCTTGATCTGGGCACTACTAATAAATTTGCTTCTGCTGATCTCAATTTTTTGGGTGGAATGTATTTTTCAATGAGCTCTGAAAGTTATTCTGGTGAGCTTTGACTGAGGCATTTAAACACAATGCATAAAATCTTAAACTGAATGCGATTTCTAACAGGCAAGCAATGAAGGATTTGGAGAACTGGTTGAATATGTTCTGATGTTTTTGATAAAGTAACAAGACTAGCAGCCTTGTTCTGGATCTTTTGTAATCTATAAATAGTTGCCTCAGGGATTATCCTGATCAAATTATCAGAAAAAAAACAGCCCCCCCCCCCCCCCCCCCAAATTCAGGAATGTCGAATTCTGGGTCTCAATGACTGACGATACAATAACAATCAACCAAACAAAAGATGAAAGAGAGGGAAACACAAAATGACTCTTTCAGTCAAGCACACTAAACAAGTAAACATGTGGGCTCATCTAGAACAACAGCATGAAACACAACAAATACCAAACCTAGAATAGTTCATTCCTAATGCTTTGGTGGGGGTGGGAGTGGGGGGGGGGTGGAACATAAAAAAGGGGCGTGGGGCTATTATTTACAGTTCTGATTAGATTGGTTAATGTCTTCAGTTCCTCAGTCAGGAAAGCCCGCCAAAACAGGAAAACGCATTCAAAACAACACAACAAAAAATGTAGAAAAAGAAAAGAAGAATAAACACAGAGATAAAGGGCAGGCAAAGGCGGTGACAAGTGTACGAAAGAATAAAAACAAAAGAATTTGGAGTTTGAAGAAAGCAGCACACTGGCACAATAACGGTCACACTGTGCTAGGATGAAGCAAGAAGATAGACAGAATGTAACAGAATGACAGGGAAGAAGAAGAAAAGTCTACCAGAAGCCTCCTCCAAGCACCCACGAAAGCCAAAGAAAAGTGACCGGAAAGCGTAACAACACAGGAAAAGAACACGAGAAGAGCTAACGGTAACATGCAGAACAATGACCACTTAGAAGATGAAGGAAAAGAAAAGTGCATGTAGAGGTAGATTAGCGAGAATACAACTTGAACTTACAGGGACGCCATGCATATTCCCGCCCCTACAAGACTCACCCTGCATCCACTGTCTCTTCCTCCACTAATACATTCTCCGTGGTCTCGTTCACCCTCAGAAAGACGTAACTGTCCATATTGGGAAGAACGGCTGGGGAAAAAATTCGATAAATTTTGAGCATTTATCAAACCACACACACACACAATCAGATAAAAGTAAAGAAAAAGAAAAAAATTAAGATCAAGAAGCAGATTTACCATTTATCACTTTGTCTGCTGTCGAAACCCATGTTCAATGATCATAATTCATGAACAGGATAGTCATGCAATCATGTCTGCTGGGACTCACGTGAGGCCAGATTGAAGCCACAGCCCAGGACAGAGCAGGGTGGAGGACCTTGGTAGATGACCTATGCCCCACTCGGGGTTCAAGACTTTAAGTCAAGTAAGTCATGTCTGTTTATAGGAAATTTCAATTCTTCTTTTTGGGACTACAACTAATTTTTGCGAGTGCGCATGCTCAGCCCGGGTGCCGAAACAATAACAACAACAACAACAACAACAACAGATCTTTGCAAGTGTACATGCTCTGCTGCCGTGCACTGGAAGGCCAGGAGGTCATGAGGTCAACATCACAATTTTCGGTGATGTTAGGTGAAACAAGCCAATCACTCAGCTAGATTGGAGAACTAAATTGTGACCGAGAAATACCACCAGACAGATAGTGAAGCTTTGGCAACAAGTCGCAGAAACATACCGATTAAAGATTGCACAATTCGATATAGTAAATACTAGACCTGGGTTGTCACTGTTGTTTGTTTCTGTTTCCATAAACAGAGGCAATTTGTGTGTGTGTGTGGGGGGGGGGGGGTAGAGAAGAGCAGCAAAAGCTCTCTAAGAAATAAGTCGGGCAATTCTTGATAAACAATTAATTCATTAAAAGTCGGTCGATTGTTGTGACAGTGGTGATTTTCATATAACCAGAAAGGGGTCGACCTTTCCATGCATAATTGCTAAGAATCGCCCATTACACACCATGCCGTCCAATCGATCAGCTGACCGGCTGAAACCACGTCAATGACAAACACCCCTAATAACCCATTAGTTGCATTTCCACATCAAGTTTCCAAAATGTTCATTTAGGAGGGGAAAAAGCGTAATTACTTTTTTCATTCACCCGATTTACGACGACGCAATATGATCAGGGCTCACCGTTTAATGTGGACATTACTGATGATTAATTAGACACATAGATAAATAGATAGATAGATAGATAGATAGATAGATAGATAGATAGATAGATAGATAGATAGATGGGTGGATGATGGATGGATATAGTGGGAAAGAACACACACACAAAAATGTATGTGGGGGGGGGGGGGGGTGGGTAATGCAAGAATGAAGAGCTGAACAAAGACGGACAGAAAAGAAAACTCACTGAAGAAGGTATCTTACATAAGAGAGATCTACTGTATAGAATCAACATTGTTTGAGATTGGTGAAATAGCGCCCAAGGTCGTAAACTCAAAGTTAAGGGCTTTCATTATTTCTGTACCCATTGTCATTTCACAGTACAACAAACAAATGGGTCCCATGCACTGGCCATTAACCCTTTGCATACTAATTAGACTTCTAAGTCCTTCCGCCAACAAACGCTGCCGGTAAAAATTACCTAACTGCCCAATTTTATCATTCTGTAAATGGGTGTCTATTTCCTTGTACACACTGTAAGATTCAATAAAATCTTCACTCTTTAAAATGCTATTTACTAACTCTTCTCTGTTAGGTCAAGTCCATAGATGTAGTACAAGAGATCTATGTTCAAGTCTCAGTATTATAAGGGTTAATGTAGGGGATCCCACAGCGATCTAACGCATTACCATTCCACAGTCGTCGTGCCAAGTTTTAACGTAAGGACACATGACAAAATGCAGGTAGTCTATAATGACTAAGAACATTAGATAACAAAAATACGTGACTGCAGGGAGAAGTCGTCCTTCACCTTTTTTTTCTTCGACAAGACTTGTTTACTTGGATTTTGTCAAAACAATTCAACTTGAAGTGCCCTCCATTTTGTGTGTGTGTGTGTCGTACCTCAAGGACACGATAACCTAATCTGAAGACTGTAGACATTTTCATTGCGCTTTGACTGCAGTTTTGGAGACAATCCCTAACTGGCCTGAATCAGGCACTATGATTAAGGTGCCATTTGCGGAGACGATGAAAACTAGGACGGTGGATACGAAATAATGGCAATATGCATTGGAGACTATCTTTTTTATCTCCTGATAAGCATCTCTTGGCCCGCGCTTTGTCTGGGAAAAAACGTTATTTAAGAAAATAAAAGGGGGAAATGGGTGAGAGAAAGGAGAGAGTGTCAGAGAGAAGAGGAGGTGGATGGGGAGATAGAGAGAGAGTGAAAGAAAAGGGGGGGGGGCGGAGAAGTTCAAAGAAGAGACAGAAAACGGAAGAGAGAGAGCGAGTCAGAGAGAAAAGGGGGTGGATGAGGAAATCAAGAGAGAAAGAGAGAGGGTGCAGAGAGAGAAAGAGAGAGAGAGAGAGATTTAGAAAAAGAGAGAGAGAGAGAGATTTTCAGTGAAACTGTTTCCACTATAAACGCAAACAAATTGTGCAAATATATGACAACAAACTATAAGTACAGCTATCCCTTTCACTTGGCCGGCCATTCCACTCTGATAAGATTTCCAGATTTTAGCATAAGTGTAGCAGCAACCCTCTCCTGGACATCCTCACGGTTGTTGAACTTTTCCGTGCCAATGACCAGTTCTGAGAGGGAGTTTAACAGTGTGTCATGATGCCGTTCAGGAAAAATGTTCATGCTCTGAAGAGTTTCCAGCACTATAAATATTATGACAGCCAAGCTGTCTCCACTGCTGCAGCCGGTCAATATCCTTTCCTTGAGTTCATTTTCCCAAACTTCTTCATGTCAAGGATTAGCAAACCACTACTCTTTACCGGAAATTCACCCGAACAACTTCGGTGCCATGCTGTGTCACGTCTATCCACACTTCCATCCATCCCTCTCTCTCTCTCTGTGCATCGATAAAGTAATTTTTCGTTTATTTATATATTCGCTTTACTTTCTGCAATTATCAGGTACATAACATGACAGCCACAGACGTTCTTATATTATATTACAAGTTCAAAGTCCATGGAACTGATATCGACGACCTACACCGAAATCACTCTTGTCGGTAAAGTACCGCAGTTTCGATATGCCACCACGACTAAAATAACAAAACCTACGAGCGAGTAAAGTTAATGTACCAGAATGAATAGTTACTTTTCATCATTGATCCTGTGTGTATTACTCCCATACCGATAAACAGCGTCAAGCTCTGTTAACCCATGGAAGACCGCGTGGATGAATCTTTAGAGCGGAGTAGATGTTGTTTTAATAAGAAGAATCATGTAACATTAGAGATCACGCTTGAAAGGACATTCGAGGCAGGTCTTGGACTGGGCGTCGACCCCAAAGTCGGCTTGATTAAAGAACTGCCGGAATACTTCAGGACGGAACAAAACTTCGAATCTGACTGAGAGCAGCGAGTTTCACCCCATTACAGCTGTATTAACATGTATCTCAGTCCCGAGCGCGAGTTAATACTGGATAGTATTGTAATGCAACAAGAACAAACCACATTACTAAAAGCATAACAACATAAGATGATGTTGAAAATGCAGAGCAACATTCTGGCGTGTCCATCATAGAAAACAACAGTAAAGTTCAACAAGCCAAGGGAAGTAACCTATACTATCGCAATCGCTGTAAGAGTCCTGGAATGCGATCAAAAGGGTCCTTAAGATAATAGTTTGAAATACCTGCACTTTGGCAAATCTAGAGAGAGATGGGGCAGACAAATCGACGCTGGTCTGGCTCATCAGCACCAGGCGTTTCAGACTCCAACCACAAAAAGTAAATACTCTCATAACTGCACAGTTTGTTACACTGTTCCAAGTATGACAGAAATTAATGCCTTTGAATGAAGCCATTCGATATACATGGATAAGATAAGGCAGTGACCACAACAGAAATGTTTGTGAACTATCTACCTAAGGAGATCCACCAGATACGCAGATTTACAGTAAGAGCAACACCAGCGTCCGACAATTCCTTAAAACATAATTATTATGTCCAAGTTCAAGTGTTTCTCCATCAACGTTTCCGAGATTAACAAAGACGGTAAGGAAGATGATACTTAAAACGTTGAGTGCAGTAAGTGGATCACTTCACACCGCATGTATGATGTCAGAGCAGATCCGGATCTACAGCTTTTGGGGGAAAATCTTCATTCTCCATACCATTCTCCCCACTTCTTGATATTCACAATCACTCGCGTTCCGTCCATCCCACTGTCTCGGAAGAAAATGTGCGCGGCGAGGCTAAAACTTTTGATGTGGACAGCAGGTTTTTTCTGACAAACAAAAAAAGGGGGGACATCCCAGCATGACATCGAGAGAAGAGAAAAGGAAGGGTCGAGGAGAAGGAAAGCAATTCAATCCAAAAACGACATGGGCCCAACATAACATGAAAAGTTGAAGCAGAACAAGAAGACGGAGAAGGTTGCTTTGTATTCAAGCCCCTTTCCAGGATGCGTATTTTGAACGGATGTAACATGTCTGTATTGCGTCCGTGTTTTTCAAACAAAAGTCGTCCGCACCTTTACTTTTCCACAATGCGTATTTGTGCTTGCAGGTGACGTACGTATTTCTTGCCCCATAAAAATACCACAGTGAAATATTACGATGCGTATTTCAAAATGACGAATGTCTTCTGCATCTGCAGTTTCGGTCCGTGATACGTACATAAAACATAAAAAATACGGACAATGGAATGGGGCCTTTACATTTAATGGCTACTGCTCAAAAGCAGTCTTGCTACGATATCGTTCACATAAATAAACAAAGAACATTAGGGGGGGGGGGGCAGTCCAATTACAAAGCCAAAAAGAGAGAATATTGAGTTGTGTTCACTGTTCAGTTATAGCGTTCTAGGTAAAAACACTGTCGTCCCCCAAAACAGCCACAAATGGGTAAACAAAACTTGATCTGCAGTTCTGCTTTAATTCCCGTGTATGAAAATTAAAGGGAAATGTCTAGAGTATTGAAATGTCTTGAAAACATATGAAGGCCACAGGGAAAAAACCGGACATGTCACATAATTGCATATTTTAAGTTATGGACCTTAGGCTATAAAGCGCACTCAAATCTTTCATCTCAAAGAGTGTGGTGTGGAAAAACCCGACATGACACAAGAAATTAGCAGAATAAAATAAGCCATCCTTTGGAAGAACCAGACATGTCCACTGAGTAAAAGGGAAAAGACCGATTTGTCCACAAAAGGGGAATCCCCCAGTGCCACCTGACTAAGTAAGCCAATCAGAGGACAGCATTTTCACAACAAAGCAGAGACAAAATGGCTGACAACAATGAGGGCCCGGTGCCCACTGAAACCCCAAAAAAGAGGAAAGTTACTGGAAGGCAAAGAGAAAAAATAAAAAACAACGCATTTCTAACCATGTAACAGGCGAGAATTGTAACTGCACCAGATTTAGGTGTTTTGAGGCCATAAGTCACGGGGAGAGGCAGTCCATTTAAGATGACTTAACACACTGTATGACCCGAAGAATGCCCAAGAGGTTACCTTAATTGCTACACTCATTAGTGTAGGTGCAGTCGATATACGACGTCCTTGACAGAATGATTACGATTGAAAGGCACAAACCTAAGACTATGAGTGTGAGCTACACCATAAAAGTGAAGCAAAATGAACCTTGCCACTTGGGAAAGTGACATTGATGAGTAAAAGTCTTGCAGGCTGTTTTGTATTCCTTGTTATTTCGAACATTTTTTTGTGTGAAATGAGCAAGTTTTTTTCAGATTGGTAATTTTTTGACAGCTGTTATTCTCTCCTGCTCTCTTGTGAATTTTTGAAAATCAGTATCAATTTTTATTTTCTGCTTCTTAAATGAAGTATGGAGTTGTAATTCACTAATTGATTCATTTTTCTTGTAAGATGGGACAAGACAAGAAAATAATATTTTTATTTGGTTTATTTTGCTCTCACTCAGCTTCTCTTTTCGGGTACTCTTGCTAAAGTGAAGATACCAGTGCACTTTTAATAAACTTAATAGTTAATGTATTAATTCTTATTGTCTGGTTAATACAATATTGGACAGTCTTTTTAATGTCATTGAGAAAATGAGTTTGTTTCTCTAATATTCAAGTGTGTGTACTGGTTTGAGAGTAAAGGACAGAGAGAGTACGTTTTTGTTTACATGGGTTGGACTAGTGAGGAACGAGACATGGGGTTGGGATAGGAGGTGGAATTTTTTTTTTATTTGAACAGTCGTGCGACTAAATAAATTTTTTCATGATCGCTTTCAAAACTCCCTTATTATCCATATAAAGTACTGCGTTTCGTTAACTTTCTTGGTGTTTGTATTCATTCACTTTCATTTAGTAGCTCGAAGTCTATTTCTGCTCCCAAAGCAAGTTGAGAAAAGAACTCAGTAGACTGAGTGCACACACACACACACAAAAAACAAGGAAAGATCATGAAGTATCTAGGTATTTTTCTAAAGAAGCAGTAAGGTTTTCAACGAATTAACCCTGTATTTGACTGTATGAGTTAAAAAAAAAACCCACTCATTCAGCGGACTGTGTGTACACAAAAACAAACAAACAAAAACTAAAAACATCACTGGCGAGACTGTATCCATAAGCTGTTGAAATGCAATGAAAAGTGGATATATTTTAACTCCAATGGAAAAACCGGATATGTCCGAATATGACGTCACTGGCTTTTTTCCTGTTTTTTTTTTACAAAAACAACAAAATTTAAATCCTCAAATTTTACCCTCACATAACTTAAAAATGGCCTATTTAGGTATGTCCTAGGATGGAAGGAGTTTAGACGTCAATTAAATGGTTTACAACTCTTCAAAGTTTAAAATTCAAATAACTCAAATGTTGCCAAATGTGACATGTCCGGTTTTTCCACTGTGGCCTTCACATATGTGTGGTCAGTGTTTTTATACGGTTGTGGATGTTGGACAATGAAGAAAGAAATAGTGAGGAAACTAGAAGCAGCAGAGATGTGGTTTATTAGAAGAATATTGAGAATATCATGGATGGAGAAAAAAATCAAATGAGTCAGTATTGAGAGACTCTAATGTGAAAAGATCATTAATTAAAACAATAAGACAGAGGCAACTTCTATGACACATCTGTCGCCTCAGGAGCCTCGAACATCTAGCAGTCACAGGGAAGATCGGAGGCAGGAAAAGCAGGGGTAGACAAGGAAAAACTTTCACTGAAAGTCTTAATTCATGGACAACAAATAAACGTCACAACAACAACTCCTGCTTGAGGTTGGCTGATGACAGATCCGAGTGGAGAGCCATGATCGCCAATGTCTGTTCCAGACATATAACAGGGCAACTGATGATGATGATGATTGGGGGAGGGAGAATCTGGCGGTGGGGCGACCCCTCCTCCTGGCTACATGTATGTTTTCACTTCGGCCCAAAACGTACTGTTTACCCAGGAAAAGTTCAGCACCTCCTACGCTGATAACAATGGGACTGTCTCACGTACTACTATACCGATATCGCATTATGAAGAGATAAAAGTACTTGACTTGCCTCCCCCTCACCGTCTAGCACTGCTGGCACTTACAAGTTCATTTATCATTCCACTCATGGACTGGGCGATTTCCTTGTACAGACTTAAAGTACGATCGAATACCATCTAAAACTCGACCTACGATACGGTTAAATTATTTGGACAAGGTGGTGGTATAGAGGCAAGGTGCTCGCCTCTCATGCCAAGGGTACCGGGTTCAAAACCCGGCCCGTGCAGGCATGTTGGAAGTTTGGGATTTTTCTCATATTTTCGTGTCCCTGATCCTATTTTTGGGGGGGGGGGGGGGGTTATGATCGAGTACCTAGTCTTCTCGAAAAAGGATGAAAAAATTCGGAGGACAAAGGACAAAATTAAATAAAATTCATCTCTACCAGTCCCTCTGTCCCTCATCGGAGGGGGGCCCCTCCCCCCCCAAAAAACGCCTATCGGCGCTGCGCTGTGGCGACGACGTGCCTGTTTCAGTTATAAATGGGCTGCAATGGCACAAAGGCAAATTTCCCAAATGGAATTTAAAGAAGTATACAAATATATTTATACAAAATATTTCACATCACCTCCGAATCAAGCCTTCGGAGACCTCAAACCAAATCCAGTCTCTCTCCCCCCCCCCCCCCCCCAACTTTTCATGTTTTTATTTTTCTTTAAAGTGACACTGCCCCAAGTCTATAATGAACTATCAAGTGAAAGAAAACAACAACAACAAAACACAGAAACAAACAAACAAACAAAAAACACCCCCGAACAACCATAATCTTTATAAAACGATATTTAACATGTCGATTCTAGATCATCGTAGCGATTTCTAAAAGATGCCAAAAAGACGAATACATACAAAGGATCGACGCTGCTCCTGGTTATTATTCCACAAAATCTGACCTGACCTGGCCCCGTTACCATGATACTATCTGGCAGGTTCCAGCGACCCTGACCTGAAACCAATGTTTAGTTTGAGAGAAAATGAGGCCACCACACTGTCATCATGTCACCGTCATGCCCACGACGGTGGAATTGAATAATAAATTAATCTGGGCCTCTCAGTGTAACTGAGGCCTTAAATTTCTCTCTCTTACCTTACACAGTAAGGTATATCCCATCGTTATCTATGAGACTTTGTAGTGCAAGTTTGTTCAGATAGACAACTGGTTGTGTTGGTAGTCCGTCGATACTACGATGAAGACGTAGTCCGTGAACTCATCGATGGGAGCGCATGTGGCTCCGCAGTCCAAGACTGGGGGCACAGAGGCGCCCGCAGGTGTCACAACGATAATCTGTTGTTTCAGCTGGGGCAGACGCTGCTCCATGGCGTCTGTCCTTTGCTGCTTTATGACGCTGTCTCCTGTCCCGTTCGAAACCAGCTGTCGCTCTGTAGATGTACCTCAGTTTGGGTCTTCCTTGTCTGCGTGAGCCCTGCTGCAGCTCACCATACATGAGCTGCCTAGGGATGCTGCTGTCGTCCATTCTGATGACATGGCCAGACAACTCGTTATGACATAATTAAAAGTTGACCTACCTAGAAAATCTTAGTGTCAATGACAGACAAGACAAAATAATATTTCTGCACCGTTTTGCACTGATCTGTCCATACGGCAAGGTGAAACAGAGGATTGTTTCATTCACAAGTGCGCACACGTCAGGTCGACCAAAACATGCTGGCGTTGCTTTTCAGTTAGATTTCAAACTCTTCCAAGCAGAGAAAAGAAACGCGTAATTTAGTTAAGATCAACACGGACTGATAATGAATATGCTGCAACTTTGTGGACTTTGTCAGAAGAATGGCATACTCGCTGGCGACCATACAATATGAACTGATAATGAAAATAACTCTCGAAAAATCTGTCCGTGGGACCAAGTGAAAAAAAAATTACAATTTCGACAGGTGCCAGCAACTGCCTAGGGTTCATATGTAAATATGAGCAAGAGAGAGAGAGAGAGAAAGGAGAAAGAGATAGAGAGGAGAGAGAGAGAGAGAGAAAGAAAGGAAGCACAAGAAAGACAGACAGACAGACAGAGAGAGAAAGAGACAGCGAGCGAGCGAGAGAGAGAGAGAGAGAGAGAGAGAGAGAGAGAGAGAGAGAGAGAGAGAGAGAGAGAGAGAGAGAGAGAGAGAGTCCAAATTCACCTTTACTCCCATTGTATGAACGATCAGCACCATTTCCAGTTCTGAATGAACATTTTTGGTCATTCAAACGCAGCAGTTCGTAATTCAACAGTTCTTGACATGAACGGACAGGTGTATGAAAAGATGCTAAGTCTGTCAACAGAGCTGCCATCTTCTCCTAACTTCATTAAAGCCCTCCGTTGACAAACGGATTGTCTCATTATTCAAAAGCCGACTGTCGCACCATGGAAGATCCCATTCATTAATAGCACGACACTCGAAGAAAGGGTCGGGCCCCGGTAAGTTTATGTAAGGTAAGTAAATATGCCCCTTTTGTCAGTCAAATCTGGCTTAACTGGTGACAAAAAAGAAAGCTGGTGTCGTGTAGACAGGTAGATAGGCCAGCCCAGGTTTTAGTTGTTAATATTTTCGTTGACCTGAACTGTGGTTGAAGGGGATTAGAAGTAAGGTTATTCTGCTGACTATAAATCTTCCACTTTCCATAAGCGGTCGCAAACCCCTGGCAAAGTACACGAGGAATAAGTTGTGTATAGAAAAAAAAAAGAGACGTTGAAACACCGATGGATAAATAGATATATAGATAGACAGACAGACAGACAGACAGACAGATAGACATACAGGCAGACATTATAGATAGACAGACAGACAGTCAGACAGTCAGACACACAGACAGGCAAATAGATATATAGATAGATAGATAGAAGCAACTGCTAGATCGACGTGCATAGGCGTAATTGTATTAAATGGATATGGGGGTGTATTCAACGCATACAAAAGATTTACTAAGCGTCCATAAACTATCGTATTGTCATTTAATTAAAACTAATAACAGCACAATATCGCATTCCCATCTCCAAAGTATCAATCCGACAAATAACAATCCACTTGCGAAGTTCTTGTCGAAATACATGAAAATCACACCATGTCAGACACGTTTATCGCCCGAAGGTCAATGTTGTCTGGGTGCTGGTCAATCACGTTAACGACCGCTACAGTTGACATTCTCTCTAGTGGCTGTAATATGATACCCACAAGATAAGGGCTTCAACAAACAGGCCAGACTACTTATGGGTGTATGTTAAACTGACCGGACAGGAGTTTAATCTTAATGTCACTGACCTCTATCTCAAACACCACTGATTGTGAGGCGGATCTAATGTCGCTGACCTTATCTCAAACATACTACTAACTGTAACGCGGGTCTTTCTCTGGTAAACAGAACGACAGTGGAAGCCCCGCATCCCCGTGCCGTGTCCGGACGTTGTGGACATAGTGATCTTGTTAATCCTCTGAAATGGGACTGACCCTTCATCAGTGGACTATAAGTACATTCTCGACTTCATTTTAATCCTCGCATTTAGAAAACGGTGTAACTGATAGTGGATCGCATGTAATTAAGACATTGCACTTAAAAGTTTGAAGTAAGTAGCCGTCGGTACAACACTGAGTCTGCTGACGTCAGCGACGGAGTGGGTAAGGGCGAGCTCTGAACTTGATCAGCAAAAATAAAGAATAAAGAGTTGTCCAAAGCATCCAACCAGAAGATCTGGAAGATGACATCAGATTGAAGGAATAAACTGAGGACATGTTGATCTAGAGGCAAGGTGCGCGCCTCTCATGCCGAAGGAACCGGGTTGGATCCCCGGCCGGTGCAGGCGTATTGGAATTTGGGGGGAATATTCCTGTCCCTGATCCTATGCTAGGTAGGATCGAGCACTTCGTCTTCTCGGATAAGGACGAATAGGCCGTGTACACGTTGCGCGCTTTAAAGATACCTTGGCAGTTGGAAATCAAGAACAGCAGGCCGAACAATGCCCCCCCCCCCCAGGGCAAAATTTAAAAAAATAAAAAAATCCCCACCAAGGGCAGAGAACCTCCTAAAATAAAAACCTAAAACCAATCAACTGAGGACTAGTAAGAGAGGATTGCCAGCAGCAGAAGACGGATCTTTCGGTACTGATAGGTTTCCTATAGAATCTCAGCCCTTGTTTGAGAGAGGGTAGTGACAAGAAGAAGATTCCCTCACGATCTATTTTGTGACACCCAGGGATAGAATAGTTTTGTGACACCTAGGGATAGAATAGTTTTTGTGACACCTAGGGATAGAATAGTTTTGTGACATTTAGGTATAATTTGGTTTTCCCAAATATTTTAATTACGTCCATGCTCATTACTTCTTGCGAAAAGGTACAGTTCACTATTGTCAGATACTGCTTTTCTCGGGAGGCCTCTTCCATCAATGCTTTTCCTATTGTGTAGTGTAGGCATCTCCCCCCCCCCACTTGAAATTGTGATATACTCACTGAAGCAAGTAAGCTGCCTTCTCCATAAAACGTTCCCAAACAAAAAGGAGTAGATCTGAGCCAATGAAAATTTGGTAAAAAAAGAAAATCTATAAAACGCGTCTGTTGATAAACATCTTCAATTAATTCAATGGGCTGCTTGGAATACAGGAGCAGCCACAGCCAAAGATCATTAGTTTTCACGGGTCTGTCTTTGAAGAATCAAATCAACTCAGGGCACAGACACAAAACTGATTTACAGAACCTTAAAACAAAATACGCAAGTCTGTGCACACAGAACTTTATTTGTATACTTAAACCCTTTAGAGCTCAGTGTTTCAGTTAGAAACTTGTCAGTTGGGGACTAGACCTCTATTTTTTCAATACAAACATTTAAGAACATAAATTTTTATTGTGATAAATTATGCAGGGTGTACTTTTAAAATTTGCAAGTACCTGACCACTTTAAATCAGCTGTCTGTTTCTGAAGTTTGGGACAAAGTAGACGCTTTTTCCTATTTTGTTGATAATTGTTCCGTGGTTTAAATTTGAAAGTAGGATTTTCTATTTCGTCACACCACTGAACACTGTCAATGTCTCCACGACAAACATCAAAAGTCCTCCCTGTTACGCAACACTCCCAGTGCAATGTCCTTAGAAGTGACCAACCCACAGATTTATGACGGTATCAGCAAACATGCCATGGAATTACAAATGACAGCCTGGGATCAGAGACGATGTATTCATGGGACATGATAATTTATGATAAAGTAGACAGCGAAGGGTCATACAAGCACTCAACTTTCTGTCCCAGGCAGGTTCATAGGGGTTCAGATTTCTGATGGTCAACTTTACATCGTCTCAACAGGGGATGTAAACAATTCCCAACACTCCCTGTGAAAATCTCGATCAGATTTTAAACGTGCAAGATTATGAACAGTTCGTTGACACGGTGAGAACCCAATGGTCTCTTGAGTGGGTGGAGACAAGAAACGAAGAGGAAGTGAGGGGACCCCCCCCCCCCTCCATTTTAGACAACAGTTGGTTCTATGACTATAACAGGAACTGCCACCACGTCAATGATCCCACCTCCTCTACCACCCGAAAACAACTACCACCAATATCAACGATCACACTCATTTTACAAACCGAACAATAATAATAAAAAATAAAAATAAATGAAATACATGGAAGCTGTCCTCTGATATTGTGATTATGCATATTGCATGAATACGTAACCTAACGGAACAACCTTCCTAACAGCCTGCTCCTTCACATCTACACATGCACAAGGTGCGATAATAGGCTACTGAGGGAAAAAATGAGAAATCAGAATAAGGGGGGGGGGGGGGGGAAGCACGTGAGGCGGATCAAAGTTGTGCACAAAACTTAACGATTTCCAACCAAAATCTGCTACTCTTCTTTTACTCACTGATCACAATGATTTTCTGTGATTGTCGGGTAATTTTGCCTGATTTCCACATGGGTTTGAGGTAAATCGTGGGGGCAAAGGATTTCATTATCACGTGATCCTCTTCTAATCAGGTATGAATGTAAACTTAGAAAAATTATCTGCCGGTCTTCGTACAAACAGATCATATTTATGCGATATCTCTTAGCCAGACAGACCTATATCAGGCATAATGTTTTGTCTCCTTCATTGTTACAAATTAGATCACTCGTGGACAGGGCTGATAGCCTTAACACATGCATTTCTCATAATCGTCATTTTCAGCATCATGTCACGAGGCGAACACGACTTGTGAAAATGAAAGCAGCGTGATTGAAAAAAAAACTACCGTGTATGTGCCCTTCGTAGATTCTACCCGGCAGTGTCACGTAAAAAGAACACTGGACTTTACAGACTAACAGGCGGAAAAGAATCTGATATCACTAATTTATTGTAACTGCAGTGTTACATGCTGTCATTTCATTTAATATTACCACCACTTAGATGTACGTTATGTATGATCACACACCCATACATACTTTGTAATTTTAATGCCTACATCTTGTTTCGAGATAAGAATTGTTCTGTAAAACGTGCAAAATTTACGGTAGCAGTTACAATAAAACTTGACATTCAGTAAACAAAGAAATTGCATCATCACGGTCAAACTGGGAAAACCCCAGAATTTTTACGAAAAGGCGTTTTTTGGGGGTTTTTTTTCGAAACAAAAAACCACACCTTGATATTGCAGCTCCAGCAGCGTTAAATGATTTGCAGAGCAACATGCGTGAATTGAGTCCACCAGAAAATCAATCGTGCACTACGCTCTGGGTGTCAAATTTAGGAGTTCAATGTATGATTTTGGGAACTTCAATAGTGTACTACCCTCTGGGTGTCAAATTTAGGAGTTCAACGTATGATTTTGGGAACTTCAATAGTGCACTAGGCTCTGGGTGTCAAATTTAGGAGTTCAACGTATGATTTTGGGAACTTTGTCACAAAAAATGCTGTCCATGATATCATTCTTCTTGAACTAATGCTAAGGCAATTTTTGTTTCATCCATGCAACTGAATTCCAAGATTCATTCCTTGTTTTCCATAAAGCATAATTATAATAATTATAATAACGAACGTTCAGCGCAAGCCGTGTCTCACAATAATGCAAGTCTTGCAGTAACTATTAATTTCAATAACAAAGCGCGGCGCTGTAGTTGACCTGACCTACATACAACAAAGTAGGACACACCGGCACTAAACGCCGACAACCGAAGAGCTCTTGACCTTTTCAAATGACCTTATCTACCTACTAAACTGATAAAACCTCAAGCTCTACCGTCATATAAATAATCGCATTATTTACCTTTCCGGTCTCGCTTTACTAGTTTCTTCTTGGTCTATAATATACAGTTAACGTGGCGTTTCTTATCTCTTAACTCCCACGATACTCAAATAGAGATCGAGTAGTGAAAGACAAACACTGAAGTGGACACTCGATCATTATGTTTACATGGATTCTATTTCTGTATCATTTCCCTTTAGATGCAAAGGAAAATGGCAAGACTCCGAGTGACAGTACATCTTTATAAATTATATTTATATGTCTATTAAATTACTTAGGCCATGACTCATACAAATGCATTTTATCGACGTATAAGGTGCTGAGGTTATTATTTATTCTCTCGATTCTTGAAGTGATATTGCAGTACAGCAACTACACAGAACGTATCAAATACTACAAGAAATTATAGAGGCTGCGATCTGTGGCTACAGTTGTATGCATGCAACAAAACACAACTGACATTTTGTCCCGAATTAGCAATCACGTATTGCTGTACACACTTGAAACAATAGTACATGTAAAATGTTTATCTTTCAATAATCTCATCGACATTATCTATTAGTTGTCTGAGTCGAAAAAGTAAAATGAAGCAAAGAAGTAGGCCAAAATGATGATGTCCGATAGTGATTTTAAGCCTATTCACCATGGATTTCTTCATTATAGTGAAAATTCATATTTTCCTTACATTTTTGGTACTCATACTGTGTAGCCTACGTATGTTGTGCAGTTTGGCAAGAGGTGGGGAGAGTACTGAAACAAACAAAAAAATGCGCCATTGTGAGAAATTTGTTTTCTTTAAATAGTTTTTTTTTTTTTTAAAGTGCTTTCCGGGGAAGTTGTGTGAGAGATGGATAAGTCAGAGATTGCTCACAACTTGTTTATCTTTGGCGCAAAAATCTAGGTCGCTTTCTCATCCCTTTGACGTCATAATTAATAAATATAAAACGAAACAAAACATCCAGCCTCTGGCAGCACAAACAGGCACCTGTCGAAGAGGCAAAGCCAACCACGATTTCTGCAGTGTACTTAGACGCCCCATCACGTTATCAGGATACACAATTTTTTATTTTCTTCCGGATTCAGGCACGCGACGTGGCCTCGGTAAATCCATCCACCGGTCCCCTAAACCCGAGTGCAAATATCCATCAACAAAACTTGCTTGCTTCGTGACAACAACCGTTCCAACTGTTTCGCACTCTACAAAAGTGACGTCAGATCAATATATTTTCAGAGCGGAGGAGTAAACAAGATTTGCATATGCCAACACATAAAGAACAAATTGTGCAGTGAATTGTTCATTCTTCTCAGCAGACTCATCACATTTTAAAAAAAATTATTAGTTAAGAAAAAAACAACAACGACACTACATCACATACCTGGGAAAATCGCAAATGCATACATTAATTCTTTCCAATACAATCCTATATGTTACATTTTGTTGTTACCTCTACTGACATCAGAATTACATAAGTTCGTTGAAATCATTCAGTTTAATAATGACAACTTTCACGGAAGTGCTCCAGCACAGTAAGCTCATACCTATGTCATAAATTCAGTTCTGGCTGGACAAAGAAAAACTTCTATAGAAACATTGTAACAGAAGAAAACCCACTTCAGAGACTATTTTTCTTAGCGAAAAGGGCTCCAGTATCTATCATTACAGCATGGTCATCTTTCCGCAACTCAAGTGGAGAATATTCAGATGTTCTTCCTAAAAATGCTGACCAGACATAAATAAGTTCGCACTATATCTGAGTTTGAACGAGCTGTTCTGACAATCCAAAAAAAATATTTGTCTTATTTTACAGCCTTTTGGCGTCATTCCCAGAAACAACAGAGATTCAGCTGTGATCAAAAATGGCATGTCCCTTCCCAAATTTCATCTTTAACCAGAAACCTTAAGTTTTATGAGAAAGTGAAATAAAAACTTGACATATTTGTTTATTTCATGAAAATCTTGAAAAGGTTCTTATGAATATATGCAATTCACCAAATGAAACTTTCAAGAATGTCTCAAAACCGCACCAGAGCAAAATCATTTGTAACTGTCTGTACCGATTTTGACAAACAACTGAAATTACAAAATTGGAAAACAATTTCTGTCCTGTACTAAACACAGCAGTAAAAGAGATTCCTTTTTTTACTATGATAATATATATATAGCCTATATATATAACATATTATATAGCCTACAAGACAGTTTTTATGATTCACTGAATGGTGATGTGCACTGGTGCATATGAAACTTTCAGACAAATTTCTCAGCAATAGATAGATCCAGAAAACATGACCGCCCCCCCCCCCCCCCCAAAAAACAACAACAACAACTAAAAATGGAAATACAAACAAAAACAAATAATATAAAAACTCAACCAACCGGTTCGTCACCACCAACTGCACAAGCTCTTAGATAACAAATGTCACAAGCAAATATTTGACAAGTGGGAACACACATGCTGGAATGCTTTCTAAAGGATTTTAAACTTTGTCAAATACTTGCAGTGTTAAGCAAGGCCTTTTTAAAAATCTTACACAAATGCCATGGAAAACATTTGCCTTCATCTTCTCCAGTCTCCTCTAGTCTTTTTTTTAACCGCAGAGATTTTAATACAATGACTGCATCTCAACTGAGTAAGTGCATGTGTTTACTTTCTGTTTCAAGTTAATTAGTCAATCATCATGTCTTTGCCATTTCATTCTGTAAGATATTCCCATTTTCTCAGATTATGCAAATTTGACCTAGGCTGTCACACTTCTCATTTTTTTTATTACCAGTGTAACAGTTGAATGCCTGAAGCAAATTTAAGGCTCTTGCAAATGCAACATACCTATATACCAATCAAATTTACAAGAAAGTTACACCAAGGACTATCTACATTCATATAAAAACATTGGCGTTAAAATATCCACAAATTTTCAGATTTTACAAAAGTTGCTTTCCTGAGTTTTCCTTTTCAATAATAAAGTGAAAAATAGCACTCCACTCCCATCGGTTTTCATGACATGACAAAGTTTGACACTTGCATTGCCTTGAAAACAGTCTATAGAATAAAGCAACACTACTACTGAGAAATTAAAAAAAAAAATCATTACTGAACATTTTCAAAATCAAATTTTCATTTGTTCTGCAGCCATTTGTACCACAAAGTGGGCGCTCTGCTTTTTAACTGATTATGGTAATTAAACTTAAAAGACGTAAGGAACAAAAGGCGATGTCTCCACCAGCCACAACATGCTTCACAGTTTACTGCTGAGCCAAACTTTTTTGAAGAAATGGAGTTTCCACGTACTTTGCATCGTGAAACCTGAACAAGAAGTGGGAATTACTTGACCCTTCTATCTCTCATATCCTGAAACTTCTCACGTTCCCGTTATGACCTCTTTGAACTTGAAATGTCACCAAGATGCAAGATCTCATCAGCTCTGAAAGTTTTACTGACAAATAAATGGACAGATCTTGGTCTCCACACTCCCTAAAAGACAATCTATTTGTTTTGTTAACACAACACATTTTTATTTCTTACTGCTTTAACCCCTCCCTGATGAAGTGATTTCCTCAGGTCAGGGGAGCATAACCTGCCTTACGATGGTTTAAGTTTACTGTCCCACTCACACCTTGACCTATATAATTGCATGAATGCTGCATGAGCAGGTAACAAGCCAGCATGATGAACTCACACATCAGTCATGCTACTTTGAAACTGAATGTGTAAGAAAGGAATCACTTCACACAAGGTCTTTGGTGTATGAGTGCACAACATGTCAAACTGAACAGAATTTTCCTGAGACAAATGCACAGCCTAAAACAAAAATGCTCAGAGAAAACCTACATGTAAATCATATATAATAAATGTCTTACTGACGTTTATCTAAGGGCTCTATACCCTTGTATTGGGTCAGTAAGTTTTACTTTTTCATAAACAGAAGCACATTAAAGCTTTGCCATCATTCTTAGGCTTACAGCTCTGATGAATTCCCTCCCATCTGTATCTCTCCCCTTTCCTACAATCTATTTCAAAGCGTTAGTGGACATTTCACATTTTCCAATACTGTGAATTTTACATATCCTCAGACCTTAGAGTGAGTCATCACTGCGTAATTTGCCTTTTCGTAGAACATTCAAATACTATATATGGCCTTTAGCGTCTTTACAGACGGTCTTAGCAGCTAGAATATTCACTTTCACTTTGACTGACAGCTTCTCTCGTGGCTTATTCTACCAATGTTTGACCCGAGAGTGCGATGGCAGTGATTGCAGGTCAGTCTTTTGGGTTCACTTTGGCGAGTGTTTTCATTCCGCCTCTGTCGTTTTGTCAGGTATGTTTCTTTTGCCTTGAAGTCTATTGCGAGCGTGCCACTGCGCAATTTTTGTCTCCATCTGCTTCGATCATTTGCAAGGTTCTCCCATTCATTGGGGTCGATGTTGAATGCTTTCATCGTGACCTTACAAGTGTCTTTGAATCGCAGATGTGGCCTACCTCTGGGTCGGTTGCCAGTAGCAAGTTCCCCGTAGAGAATTTGTCTGGGGATGCGATCATTTTCCATACGGTGGAGATGTCCAAGCCACCGCAGTCTTTTTTTGCCTAGGAGAGCCTGAGTTGATGGAATGTTGGCTCGGCTCAGAACTTCGATATTTGAGATCCTGTCTTGCCACTTGATCTTGAGAATTTTGCGTAGGCAGCGCAGGTGGAAGGAGTTGAGGGATCTTTCATGTTTGGAGTAGGTGGTCCATGTCTCTGAGCCATACAGCAGGGTGCTTAGGACGCAAGTTTGGTACACGAGTACCTTTGTTTTGATGGTCAGCTTGCTATTGTTCCACACCCTTTTTGAGAGTTTGCCAAAAGCTGTGGCCGCCTTTCCTATTCTGGCATTTATTTCAGTTGTTATGTCTGTGCTACCACTGATGGTTGAGCCTAGGTAGCAGAATTTTCCCACTTGCTCCAGAGGAGAGCCATTCAGCATGATTGGGTTGGGGTTTCTCAAGCCTTGTGTCAAAACTACAGTTTTTGAGACACTGATCTTTAGCATGAATTTGTCACAGGCTTTGGCAAGGCTATTGATGAGAGCCTGGAGCGTGGTTTCATCGTGGGCCACGATTGCAGCATCATCTGCGAAGAGGAGCTCTTGTAACATAATATGCTCTGTACGAGATTTTGCTTTTAGTCTGGCAACATTAAAAATGGAGCCGTCCACTCTGGTGTTAATAAGTACTCCACCTGAACATTGACCAAAGGCATTCTTGAGTAGGGCTGCAAAATATATACCAAATAAGGTAGGAGCAAGAACACATCCCTGCTTCACACCGCTGTTTACAGCAAATGAATTGGATGTGCAGCCCTCAAAGTTGACACATGCCCTCATGTCAGTGTGGAAGGATGCAATAAGTTTTAGCAATGTTGGTGGACAGCCTATGGATTTAAGGACTGCATACAGGCCAGATCGGCTTACGGTGTCGAAAGCCTTTGTTAGGTCCACAAAGCACGTTATAAGCGGCCTGTTTTGTTCTTTACATTTTTCTTGGATTTGCCGAAGTGCAAATATCATGTCAATAGTTGATCGTTTGCTTCGAAAGCCACATTGTGTTTCTGGTAAGACTTTTTCCGCCAGTTGTTGAAGGCGGCAGAGGATGACGCGAGCAAAAGCCTTTCCAGTAATGCTGAGGAGGGATATGCCTCGATAGTTGTTGCAGTCGCCTTTGTCTCCTTTGTTCTTGTAAAGTGTGACAATTTTGGCGTCTCTCATATCATGTGGTATCACGCCTTCTTTCCAACACTGCAGTAACAGATCATACAGGTGTGGTAATAGTGGGCCTTTTAGGTCTTTTAATACCTCTGCAGGAATGTTGTCACTTCCTGTGGCTTTTCCAGCAGACAGGTGGTCGATTGCATTGGAAAGCTCGACTAAGGAAGGTTCAGCGTCAAGTTCGGCCATTATTGGCAGTTTTTGGAGGTGTTCCTCAAAATCTGGTGGAATATTTTTCTCAGTTGAATACAACAGAGAGTAATGCTCTACCCACCTATTCAGTTGTTCATTTTTATCTGTGATGGGTTCACCATTTACAGACTTAAGTGGGGCGCTTTTGGTGATGATTGGCCCAAGAGCTACTTTCATCTGACTAAAGGCGGTTTTCATATCTCCCTTTTCATTTGCCTCTTGTATGCTGTTACACAAGTCTGTCCAGTATTTGTTGGCGCAACGTCTTACCTCCAGCTGAAGTTTAGCTTTTGCATTTTTCAAACAAGTTTTTGTACTCTGATTGCAATTTTTGTTATACTCATTGAAAGCAGATTTCTTTTGCTCAATGAGAGGTAGGAGAATTTCGCTGTTCTGGGCTACCCAGTCGTTGTTTGAAACTTTATGCTGTCCAAAAGACTTGATGGCACAGTCATGAATTTTTGAACTGAGAGTGTTCCATGTTTCATCTACCGAGTCACATTGGGTGACATTATCCATGCTTTCAGCAAATAACTTTTCAAATGACTTTCTATTTGATTCATCTCTGATTGCTGTTACATTGATCTTAGGGATTGAAGGGGCTTTTGATCTGTATATTTTCTTGGCCGAAATTTTGATTTTGCTGACTACCAGTGCATGGTCGGTGTCACAGTCAGCACTGTGGAGGGAACGAGTTATTTTTATACAGCCCAAACTCTTCCTCCTTGAGAGAATAAGATCTAATTGATGCCAATGGCCAGACCTGGGATGGCGCCATGATGTTCTTTGGCATCTCTTAAGGTCAAAGTACGTGTTTGTAACACATAATGAGTTTACGGAGCATAGCTCCAGAAGGCGCTGCCCGTTTTCGTTGATGTTGCCAATGCCGAAGTGCCCAATGCACTTTGGCCATGCGGAGTGATCTGCTCCCACTCGAGCGTTAAAGTCACCCAGAATTAGCAGGCCTTCGGTGAGAGGGATGTTGTGGAGAGTCCTCTGCAATGCCTCGTAGAAAATGTCTTTGGTTTCGTCAGAGGAGGTAAGTGTTGGGGCATAGACACAGATAATGTTGGTAAAACCAGACCGGGTGTTCAGTCTGAGTGTCATGATGCGTTCTGACACTCCAATTGGAGTTGCGATCGAATTGATAAGGGAGTTTTTTACGGCGAAGCCCACGCCGTGGATTCTCGGCTGTTCGCTGCTAAGGCCCTGCCAGAAGAAGGTGTAGTTTTCTTCTTTGACTGACCCGGAGTCGGGAAGTCGAGTTTCTTGAAGGGCAGCGATGTCGATGTTTAGTAGCTGAAGTTCTCGATCAATAATTTGGGATTTCCTGATGGAGTCAATATCAGTGAGATCTTGCTGTTGCAAGCCTGGGCGCATTGTTCTGACGTTCCAGGTACCAAGTTTTAGTATTTTTCTGTTTTTGCCAGGTGCACACTTTACGTCAGCTTTTTAACTTTTGGTCTAGCTCCAACCACCTTATGAAGCAGGCTGACGTGGCGGAACAACACCCAACTGCCTGGGGGCTGCCCAGGTTACGGCGGGCGGTAGTTGATCAATGCAGCTGAAAAGCCGCTCCCACCGACAGAGGGGACCCCTGGCGCTCATCCGTACGCCAAATGGATTGAGCTTATCACCGGTAACTGCCACCTCCCGTGTTGTGCCCATCCGTAACGGATGGCTGGAGTGTCCTCTCCAAATCGGAAATGGGTGGGCTTATAGAGGAGAGACAGACGCTTGCCAAGCCCGAGCAAACGCCTCCTCGTTTTGCTGCCTTGCCTGGGCTATTTTTAAGAGATGGTGCTTTGCCCAGAGGCACCACCCCTCTCTCTGCCATTCTAGTTAAACCCAAGGGAGAGACCAGGTCAATACATTTGGAACTAGTCCGGCTGCAGGAGATGCTGGAAGCCAGTTTGATGCAGTTCTCCCTGACAACCACCTTCGGGTCTCCACTCCTGATTTTCTGTCTGGGTTTACTCCCATAGCCTTTGCTATCATAGCAACACACAAGGCAGTGTGGTATTTGTATTCAGGGTTACCTTACCCTAGTCAAATACTATAGGGGCACATTATAAAATATTCACAGTCTTTTTCTGAAAAACTAATTCTCTGGTAAAATACATTGAGGGCTGCATGGTAAACTATCATAATTTTACTTTTTTTTTTAAAAATGGAGATATTTGGCCAAGCTTGCAGCCCTAAATGGCCACATGTCAGGGGTTACATTCTGAAACCCAGGGCTTACATAACATTTTTTAACGATACTAGATGAAGTTCCCTGTAAACCCACCGTTCTCTCTCTCTCTCTTTCTTTCTCTTTCTCTTTGGTCTACAAAGCTTCCCATAATTATTATACAGCCTTACTACAGAGTTCATGCACACCAGAGCGCACTCATTTCTGACAGGGAAATAATTGTGCGCACCATACTGAACACGTATTAATACATCGTTTCCGGTGCAGTGAGCTTACTACTGGGAGCCAAAACAAAGATCATTGTATTTTACTTTTTTGCGACTTTTAATTTAAAAATACCTGAAACTTGAATCAACATGATCAGTCGACACAAAAGCGATTGGACTGGATTCATTGACAATTAGGAAAATTAACTTTATAATTGTTGAAACTGCCATTTAGGCTCTAGCGTTGAGCAAAAAGAGGGTCAAAATTGCACCACAATGAATTATTCCTGCCACTATTTTTTTTTTATAATAGGATTGTAACTATTGACTCTGATGAAGAAAGTGAATTTACCCTGTGGCCCTCAACATGTATCTCTCATTTATCATCTGACTTCATCACTTATACTACAGGTATCATCCTCATGACACTATGGCACCAAATTAAAATTTCGGATTTACCAATATGCAAAATATAAAATGAAATTTATACACATGGATAAACTAAAATGTATGTGGATCCTTTAAAAAAAAATAAAAAATTCAAAAGTCACACTCTAAGTCAAGTTCTTTGCAAACAAGGTGGTTGTGCATCATACTTGTTTGTTATACAGGAAATGTTCAAAGTATCACATGAATCTTGTAGCTTAAAGACAAATCCATTTAAACCAAAAATTAAATTTTTTGGGGGGGGGGGAGATAACTTTAACATTTAACAAACCAGAAATTTACATTTTGCACCTCAGACTGATGCAACTGCTGTTATAACAGTCTTGATGACATTGTCTGGGTAAGGGCACATTTAACATCTTGAATAAAATTACATCAAAATAACTTGGAAACCAAACAATGATGAAGATCTTAAGACAGCAGTGAAATGGAAAGACGAGTCTCTCTTCAGTATTTCATTCCCAGGACAGAAAACTCCATGATGAAAATGCGCTTATAACTATAAATCTTATTATAGCATTTTGCACATCTCATTTAACAAACAAGAATACTATTTACTGCAGAATCTGTGAGACAATGTCCTTCATGAGATGAAAAATTATGTAAACTTACCTGTGTCTTTGGAATTCAAGGATGCTGCATTGGGGGGCATATGTTTGAGAGCAGTATTTGTGAGATGAGTTAATATGCTGGTGTGATACCTGTGGATGAAATAAAAGACAGTGTCCTCATATTGTATATCATACAAGCATATAACAAGATTACCTATCTTTAAAAAAAAAACTGTAGTTATAAAGCTGTTCTACTAATATTTCTTTGTATCAAAAACTCAATCCCATATTGTAACTTATAAACAGCACCCAAATCTCCATGAAAAATGACTGTGAAAATGACAATATTACATAAACTAATACATGTATACAACAATTGCTGTGAAATGCACTGGATAAAGTACACAGTCCAAGGGAAGTAATCAACTAAAGCTGGTTCATTTCATATCACCTCTGATGAGAGAAATAGTAATTGCAATCATTATATTCCACTGAAAAGCTTCTCACCCAGAAACTACTGGCAGCACATATCGTCCTAAAATAATGAAGTCTCAAGGTGGTTAAAAATATGTAACGTGTGTATAAGTGGGGCTTCATTTTTAAATCTTGGTGTATTGCAATGATGCGCCTTTACCCTTCTACATAGTCCATGAAATATCAAATGCATATCTTGACTTGCAAATGAGGATGAAAAACTGGGAAAGAATCAGATAGCGGAAAATGTAAGATTTCCACTCACCCTTTAGCAAATTGAAGTTCAGCGTCAGACATAAGTGGGGTGTCAGTTTCTCTGTACTTCTCTTCATCTTGTAAGACATGGGGTGTGAATGTCTCAATCTGGTGGGATATGATCAAACATAATCAACACAAGGAGTGAACATAAATACTGTTACTGTGCTAACATAATGGCCTTTCTTGTTTTTCTTAGGTTTAAAAAAGCAGCTAAAACTGTTAAATATCAAGGTGAAATAGGTTTCACCAAATTTCTAGATCAAACAAAAGCAACAGAATAAGACACATGAAAACAAACGTAGAAAGATACAAAGGATCATTTTTGCCCTTTGATTTGCCTCAACAAGACACTTAAGCTAGAGGTGTACCATATTTCATGAAGGTTCCTTAGCATGCCACTTCCTGCATGCCTGTTATTGAGTTATGATAATTATATGTTTATGCAACGATGTGCAAGAAGTGTGTACCACATATGCTCTTAAACATACCTTCTGCCAGGACAAAATTAAATAAAAACGTATCCCGACCACTCCCCCCCCCCCCCCCCCCCACCTCCTCTCAGCCGACCGGAGCTGCACTGTGGCGACAACGTGTCTCTCCAGTTGTAACTGGGCTGCAATGACACTAAGGCAAATTTCCCTCATGTGATTAAAGGAGTATACCAAAAAAAAAAAAAACTCAATGAAAGATAATTTCCCTAATGGGATGATAAAGTGATTCTTACCTATCTCTTATTTTATCTTATCTAATATTATGGTGCCATTTGTTCAATACAATATTGCAGGGGTAGACTGGCACATTTGTTTATTGTTCACACGACGGTGTCTGTATTCACCTCAAGTGAATATGAAAGGTCAAATTAAGCCTAACTTAAGCTAATATGTTAGCACAAAGACAATACACTGCATTACTTATGTATAATAAGAATTTGTAGCTGTTCTAGCAATTTAGTTTACAAAAATTTCACATACAAATATGTGATGTTCTTGACATCTGGGCAAACTGAACAGTAATATCACAGTTCAGCAAGGGAAATGTTTTTTAAGGGGAACATCCAAAAATCATTTTTGCCCGACTTCTGACAGAAACACTATGTTTTTCGCCACCCTAAAAACTCTTGATGGAATGAAATAAAAGAAAGTAGAAAGCCCATGTGCGTAGCATATTTATACTTTGAAAAAAACAACAACATATGAACAGTTTAATCTAGAAAAATTAGTACTCCTCAACAACGTGACTCCATGTAAGATTTAAAATTAGGTTCAAATTCCCATAGATCCCATACTCTGTTGTCAAAAATACCCTGTAAATGTATTGTTCATGCTGTGTTTGTCCTATCGGGCAAGGAAATCTAACTTTTGTGAAGAAATAAATTATTACACATGAAAATTATGACAGGTGCCATCCAAATAAAAAAAAACAACAACCAAAAATTAACAAACAGTAAATTATAACACGGATAATACATAATCTGTAATACAAAATAATCCTTCAAATCTTTTCTGTTATCTTCCGCGATGAATAATCTAAGCTCCTTTGATGTGATTTTGAGTGATCATATTTTATAAATGTGTTACTTTACATTAATATCTCAATATTAATTTACAAAGTGAGTTCGATTACTCCGCATCTGTTTCAAAACTTTGGAGTGTTACCTTTGCAAGACGAATCCTCAAATAGCTGCTTATTACATATCTAATTCGATCAATCTGCAATATAAACAAATCAAAATCAGTGAATCAAAAAAAAAAAAAAAAAGAAGCAAAATCCCACCATGATGTAAAAATGTATCTAATGTTTCAAATATGGAATTTATATATAATTCTGGATACTTTCATCAAAAATGATTAGAGCAGTTGTTAGTCTATCATCTCTGAAATTGATTGTCAAAGAAGATATAAAGCCTGCAAGCATGGCCTTAACCATTATATAGTCTACTTTTTAAGTCATAAAATGCTAAAAGATGACAAAAAGCATTGCTGTCATGCATCTGAATGGCTATGAGATAAATAAGCAAAACCATGCTTGGCATCTAAATTACACTTATAGGTACCATTATCAATTTCACAAAAAAATTAATCAATTCAAATTTATTTACCTCCATGCGATGAACACTGATTCTGAAGTCACCTTTCTTCGCATTAGCAATATTAGTTTCCATGGCCTCTATCTGTGCAAGCATACACTCAACCAAATTGGACTTAACAGGGAGAAGATCAGGGGAAAACCTCTCATTCAACCATGCCTGCATGATAATGAACCATAAACAAAAATTATTTCTCTCAAGGTGTTCCCGATAAGATCTGTCTGAAAAAAAAAAGGGCATTTCAAAATGGATGCACAGGTATAGTATTTGTTTCTAAAGGACAGCCCAAACAGGAGGCAAGAATTATGGTTCTGAAATTAAACTGCTTATATTGATCTTGCCCAGTTAATGAAAGGATTTCCAAATGCGTCACATGCCAGTATTTCCAGATTACACCTTTTAAAGTACTCAACAATTCATTGCCGAGCTGTGCATTAAAACTGCAAGAACATCCCTATAGAGGACTAGCTCATCACGGGAACTCTGTCCCCTTGCACAACCCTCCCTTCGCTCCTTAAGTAGCATTTTTATAGTGATCGGTATATTGGGATAATATTCAATTTGTAGGAAAATCTGATGTTGAGATGCATTCAGAGGTCCTCCCCAATTAGCATGCCAAACCTACCAAGGATGCAGAAAAAATATCTCAAAAAATTTTTATGGATAAATCATGGCAAATTATTAAACTATTATTATCAATAAATATGGCAGGAAATAACAACTCCGAAATAAACAGAAAGGTCAGTTAACAGTGCCATTAAAAAGATTCACAGAAGATGCAGAAAACTGGAAATCTGTTCCTGCTCATATCAAAACTAAAAGCCAGCAAAAATTGAGAATATATACCTATTCCTGTCGGTCAATTTTGGCACATCAAATCATGAAAGACATTATTCTTTTATAACAAATCTATGACGACAAATGAAGTAGAAATCTGCTATGACACAATGTGGAATTCTGGTTTGAAATATCATGGCATGATACTTGACAGAGTGATGAAAGTGCTCTTTTGGAATTGGTAAGAATGATGCAGTAATTCTGATGGTAATACTGTCACAATACTATAGTTCACGCACCTCCTCTAACTTCTGGAGTACCTCTGCAGCAGTCATGGCTTCATCATCATCATCATCACTGGCTGTGTCTCCATTATGGTCATTGATATTGTCTGGCTCATCCATGTGTCAATAGCTGAAATTGAAAGACCAGTCACTCCTTTTTGAGGTTGAGACAACATGAATATAACAACATCTCTGTACTGTTGTTAAAAGTTTAGCAGTATTAATATAAATAGATCTGACTACTCTATTTGTCAATATTCTTAATTGATTCTGCTAAATTTTGTACGCCAGGGTTCTGGTTTTTATCTAAATCCATGGAACTGCTGCTTACTGAAAGGAAATGAAAAGCTAGTAGCATAAATAGATTAAATCTTGAGTCTACACATTCCTGGTTTAATGTTTAAGGGCTGAAAACTTAATGCACATGAGCGGCACATTTGTTTTCAGGCTTACCCTCCTCTGCTTAAAATGACATGCTCTTGAAAATAGGAGTCGAGATTCTGTCCATGGCAGATCTCTCTAATCGGGAGGAGTTCCATATGAGTCATACTATAAGGATATTACAAAGCAGCGCCTTTAGGAACATCCAAGAGTGGGGGGGTCTCTGGGTGGCAGCGCCCCCCTCGCCAGTTAATCCTCTAGGTGGATTTTTTATAGTAACAAAGTGCTTTTTCGCAGATGTCTGCGAATAAGATCCCGATCTTTTTCGCGGATGGGGGTTTTTTGGTTTCTTGGTGTCTACTATGGAAAAATTCCTCCAGCCTACCGTGGGCTGCCGTGGCCCAAAGACTAGTGTCTGCGGTTATCAGTCAGAGACTATGGGTTCAATCTGTCTTGTGTTCATTCCCATGTCGGAGCCCTTTTTCTTTAAACCTAGTACTGCTCATTATTAGGAATCATTTTGTTTCCTAAGGATTTTGCAAAATTGATGTGAGGAAACTGGTGTGCTCCAGATTACTCCTTTTATTTATTCCTGTTCATTTTATTTATTCCTTTTCATTGAACGGGACAGTTGCTAATTAGAAATAAAAATGTAAGTCAAATTTTAAACATGTAAATGATTTAGATATTAGACAGTGCGAACTAAAAATTTCACCTCTCTCTGTCGTGACTTAAATCTATCCTGTATTTACTGAAAATATATTTTGGGGGCCTTCTGCTTCAGCTATTTGCCACATTTGTTTTACATGTATTACTTTTTTGTTTGCATGGAAGTTTAGCTCATTTTTATCTGCTCTGTGTGACTTTCTCTGTGACTTCACACCCGACATTGGACAAAATTGGCTAACAATTCATCTAAAAAAAATAAAATAATTAAGCAATAAAATCCTAGTCACAATTTTATACTCTGGAGCAGAGCATCGATGATCAGTGAGGGGAAAAGCAGAATAAAAAGTAACAACAGCAACAAAAAATGGCAGCTCTTGCTGAGATTTGAACCCCAATTAACAACTCGTCAGGCGAGTTTACTTAGCATGCCACCGGGGAACCTGAGTAAAAGCATTGCTAAGTAGGGTCTCTCTAATGCTACCGAGGACACAATAACCGATAAGTATTGCTTAAAAAAAAGACAACTTGGTGCATCATTACCATAACTATAAGAAACACCATGCATTACTCTGAATCCAGCCATATTACTAGTACCGAGTGAAATGCCTAGATCTAATTATTCAACAAAACAAGCCAGAATTGTGATCTAAAGGAACTCTTCCTAAACAAAAATCACAAAAACCAAAAATCCATCTGCGAATAAGATTCTGATCTTATTCGCAGACGTGTGCGGATAAGATCTGGAAATCTTATCCGCAGACCTCTGCGAATAAGTGTGGCCTTAAATAATAAATGCTCAGCTCGGCTATTAACACTCAGAGCATGAAATATGAGCCTGACTTAAGTTGTGTAACTCATATAGTACTCCTTCCCTCTAATCTCCCCTGTCTCTCTATATTATAGGCCAAGGATGCCTTGATCTAGATCTATGCTGTAGGCCTAGGCCTAGAGTAGACCCTACCTACTATTATAGTTATAGATCTAGGGCCTATCCCATCAATGGTATGTTACCTTAAGATCTTACTCACATTGGATAGTAAAAATTCAAAATAAATACTGCTTTAATTCTCCTATGCAGATCGTCTTAGTTCGCCGTGTAAACTCAACAGATACTACAGGCTGATACCTATACTGAAATTTTTCACCCCGTCTCTATCGAGTTTGTTTGGGTTGGGGTTTCTTCGCGCGGAGTAAGCCTAAAATTTTGGACGGGAAAATCCTATTGGGCTGGATAAAAGTTGAACAATAAAAGTAAAATAAAATGAAAATGCACAAAATGACAGATACCAGACCTTTGAAAAATGTATCACACCATTAAAGTCGGCACCATAAAAGTCTGAAATTAAATAGTAAGAATTTTTGTACAGTGTAATCATTTCTAGAACCAAAGAGAGGAAGATCAAGGAAGAAAAGAAACATCGAAAAGGGCAACGTGAACCGGACCGGAAGTTTACATGGAAATGGCTGCTCCACATGTTTGAAATGAATACGTATGAATGTTGAGGAGGTGCACGGTTTCAAATCAACAGAATGAAAAGGAAATTTGATGAAGAGGTAAGTTGCTGGTCGCTTGATCAAGTTTGAAAATAAAGAAAAATATACTCAAGTCGATCGAAAACTAAAGAAGTCCAAAAAATATCGTCTGCAACGGCTTTTGGCAATGAATTGAAGAACATAATTATCCGTTGCAGCTACCATTGTATTTAAAGTGTGGGTCTATTTCTGTGCACAATCTAGGTACCAGGAGATATTTTTAACCAGAGATATACATATACAAAGAAATTACACAACGATATATTTTAAATGGTCTTAATATATGCTGTTTTAGCCTGTTTTAGCCTCAGAGCATGGGCGTCGAGTCGCACATAGTGCAGTTGAGGAATCGTCAGATTATATAGACGAGTCAACTACATGGGAAGAAGAAGAAGAAGAAACGCGAAACGTCTTATCCGGAGATCAAATTGTTAACGCTGTGGCTATTCTTACGGCAGCCTACCAACTTACCTAGGCTATATTAGTCCATTGTCAGATTGATATGTAACGACGTGAGGGTCTAGTCAGTTTGTATCATCGAGGCCGTAGGCCGATGTTCTTCTGGGCAGTAGTCAGACTGACATATCAGGGTGAGCCGCCGGGGTAGCTATGTATTGTTTTCACTCTGACTATAAAATGCATTCGGAAGTCCTTCTTAGAGTTAACGAGTGAAAACAATACATAGCTACCCCGGCGGCTCACCCTGATATGTCAATCTGACTACTGCCCAGACGAACATCGGCCTACGGCCTCGATGATACAAACTGACTAGACCCTCACGTCGTTACATATCAATCTGACAATGGACTAACAGTTGGTAGGCTGCCGTAAGAATAGCCACAGCGAATTGTTAATTCTCTGATCAAGGCATTCAAGCATTGTTTTATGGAAGTGTCTAGCGAGACCAGGATTCTGGTCTCCCTAGCCTGTGGTCTTGGGAGACCAAGATCCTGATCTCTCTAGATTCGGGGCTAGGGAGACCAAGATTTTTGGGAGGTCTTCCGAATGCGTTCCATAACTCGACAAGTGCATAGGCATTGTCAGATTGATATGTAACGACGTGAGGGTCTAGTCAGTTTGTATCATCGAGGCCGTAGGCCGATGTTCGTCTGGGCAGTAGTCAGAATGACATATCAGGGAAAGCCGCCGGGGTAGCTATATACTGTTTTCACAGTAGACATGCGCACTGGCCGGGAAAAATCTTGGTCTCTCTAGCCCCGAGTCTAGAGAGACCAGGATCCAGGTCTCCCAAGACCACAGGCTAGGGAGACCAGAATCCTGGTCTCGCTAGACACGTCGAACTAACGGGGCTAGGGAGACCAGAATCCTGGTCTCCCTAGACTCGGGGACCAGAATCCTGGTCTCCCTAGACTCGGGGCTAGGGAGACCAGGATTCTGGTCTCCCTAGCCTATGGTCTTGGGAGACCAGAATCCTGGTCTTCCTAGCCGCTTCCTTGTTTTATTTTTTAAGGCTGCCATTATCCGCCAACATTATCAGCGGATACTGCCCAGGTTTATCCGCCGGTAATATTGGCGGATATGCCTACTGCTCAGGTTTATCTGCCAACATTATTGGCAGTAATTGCCTGGGCCGCCAACACTGTCAGCAGATACATCACAGCCTGGGCCGGCAACATTATCGGTGGAGGCTGCCCGGGTTTATCTGCCAGCATTATCGGCGGATACTGCCTTGATCGGCAACACTATCGATTGATACTGCTTAGGTTTATCCGCCAACATTATCGGCGGATAGGCCTACTGCTTGGGTTTATCCGCAGGTAGGCAATTGGTGTTGATTAATTGTAGTAAATTGTAAAAAAAAAAAAAACAACAAACTGGATTTATTCCTTATAAAAAGTTACATTGTTGCTGGATAAAAAAAACAACTACCAAACAGATTAATTGCTGATAAAAAGACTTTTATAAGAAAATAAGACAAAAAACCTGCCCTGTTGAGAATCCAACCACTGTCCTGCAATTGACAGGTGAAGATACCAAAAAAAAATTCGATACCAAATGAAAAGACTCATAAGAAAAGAAAAAAAAACAGCCCTGCAGAGAACCGAACGCGGTCACTTGACTGACAAAGATGCTAACCACTACGCTACTGAGAACCCTGAGCTAGTGTGACCAAACCAAGAAACCCATGTCTACGGATAAGACCTGTATCAATTTAATCAGTAAACTTCGATTTTTATTCAGTAAAGCCTCTCCAATTTCATTCATACCATCATTTTCAAAACGTGCACAATACGTCTACGAATGTTGATCGGGATGAATGGAACAAAGGAGGAAGACAGAGAAGGGTTCAAATCAGGGGAGATCACTCGCAAATACAAAATTTATGTTGGCGGATTAAAAAAATACTAGGGGATATTTTATCCAACAGCAACGACGAATAAACACTTTGTTTTAATTTTTATTGTTTTAGTGTTAACTGCCACTGAGAGAGTTTCGATCCCAGGCAATTTTTTTGCTCTTTTACAATGGGATTAAAGGGCTATCATAAATATACTGGCTTTTAGTTGGTTGATGAGACCTCTCCTTATGACAAGACTTTTTATTCTGCTAGTTTATAATTATATATGTGATCTAGATGTAGATGTTTTAGGGAAAGATGGCTTCATTTTGCATGGTGAGACAAACTGACTGTAGAGTGGTGGTATTATATATAATTATGGCTTAACAATTAATTGGCCTTATTGAAGAGTATTGTCTGAATTCTCAGTTATTTACAAGAACTTTCATAGTTGCCACAATTCAATGCAGCTCATCTGCTGCTGTTAATGATTAGTCAGTGGAATAATAGTAGGTTTCACTATCATGCTTAGGTTACTGCAGTTACTGCTGCATCAGGCAGTGATGAAACAGATACTATGGAAGACAAAGCAAGAACTGCCAAGAAACTGAAGACAGCAGATCATGATTTCAGTACACAAGAAATCTCAAAACTCAAGGAAACAGAAGCACTTTTCCATTCCAGTCTCTTCAGACTACAGGTATGTATTCATTCAAAACTATGGCTATTGGTTAATTGCTGGCTAACTGAAAGTTTGTATGGATGAGAGTGCATGTTTTAGTATGAGATTTGGAAAGTGTATGCATGAATTATTGATGCAATGTACAGCGCATTGAGTAATAATTTTATTAGAAATGCGATAAATAGAAATTCTATTTATTATTATTATTATTATTATTTTTTGGAATATTAACTTCTGATGTGCATATATTTTATATCTTTGTTAAGTGACATTAATTTTCATTCTTTCTGTAATTCAGGCTGCAATTGAATCGCCATTATTGGGATAGCAGGAAGCCATCCAGTCATGTATAACATGTATAATAGCCACGAACAATTGTTCATTTTTGTTGACTTTTTATTTACAGTGCTATACACTAATTAGCCTACAGTATAGAAAAGAAAAAACACACACACACATTGATTTATGTGAGCGAGGCCCACATAAAAGAGAAGTCATATATTCCAGTGTTTGTAATATTTTCTTATTCAAAGGTTTCTGAGTTATTAAAAGAGGTTTCTGTCAAGGTGAAACTGAAAGCAAGGATAAAAGAAACAACAGAAGCTCTCAAAGTCATTCTCCAAAATTTGCCCGTAGGAAAGGAACATCAGGTATGTTTTTGTCTTACTGTGGATTTTCACAAACTGAGCACAAGCATGGTGAAGTGGCTCAGACTATGATTAATTGAACATGTGTTGGAACTATTTTGGTTGAGATATAGGAAGAATCCTTTCATTCAAGCATTGTGATTGTGGACTACATTGCTGATTTACTCAATTTCAATATAATCTTGACACACATTTTTCAATATTTTTTTGGTCATATGTTTATCAGTATATGTTCAGATTTTTTTTTTGCAGTTTGCAGACAGAAAATGGTTGGACACAAAAGCAATCAAAATACCCGTGTTGGAGAAGCCAGCCGAATTAAAGGGATCTTTCCAGTTCCTGCCACCAGTGGGAATAAGAATCTGTGGCAGTTCGTCGACTGACACAGTAATCAAACCTGATATCAGTGTCGATTTGTTACTCCAGATGCCCAAGGTAAACAGTGCAGTCTGGATTGAGCTGGATTTGGGATTTAGTGAAAAGGGTCTTAAGTGATTTTTTTGTTTTTGACCCAATGTCAGGAAATGATAATACAGTAGTCTCCGCCTAATAACCCGCCTCTCGGGTGACAAAGAAAATGGGCTATTAGGCGGAGCGGGTTATTAGGCGAATTATCAAGGGAGATAACCTCATACAAAAAGATGTGACCACCCTCAAGATTAAATCGACCTGATTGGTTGAAAATCATTGAAGCCCACCTATCACAATGCTGCATACACGTGCCCTTTGTGTATAGCCGTAATGCGGAGTGTTTGTTCTTGCATCATTTATTGCCCATTGACCACCCGCCCCACACTGCTCTCACGGTCAGTGTTTATCTTTTCTTTCTCTTTCAATTGCATAACACCTGGCGCCACATAGCCAGGCGAGACGACGGCGGTGTGCGGCGCTGTTTATGACAGTGCCGTTGCTTACGTCATTTAGATGACCATATGTTCGCACAGTCTCTGCTGGCTATTGTGCCTACAGCAGTGGGTAAAGTTTTTTATTGATGTGCGAGTCGATTGGCAAGCTGAGACGGGCTCAGCGACGTTTATTGTGCGGTGATTTCTTGAAATTGTTTGATTTTTGTAGCACGGCGCAGGTCAGAAGACCGGGTTATTAGGTGAAGTTCCAGTTGTGAAGCGGGTTATTAGAGGGGTAAAATACATAGTGAAAATTCGGTTTCACTCAATGAGCGGGTTATTAGGCGAAGCGGGCTAATAGGCGGTGGGTTATTAGGCGGAGACTACTGTAATCATATTTTAGTAATCAGTTTTTCTTTTGTATGATTCTTTACTGGCTTCTTGGGCAAGGGGTATGGTGGGTAATCAGCAAGGAAAAGAGCAGGAATATAAAAATTGTTTTGCAAGTGTTTCAAATTGCAACGAAGTTAATGTTTTACAGACAAGACCATGGCTAGTAGCAACAGTATGCCTACTTTTTTCTTTTTTTTTTTTTTAAGAATGTTGAAAAAATTAGCATTTGCTGCTTCGGTGTTTAATGGGATGCATTCCAGATTTATAATATATTGTAGTAATTTGCTTGTTACAAAGTAGGTAGTAAATTGCACTGAACTGAATTTTTGAAACTCTTTTGATATGAAAATTTGGAAAAATGAGGTTTCCATGTTATGAGAGCAGTTGACTAATTTGTCTTTGTGAAGGAGAAAAAAAAAGAACATTAACGAGAATGTTTGTGTGTCTGTTATTATTATTCAGCTAGTGCCCAGGAATTGCAGTTTGGTTGTGTGTTGGGGTTACCTAGTCACAAGGAGGTTTTTTTCCATGTTTATTGATTGTTTGCTGTTTTCAGGATTGCTTTAAAACCAAGGACTACCTTAATCAACGATACACCCGCAAGAAGGCCCTTTATCTTTCTGCCATTGCCTCACGTTTGTGTAAGAAGAAAAGAGTTGAAGACCTGAAATTCACATACTTTATGGGCAACCCACATAAACCTGTGTTGATTGTTTCAATGAAAGGTAAGGATAGGTGTGAATCTGCATGTTATTCAGTGTCAGAATCATGGTTTTTAGTTTGCCACTGCTTGTAAGTAATTTGTATTTGTATACTTCTTTAATCCTGTTTGGGAAATTTGCCTTTGTGCCATTGCAGCCCAGTTACAACTGGAGCAGGCACGTT
Source organism: Onchidella celtica (assembly GCA_963931925.1). Lineage (NCBI taxonomy): Eukaryota > Metazoa > Mollusca > Gastropoda > Systellommatophora > Onchidiidae > Onchidella > Onchidella celtica. The sequence continues at coordinate 51,194,206 of OZ007567.1, read as the reverse complement.
GTCACCACAGCACAACGCCGGTCAGCTGTGGAGAGCTGTGAAAATTCTTAGGAAAAAAGAGAAAACAAACAGAGAAATGATTCTGTACATTAATTTGAACAAGAGAAGGAAGATGTGAATGGTTGAGAATTCATGTTTTTTTTTAACTGGTCGTTCATTTCTTTTCTTATTAGGTAGTGACTCCAAGATTGTCAAAGTGTGCCTCCATGCAGTTCCAGAATCAGGGACATTTAAATTGTCCCGCTTTCATGTTGCCAAGAACAACATTCGACCCAAGTGGTTCTATGGAAGAGAGGAAGTTGGTGGCAAGGAGGCTGATGATGATGGTAAAGTACATTCCAGAGAGTAGAATACTAGAATGTTTGTATGGTTCTGCAGAAATTCAGAATTTATGTGCAGTTTTATAAACGAACTTGTAATGAACTCACTCAGCTATTGATATCTTTTATCTAATTGTTCATTTTGTAGCGGTGCTATCTATCCATTTGATAAAACTTAAGTTATTTGAAAATGTGACAAAATTAAGGGGTTTTTTAATTGAAGATCATGTATAAAAATTAAATTTAACTCAGTTGTTTTGTCATCCCTGATCTTTTTGATTTTGATATGCTTGCGTTATGTCTCTTTTCAGATTCCTCTTTACCAGCTACTCCTTTCTACAATTCCAGCATCCTGCAGGATTTGTGTATGGAAGTCAATGATCAGTTTGTTGAAAAAATGTTCAGAGGATCTGAGGGATTGAAGCAGGGTATTATGCTCCTAAAAGTGTGGTTGAGACAAAGAGAATTAATGAAGGTAATGTATGGGCCAACTGGCTGTGATTCAGGGATGTAAATCTTTCAGATTTTCTCTGATTTCAGATTTTTTCATGTTGTTGAATTTTGAGGGTAAATTCCTAGATTTAGGACTAAATCTATCCTTATTTTTAGTTATTTCAGGTTGTTTTTGTTTTCTTTATTCACTGATAATATATTTTTTCAAACAGCAAAAAATCGAAACCTAAAAACTACGAATAAAAACAGTTAATTTCACAACTACATTAATACTATTGTCACGATATTGGTTTGCTATCTGTACGACGAATTTTCAGAGGAAAATTCTCTGACGGACGAGTTTCCTTCACTATCGTTAGTCCGAGAATCGCCGAGGTTTCAGAGGAAAATTCTCTGACCCACGAAAATAGCCTAGCCAAGTGGGAAAATAGATGCAAGGCAAGGGAAGTAACTCTTATTGTTTTTTAGTTGTAAACAACATCATGCATGGCATGTTCACGAAGATTTCCCAAGTTTGTTGAACGAGATACAGCAGTTGATGCCATTGAGCTAGAGTGTAGGAACAAGTTTAGATGGGATTGGTTGTTGTTGAAAGATGACAGCGGCGATTATTTTTCAGATTACTTCCGTAAGATAGACAAAGATGGGTTTGCTTGGTGCTGTTATTGCAAATGTGAGATAAGTACGGCAGTGGTGGTGTGCGTTGTTTAAAGGACCATGCCAACCGATCTAAAGCTCACGAGCGAAACAGTCGTATTTTTCGATCTAACCAGAGTCTTCCTACTGCAATGCAGGCAGCATGCAGTAAGATTTCTGGTACTGCAGATATCAGTAGTCAATCTCTGCCTCGATTTAGTTCTAGATCTAGTTCAGCTGTACCTCCCTCTATGCCTTATGGTGATGCTCCCAACATTGAGCAAGAACACAATAGATCTAGGGCAGATTTAGAGGTAGCTTCAGTGCCCAAGCCAGTCTCTCTCAAGGATAGGGTCACTCATCACACTAAAGTTCGAAGTGAATTTATGTGACTCTTGACAATGAAATAAGAACTATAGTCAACCAAAACTTGTAGAGGAATGAAACATCACATTTACCAAGCAAAGTAAGGTATGTACCTTATGGCCATTACCACATTGTCTTTTTTTTCTTCTGAAAGTTATTCTTGTACCACTCATTAATTGTCCAGTGTAGTCTTTTCTAGTTTATTTCTTCCTTTTTAAAGTCTCTTTATCCCTATTAATTTAACCAAATTCTGCTCAGGAGAGGCCAATTTTTAAGCTGTAAATGTGTGAAAATCAATTTCGGCTGGGGGGCATTGCCCCCTCTGGACCCCCTATAAGGGGCCTACGCAGCCCCTGGCGTTTCATTTTCAGAGAATTTTTTCAAATGTCATTTACACCCCTGGTGGTTTAGTTTACCTATTTTATGATTGAACAGGTCTTTTTACTCTGATTTTGTTTGTTTTGCAGGGCTTGGGAGCATTTTCTAGTTTTCTGATGTCTGCATATGTTGTATATCTTCTCATGATGAAGAAGCTCAACAAAATGATGAACAGCTATCAGGTGTTCAGGACAACACTTTTATATCTGTGTAAGTTTTAGGATATCTTTAAGAGGGAAAATATGAAACCAGGAAAGTCAGTGTGGACATTTAAGAATTTCATTTTATGAGTTAAGCTTTGATCTGTCTGTAAGACTAGAAAAAATATTATTTGTAGATATAGAGTGTTTCTAACATTCAAAGAGTAAATGCAACGGGATTCATGAAGGATTAACCCTTTCAGTGCCGGCCCATTTTCCAAGACTTTTCCCTCAGTGCCAGCCTATTTTCTGTGATTTTTCCCTCAGTGCCAGACCATTTTTGCAAAACTTGTCCGAACAAGGGTGTAATAGAAAAAAATTCATATCTCTTATGATATTGGGAATTGTATCTGTAAGAAAGAAACTTTTAGTACATTGAATACGGTATCGCATAATGAACATATCAAAGTGGTGGTGGTGATAGTAGTGATGGTGGCAGCAACAGTTTCAGCAGCATCACAAGAATTACAAAAAGAAAATAAAAATATTGTAATACTAACATTCTGACTTTTATTTGGCAGCAAAACTGCTAAAATCATCAAGACTAATGATTGAACATCATCAATAATCAGCTTGACAAAGTCTAGAGGTGTGGGATCAATGTTTATAAACGCGTTCATTACTGGCTACCGAGAAAATGCACTCATTTCATTCTTCGTAACATCTAGATCTAGATCTATACACCCGCCTTCGGCTAGATCTAGATCTACATTACCAACTGGAGCGCACATACGCAAGTCAACTAAATCAATTGTGAATATCTTCTTGGTTGATGTCAAACCCATCAAAATCGCTTTCAGAGTCGGAATTTACAAACAAATCCCCGATAATTTGATCAACATCATCGTAGTCGGACTCGAAAGACGCTATTTCGCAGCGAAGAGAGTATCCGCACAAAAAAGCGAATAAAAAACGAACCGATTGGCTGATCTTTATGATCCGGAGATCAAATTAAAGCTTATCCAATCAGGAATTAGATTATTCGACTTCCGGAGCCCTAATCACGTTTTTAGGGGGTGTATTTCCTGTTTACATTAGCTCACCTCAGATCGCCCGAATTCGGGCGATAGGCAGTAAGAGGGTAGTTGAAGACGTCGCCCGAATTCAGGCGATAGGCATTAAGAGGGTAGAAGAAACCATCGCCCGAATTCGGGCGATAGGCATTGAAAGGGTTAAGAACAATCTTAGGCTGTTGTGTGAGAAATGACGAATTTGAATTTATATACAGTTGAAAAGTTTCTGCCATTTATTCTGTCATGTATTGGAATGAATAAGCACTCGGATTTTCATGAAATTCTATAGCTAAAGCAGACTGGATTCAAGAGCCTCCATCCTTGTTTGAAGGAAGCACTGATAAAAATCTCCCATCTATGGATGAATTCAGAGCAGCAGATTCTTGTATCTTTATTGATCGCAGTGGGCATTTCAATATGGCCTACACCGTATCACCATCAGTCTTCAATAGGGTGAGTACTGTAAAGAGTCAAGCATTAGAATTTTCACTTACAGCAGAGTTTCAAATTGCATTTTGCCCTTGCCAATCAGTGGTGTAGGTTTTATAAATAATTATTCATGCAAAATACTGGAAAATGCATAGAGATCAAACAAATTGTCAAGGAAGGAAATAATCTTTTACGAGTCACATAAATGTTAAATGTCATACCAGCTCTTTTTATGTTTATTATTTATTGGGATAAGACTAGATGTTTGTGATTTGAGTCTTCTTTAGAACCAGCAACACAGAAGTGAAAGAACAGAGATAGGAATAAGATGGAAGTAAGGATGCTTGGTAGTATGACTTGACTTTATTGCATCATTTGCCTGAATTTGACATTGAATCAAAATTTTAGCATCATCAAGAAAGTTAGTGAAATGTTTAATAATCCTGTTCTATTATGATTTTCAAAAAAGCTTGAGAAAATGAACAAAAAAGCCCCCTAATGCTGTATGGCCACAGTACTCAACAAAAGGATTGTTTTAGTGACAGGCTTTTGTCTCTTCTGAAGGCCTACCATTTAGCATAACAAACTGAATGTACTGATGTAACTGTCTTGCTGTCTATTCCATAGGTAAGACAAGACGCGAAGTTGTCTGTGGGAGCTCTAGACCAGCAACATCAGAATTGCTTTGATGGTTTATTCATGACGCCAGTTTCATTCTGTCGCAAATTCGACCACATCTTACAGTGAGTTGGTACAGTCTTCGTAACAAAATATTTAGTTAATTAATAATTCCCTCTCTTTAAGTTTAAGGAGAGGCAACCAAATAAAAGACAAGAAAGTTTAAAATCAAGTCAATCATGCACTGCAGTGTTATACATTTTTTTCGGTTGTTATATATGTCACAAACTTTTGTCCACAGATTCATGTAATGAACAGTGTAAATATATCTGTTTCCATGCATAAAAGAGGTAAGAAAATTGATAAAAAGTGCACAACTTCTGCATTCATAGCAAATGATATTACAGTTGCATCGGCTCTTACTAGTATTACTTATACTTCAAATTTTTACATAATCCAGCATAAAGCTTGTGCCAGAGGTGTTGGAGGCAGCATCCAAACAAGTGGCAGGCTTACCAGAGAAAACAATAGATCTAGGAGGACATCTCAGCCTTGCACTGTCCCAGCACATACCTTTATTGTTGTCAAAAGCTTTGGACAAAAGAATCCACCTGCTTCAACCACAGATTCCGGAGGTCAAAATGGTACATATGAATTTTCAGTTTTTGGTTTTGGGTGGCTGTTGATTCAGATTTATTTAATAGTGTGTGAAAAAAATTGAACTCGATGAGATGTTTTGCTGTGGCATTTTTATACACATTTTGGCCAATTAAATGTGATACAGTACAATCCTAATATCTCGACATCAGTGGAACCGTCTGAATTGCGTTGAGTAAAGAGAAAGTCAAAATAACAGATTAGTGGTAGCAGAGAACAAAAATATGCAGGGGAGACCAAATATCACCCATACGGTAAAAGTGTCCCATAATTAACGCAATTATGTCCCTTGTTTCTTCAAATTGTTGGCATGACGTCACGCCTTCGTCCAATATTGTTGTGTGGGCAGTTGGGTGGCAAGCATTTGCCGATATGGACAAAATCCTGTAGCTAAACATCAAATGCACAGTGTTTTACTTTTTCTTTTCAACCGTGACTTGACTGTTTCTTCTGAAAAAGTAATAATACCCATACACATGCAGTATGGCAGTTAACCAAGAGATCTCAGTCCAGGCCTAGCATCAACAGCGCACAAATCTTTTGTGAACAAAAAAAAAAACATTAGTACGCACAGTCTGTAGTACTCTACTAGTGGCCGTGCGCATATGTGTCACACTGAACGCTAGCGTTATTGGAACCAAGGATCATCCCTTTTGACCACCCATCCCCTCTCCCATCTCTCCTGGCCTGCGCTGGAAAGTTGCATGGGTGTTTTTGTCAGCACAGTAGTAGATCTAGTGCACATGCTGTGCTCTGGTGTGGGAGAAATGTGTCGATATAAGAGGATTACGGGGAAATATTTAGTAACATTAAAGAAGGAACAGGTTGGGACTTAACTATTGTGTTGAGTTACCCAGAATTTCGACAAATGCCATGCCGAGATAAGTGGATTAGGCCGTAAGTGTATTCATGTGCGAATGCAAAGTTAGCCATTTCATAGATACAGGTTACCTGAAATACTTACAGATTTGGCACAGATGTTAAAATTTCTGGAAAAATCTTTCTAAACTGTCAGTTATCCATTGTCCTAGTGATGGGTGGATTCTTGACTTTCTTATTTTTTTTTAAATTTATTTATTTTTTTTTGGTGGTATTTTCAGTGGGAAATCTCTGATGAACCTTTCTTCTATGATGATATGAAGTGCCTAACGTTTGGCCTTGTTCTTGAAGCATCCAGTGCTTTGAATATTCTAGACAAGGGTCCTGTGGCTGATTCAGTAGAGGTATGACATTTTCTAGCCATGTTCCATGAAGATTTAAAAATATGTACAACCCATTTCCATTGGGCAGGCTCATAATTAGCATTCAATCCAAGTGCAGTCTTTTAAGGGTTTTCTATTGGCTGTTAATGACCAGTTTAAGTTAAGATACTTGTATTTGTGTGCATAAAGATTTGACTTCATGAAGACTTCCTGCATGTCATGCGGCAATAAATGAGATGGAATTGTTTTAACCTTTGGTGATTTTATGTTTGATGGTGTCCAAAAATTTTGCTCCTGATTAAAGTTCAGAGTGGTTTGAGGCAGGTTGGGTTTGTGCTTATTGAGTTCCATTTTGAATTAATGAAAAAGAGAATACACAGAAAGGATGAATGGGTTTGAAAATTGTATTTTCAAATTTTTAATACCCCTAAATCAGTTTTAGAAAGAAATGTTTACTCCCTGAAATGGGAGATTTATTTGCTCGGCAACAAAATCCTATGCTGTTTTAGTTCCATAAAATATATAAATGTCATGGTCAGTAGAGTCAAGCAAGCTTAGTAAATGTCTTTTTTTTTACCACACACTACAGGCAAGAGAATTCCGTGAATTCTGGGGGGGAAAGTCAGAAATGAGGCGTTTCAAAGATGGAACAATCCATGAAGCCGTTCTGTGGACAAATTCTTCTAACCAGAGTGAGCGTCGCCTTGTGAGCAAGAAAATTGTACAATATGTTCTGAAAATGTGAGTGTGCTTAACAATGTGTCGTTTTTTCTTTTTTTGAGTTTAGTGTAGTTTTCATTTATTGTTATCAGCTTTACTTTTGAGCTACAGGCTTGCATTTTAAATGGTAATGCTTGTACAATGACTCATCCACCGTAAATATTTATGATATTCTTGCAAGAGAGAGAATTAAAAAACTAATGTACCACAACTTGAGATTTTTTTTAAATCGGCATTGTTAGTGGTCTATAAAAGACAGTTACTGTAACATTATTTTCCAAACTGAATTTTACATAGGATGTGCATGTCTTGCAGGTTTAGGATTTGAAACATGCACTTGACTTTGAAGCAGCTTTTACAAGAGATTGACATAATCTTCGCAAGCAATTTTTGTTGTTGTATGAAAGCAAAGCTGTCATGTGTACTTAAAATAACAAGAAGCTAACAGTTATTGACTTAACCCTCTCACAATATATTTTTCTTTACAGGCACTGTGGTATCCCTAAACATTGTGTACACTATATGGCTGGCAAGCTGGATCCATTGCTACACCTTACAGTTACTTCTAAAGACACAGGTCTTGGATACGGAACAGGAGAAGAGCAGAGTCTGGCAGTTCATCATGCATATGATCAGGTCAATCGAGCTGTTAGGGCCCTGACAACTCTACCTCTTGGTATTCATTCTGTCCAGGGTATTCATCCAGTTTTCAGACATTCAGATGTAAGAAGCATTTTATTTCTTTTTCCTCCTATCGATAGAGTTTTACCTTCATTGTGTTGTTGTGTTTTACAACTCTCTTTGTTTCAAGTGCAGTCTACAATGAGCTGGTTTGCCAAAAGTATGTTATAAACTTTTGTAATGTTTCCAAACTTTGGAAAAATAATTTAAAGAATGCTGTTATTGGAAGTTGTTTTATCCGGATGTAATAATAAAATATCGTTTTGGCATTTTAATGCAGCCTCTAGCAACTGGTTTTAGCTCTGACAGGAAGTTCTTGACAAGATGTGACTACATTTGCTCACAAGTTGTGTCTTGATGACCTGAATGTTGGAATATTCCCGGTCAAATCCTTGTAGTAAAGGATTCTCTTTGTCTTCCATCAGTTTTATTATACAGTTTTACTTGATATGCAGAGAGCTTTAGACTCTTGAGTGCCAAACACAGAGCAAAATATTTGATCATTTCATTATTTTTCCAGGTTTTTCCACCACTTCCAGCCCAGAAAGGGACAGAAGAAACAAATGTTGTATCTGGTCATCTTGTTCCTAAGGATGGGAAATCACTGCCACAGTTTGTCCCAGCTTTAGAAGGTAAGTGTACTGAGTAATGCTATTCATGAAGAAAGCTAACTCAGTTGTGATCAAACTTTTTAAACTCTGAAATCAGCGTTAGATCCCTGCAAAGACTGAGGTGCCCCCCATCACTAGAATGATTGAGGCGGGAGTGTCAGAGAAGGATGTGCGACAAGGTTGGATGAACCTGCCAAATATGGAACCAGCTGGCCACTGGGACCATATATAGGAAAGCCCTCGAGTGGATTTTGGAGCAGGGAAAGCATTTATTGGGATGCCCAGTGTGCTAGGATTCTGGTTCCTGTCACCAAACCAAGAAACATTATTTTTATTCAAGTTCAGTTCCAAGAATGGCTATGTAGAGTGGAGAGGTTTTATTTGTTTATCTGATTTACACTTTCAGTCATGAGAAAACTCCTAAATAATCATACGGTTTAATTGAGAACACAGTTTGGTAGGGAATCAGGAAATGTTCCTGTAGTGTAGCATGAATTGTCTTATATTGGTTTGTTAACTTGGTATAATGTTGTTACTTGCTATAATGTTTTTTTGTTGTTTTTTTTAAAAAAAGGGTATACTGTAATGTCAATTACTCCATGTTGTCACATTATAAACCACCAGTGTTTCATTACTTTAACTTTTATTAGTTCAAACTATTGCAATTTTTCTATGAAATGCAGTGACATTTTGTTAAAATATGTGTCGGTATCTTACATTTCTTAAAGAAAATTCGTGGTCATTGTATTAATGCATTTTATAGTTACATGTAAGCTTATAGCTATGTATTTATTTTCCAAGCTGATGTAGAAAAGGGGAAAATATTCACTGTAAAAAAATCACGATGCATTTCAGTAATATGTATGCTGGAAGGGTCGGGCAAGTGGCCAGAGGAGGAGGAAGCCATCCAGTGGATGAAGACTCTCTTTCACATCAAAATGGGGACAGAATTGAAGGAGAAGCATTTGCTGCCTGTTAGCATTCATAAGTCATATGTAGATGTACTCAAGGTAAGTCTGTCCTTGCCATCATCTGGATACTTCAGATACATTGTGCAGGCATACTGGTTCAATTTTAAGTTTGCTACTGTTTGTGTTTAATTTGTTTTACTTGAAGCTGTGTTCAAATCTATACAAATATTTGTTTTTGTTTCATGAACATCCATATTCAGAAATAAAAAGCTAAAATAGTTTTCATGCAGTCATTTTATAATCGCACTGATTAGTTAATTCATTTGTTGTACCTCAGGATGGTCATATCTTCAGACTTAAGATTGCCAACACCAGAGAACTGGCTGTGTTACGTACAGTGAACACAGAAAGTGGAATGGTCAAATTTAAAGAAACTGAGGAAGCTCTGGCCCTGGAGAAGGAAATTGTTGTGTTACCTTTGCTGACACACTTGTTGCATAGGTATGTGCGACAGTTTAGATTTGATATACAAGTGAGAGATTTCTTTTGATTCTGTTTCTTTTGCGATGCAACTAGGAGGGCCTCTTGTTTTTTTTTGTTTTTTTTTGGTGACATTGTACTCTCTAATTCATGGACTGAGCACTCAGATTTAAACTGTTGAAAAAGAGTGACACAGCCTCAGTGAACCTCATTATCAATTGCTCATCAGCAAAAAGTCATACGGCAGATCTGTGCCAATTGACAAAATGTGGCAAAAAGAAACAAGTTGTATGTAGCAAAAGCTTGAGTAAGAATTAATAAAGAAAGTCACAATGAAACACATAGGAGAAGAAATGGAGGCATATTTTGTCTTTCCTTGAAGCCTTACTGTGACCCCACAGATTTTCTGTGGGTTTTATAATCCATGTAAAGTGAGCCCTCGGGTGTAACAAAATAGCACTGCTCTTTTCTATCTTATCATTTTATGGAATTTTAGTGGTTTGTTAACATGTACTTTCATCAATAATTTTTTTGCATCCAACAAAAGCATACAGCAAGAACATCCTGCCTACAGTGCATCTGTTCGCTTGTGTAAACGTTGGCTGGCATCCCAGATGGCATGGGATCTCCTGCAAGAGGAGGTTGTTGAGCTCATAGTGGCTTACATCTTCATTTCTCCTCATCCATACTCCAGTCCAGGGTAAGCCAGTTATAGACTTGTCTGTTTTCTGTTGATTCAGCTGCTGATAGAAATTCATGTCATGCTTCATAAATAATGGAAGGTTTAAGATTGCAACATTGAAAGTGTTCCAACATTTCACTGTTAGCAGAATTTATTCTTGTTGTTTCTATTTATGAAGGGGGTTTTAAGTGCTATGGTCCTTTCACATCTGTTGCAAAATCATTATGGTGTGAAGTGCTATAGAAAGTTGAATTTCTGTACACCAAAGTTCTTTATATATATCGCACTAGGAACACATGAATCTGATGAGGAGCTTTTTCTTTCTTCCTAGGAGCCCCATTGTTGGTCTGATGAGATTTCTTCACCTTCTATCTATGTTTAACTGGAAAGCAGATCTCCTTATGGTCAATCTGAATAAGGAATTTACAGGTTAGATCATTGCATCTCATGCGCCTCTTATGAGAGTATGTTGCTTTTTTATGTTCCATAATAAATACGTGGAATAGTATACAGTGTATTTTCTTCATGCCATGAAATTTCACACAGCTCTGTCATTTCCTGTCCTGCACATAAAGCGAGTCTGCAAAATTTAATCAAAATTCCTCATTCTGTTTCTTAAGAAAAAAAAGGCAGTCTTGTCAACTCAACCATGCATTGGTGAACGTTTTCTCAGCTGAATGAAGCCGTTACCCGAAGTTTGCCTAAACGTAATACCCGGGAACATTATTTACAGCACATATTATTATATCCTTTCCTCTGAACAGAGGAAGATTTAACCAACATGCCGAAAGATTTCACCAAGAATCGGGCCACCTTACCCTGTATGTGCATCGCCACACCCCAAGATAAACAAGGCACTAAATGGACTAGGCCATTACCCACTGAGCCTGTTCTCCAGAGACTGATTATCCTGGCTAAGGAATCACTTAAAATCCTGGAAACGCAGGTCATGTCAACTTTTGCTGTAGCAGATTTTAAAGTGAGTACATTAACAGTTGTTTTATTTTAGTGAGTCTGTAGAGTGCGGCAGTGAATCTGTCCAAATGTCAGGGTATAAAATAACTAAATCTTTCCACAAGGGGAAGATTTTCATACATGTGATGAGTTTGCTGGGAAGAAGCAAGACAGAAAATTACAGAATGATAGGACAGGAAACCCTATCAGAAGTGTCCTCCAACCACCCGCAGGATGTACATATGTACTTATATTGTTATACAGACTTCAAAGGTTAAAACTTCAAGGATAATTTCTCCCAAAACTGTAAAAGAAACCATCAGTTTTCATGCATCATGTCAATAACCTGATAAACCTTTTTTCTTACAGACACTGGTAGTACTTGTATGAATGTGAACATTAACATATTGTTCATAATGTGCCTTTGACTATCATTCTTGCCATTTGTGAGCTTTTGGTGGCAGGTGTTTGATTGTCAGTCTGTTTTACAAATAATTTTTCAGCAAATATTTCGACCACCACTAGAGCACTATGATGTTGTGATACAGCTGCTGAAGAAAGCAAATGTACTGCACCATCAGAGTGTGGATGGAAAGAGTGAAGTTGCAGGCAACATGGCAGGGCATGGGAAAGATGAGACTCAACGTATTCCAGTGGTAGATTTCAATACAGTGAGAAAATTCTACCATGATTTACAGGTACAGAAACTTTTAAGATTAACAAGATCCCCTGTGGTTTTACTTTTCTCATTTTTAGCAATGGTTGCTCAGTCTGCATAAGTTGAAATGCAGTTTTTTTTTTAAAGAAATCATTGTTGGCTTCATATAAGAAAAAAGGAAAAACTTACATTCACTTTGTCAAGAAATCTGCTGTGTTGAGTGATTATTTCTATAATTAAAAATGAATTCATTTTGTATTATCCTAATTATACCTAAATTTTCCTAGAACATTGGAAAGGATTGCATTATTAGGTACACCATATTCTGCAGATATCTTTATTTTGTGTGCTGTAGGTAATTCTCCTCATTATTTTAACACTGGCAGAAAACCAGTCTTTGACTGCCAGTCTTTTGTGACAGGCTTAATACTATTGGGTACCACCCAGTTGTTTTCTGGGATGAGTTGGTGGAGGGGAGTGGCATGCTTGTCATTATTATAGTTATCTCAGTGAAATATCAAGGAACAGTGGTATATAAGGTTGTTATCGCTAAATCCAAGCCTGTATAATATTAGTAATATGACAGAAGAGGGCTATTTAATCCAATTGTCAGTAGTCACTTTGAAAGAGGCCTTCTGTCTCGCAGCTTTTATGAACTCGAAACTTACTGTTTTATTGTTTAAGAAGGAACAATGCACCAGACATCTGGTGAAATAAACTCGCAAGACAATATTGTCAAAAAGAACAACCAGGTGTACATTTTCATGTATTGAAATGCTTTTGCTACATCACTTTTCACTGAAATTGAAATAAAATATGTGTATTAGGAAGTATTACAACTGTTGTTAAAAAGTAATATTGTTCAGGAATTTGTGGTTATTGTTGAGTCATCTGAATTATTTGGCATCTATGCTTGCACTACCCAGTTTGAGTCATACATGTGCTTTTGGCAGTCCTTTCAGTTGTACTAAATTTTTAGAATAAATTAATATCTTTGAAAAATTCCTTTCAGAGCACATTTGGAGAAGTTGCTATGTTTTTTCATGATCCTTTTGGAGGAAGTGTTATTGGAATGGTATGGGAGCAGCAAGCCTTAGAGAAGAAAGATTTCAAGGTAGGACAGTGTGTCATTAGAAATTTCTGTTTTTAAATATGCGCAGATCACTTTTTTTCTGCTAAAACTTATGTCAGAAATAAGACAGTGTTGTATTTTTATAATTTGCAGTATTAATTTCATGGAATTTTAAATGAGAAATCTTTGGACAAACCCAATTCGTTTTGAAAAGCAGTATTAATATTTGTGTTGCAGCATGCAGAAAAGAGCAACATTAGTGCATTTCTGTACTAATTGTGCCCTGCTGTTGGAACTCATTTTCTGAAACTTGATGTCGGCTCCAATATTTGTGTATGGAACACTACATGTATATATATGTACTTAGGAGTATTTTTCAGCATTACAAGATTCTCAATCACTATGAATAGGTGGTCCAAACTGCCCCTCTAAAGGGGCGAAATCCCGTTTGGCATAATTTTAGGCCAACTATTGCTGTATGTTTATGTAAAGTGGTATGCATCCTACATCAATATAAAAGTTCAGTCCTTCCTCTGTCAAAATATATTATCTTGTATTGTTTAATGTGTGTAGCTGTGTGATTTTACTGCATGAATAAGAGTAGTCTTGGCATTTTTACCCTGAGCTGCGCATACCGATTTGACCCCCTCTTAAGGATCACAGAGTGTCACACTGGTGTAGTGCACGTGTTTGAAAATAACTCGCCCAGAAAGCCAGATAAATGAGTTTTAATTCAATGTATTTTTTATGGTCCTCAGCCTTTGTAGTATAAGGATATGCCAAAGTCGGACATGAGGCACGTTTCAGCACAAAGTGCCAACTGCTTTTATAGATCCACCCAATGCTTGATTGAGTCACCTTTTTCTGACACTCTGTGCTACTGCTAAGTCATGGTGAAATGGCTGTCCTCCTTTTCAGTTAAAAAAAAAAAAAGTAACATTACTTTTGTCTCCCTTGTAGGAGTTCACAAAAAATTGATGTTGGATATTTGATGACTAAAAAAAGTAAATTAGATTCTTGTATTGTGTTCGTACCCCTCGAAAAAAAATGAGTATAATGTACACCTCCTTGCCATGGAAACTGAGAATGCCGTGGCTCAATAAACCTCCATTTTATGGGCGGTCAAAGTTGGACTGTCACGCAATTTGCAAAAGGTAGCAAATTCAAGGTGTTTTTTCACCTTTGAAAATGCCATAGCTTTCAGCCTTAAGCCAGAATAATAAATTTGGTATCAAAATTCTTAGAAAAGCATCCATCAGATTTGACAAGAACTGGTAAGACATGATGAAATGTAAAAATCAGTTTGGACTACCTGCTATGAAGTGGAAGCCAGCTTTGGTTGTGACATTTTTCACATTTCTTGATGTCAGCAGATTGCTTACAACAGAAGCATGAACATTATTTCATATTCTCAAAATATGTAATATTGCAGCCTCTCGAATGATTTCTGGGAGTCCCTGGGATAAATGTTTATAGATGAAATCTCATGTTTCAGAACTTGTGCATGTTGCAACAATTCTGGAATTTCAAGAATTTGACAATCGGTAGGACCAAGACATTGTCTTTAAAAGATAACTGTTCAGTGTGTTGCCTTTCTCAGTCTCCAGATATTAATTATAATTTCTTCATTTATTATTTCAGCTTTCTCAGTTCACATACCGTAAACCTACCGTCGATGAAAATGAAGCTGTCAGCCTTGAAATTCAGTTAGAGCAAATTTTGGATGACATTCGCATCATGGGAGGAGGCATTGTGGAGTCCATTTCTAGCCAGCAGAAAATCAGTTGATTTATGTAGATTTTTTAATGTAAAATTTGTTCTTATTCCTTTGATTTCATAAGATGTAAGAAATAGTTCAGCAGCATTGTTAACATTTTTGGTTTTATTTAATGGACAGAATAATGGATCTAAATTCAACACTGTCCTGTTAGTTTGTGTACATAAGCATTAAAATTTGGTGGGTGCTTTTCAACCCATTTGATTATTGTGTGCTCACAGATCTTTTCGTGGTATAATTCCATATAAATTTGATTGAGAAGCTTGTCATATGTGAGCGAGCCTCACAAACCTCAACGGAAGTCACATTTTTCAGTTTTGAGTTATGAATATCACCGTGAAGTATAAAATCTCATCTTTGATTTGGTGTAAAAATTATTGCAATGCTCCTTTTCATCGCAAAGTTATGGCTCTTTAAAGACACCAACCCCCCAGTCAAAAGCGGAAGCAAACCCGAGAAAATCGCCATTAAAGATGGCGGAGTGATTTTCGTTTCGGCGAGATGGGTGGCCTTACTATGTACGGCTTTGAAATTTTGCATTTCCATGCCAGTGTAAATGATACATGTCATGCGATAAGTTTGTGACAATAGGCTTATTAATTTTGAAGTTATCGGGGGTTCAATGAAGTGATATTCGATGACAAAGGCAAAATTAAAGGCATTAAAAGCAATATTTAGAAGCTGCTTTGAGACCTGATATTTTCACAGAATGCAGAAAAATAAATGAACAAGTTTCAACCAAAATATAAAAATCGTTAAAAAATCGCATATTTGTGTTTCATCGCGATTTTCTGTTTGGTCCAGTGCGACTTCCGTTGAGGTTTGTGGGGCTGGCTCACATATGTACAATGATGTCAAACATTTAATTGGTTTCTTGAATAGTCATCTTCCAAATCATCTGACGGTTGCTGTTGTTTAGGATAATTGGAAATGTTTTCTTTTTATATGCAATTGAGGTAACAGCTTTCTGCATTAATGTGAAAAGAATGTTGAAAATACTTAAATCAGCTACAATTTACCACATCATTGTTTGCACTGTACACATGTACATTATACAGTAGAACTCAGACTCAACAAACTAGTTCGGTCATTTTTAAAAGTTCGCTGGATGCAAGGTTCGTTAGAGCCAATTCGACATAAGCCAATCCTCCCTCTATCCACAACCTTCCCTCTGCACTGCATTGCTTGTCTATAGGCCTACAACCACTCTTTACCCTTCCCACCAACTATTCAAGTTCCGGCGGCTTTGTCTCTTTGATCCCGTATCATGTTCTCCCACAGGTCGGCTGTTCGACGGCTGCCACCCCTCTCTGTTCATAATTTTCTCCCTGTGTGTCCACACCTTGCCCTACCCCTATTACATGGCATAATATAGCCTACAGTACACTTATTTATTTCTTGTCAGCCGACCTTTTGAATTTCGAATTTCAACTAGATTTCTAGGTAGACAAGCAATTTATTGTGAGCTTGCCTACACTTCTGGTTCGTTGGAACCGAGGGTGGGTCTGAGATTAGTTCGTTCGATAAAAGATATTTAATAAAGTCAGTGAAGGAAAAAAAACGGGGATATTTCTCTGTTCGTTGAATGCAAGGTGTTCTTTGAGTCCGAGTTCATTGGATTCGAGGTGTACTGTATAATAAATTTTCGCTGAGGGAATCTATGAATGACAGCAATTTTGATTTCATCAGCTATTGCTGAGTTGGCTGACGTCACTGATACATGTAATATATGTGCAAGAGTTTATGAGCTTGTAAATCAAGCCATTTTCATTTCATGCATGACATTGATTAGCTACAAAGTGTGCACCTGAACAGACCAACAAATTGAAGTGAAACAAAAATATGGTCTTTTTTCACAAATTTTTTATTGATTCTCTCATCAACATTTACCCAGTCACTTATTCACAATTCATTCTTGGTCCATCTTACACAGTCTAACATCAGGAAAATGTCACAGCATCAGTTAACTTTAGCTCTGCTGTACAGAAACAAAACACTTAGCAGAGAATATGAAAAGCACTTATCACAAACAGATTAAAAACAAGACTTTCAACACACATACTCAAGCATACCAAGTTAACATGTTTTTGCATAGTTAGTTTTTCTTAGGCTTGGGCTGATCGTATTTACTCTTTGAGCTGTACCACAAAAGGAAGGGAATTCCAAGAGATGGCAGTGTCATGAAGGCAAAAACAAGCCAGTCCAACTGAAAAGGGGAAAAAAATGTTCATGATGACAGACTGAGCCATTCACTCCATGGAAACTGACAATGGGTATATTTGGTGAGCTTCTAAAAAAATCAGTCAGATGAAAGAAGCCATCAAACTATAGAGCAGTCATTGATCTCATCTTTACTTCAATTCATGTTCATGTAGATCTATATTATGGTGAATTATGTAGTACAAAATAAGTTGGGGGAAGCTTTATAGAAAACAAGAGGTGGCAGAGGAATGAAGTGGCACAAAATTAACTTCTGTTTTAAAGTGCGGTGTATGCAGCAAATTGATCTGTGCCCTTCATACAGATGAATGCACATCACATAATTTCCATCAAACAAATTCACAGACAACAAAATTTTTAACATTTAAACTAGGCCTACATGTCAATTTTGTCAGTACTGACAGATCAAGCCCTTACCACATGAGGTGAAAATCGGCGATCAAATTCTCGTTGGGGCACAATACCTCCTTCTCCTGGAAAACTACTGTATCCAAACTGAAAAGAAAGATTAACATAATGTAGAGTATACATGCACATGTACTGTGTGCAACTTTCTGGCCCGCTACTTGAAATAAAGAAATTTTATTCAAATACATGTACTCAGGGTTCACACTACACCTTCACTTCACGATGTCACATGCTACTAGTTCTTACGTATCTTAATCTTAAGTACATTTAGTTTATTCTTACACATGTATATGATACAAGTTTTTGTAAACATTTGAAATGTACCTTCCCATATATCAATAAAAAAAAACTAAATTTTGTTCAAGGAGTGAACGTTTGGCAAAAAAACAACAAACCCAATCACCCAACTGTTAATGTTATCTATAGTAGTGCAAAATCATTTTCTGTGGTTTCATAGCAGGAGCAGCAATATGTAAATTAATATGCACCAGTTTCAAACATAGGTTTAGCTCATAAGAAATGAAGGAAACAAAACTTGATGATGGAAGAATTAAAAAGAGAAAATGAACGGCAAGTGCGGAGGGTTCACAAATTTGTTATGATTCAAAGTAGTGTCCACCATGAACAAAATCAAAGTACATGTACTGAAGGGAAAAAAAATGCTGTGTATTTTTATGTTTTGACAGTCACCAATTATGACGTGTTGAAGCAAAAAATTCAAGAAACCTGTTCACTTCCATATTGCCTTTTTATCTGACACGAAATTCTGTCACTTTCTAGTATCTTCTGACTTTCCTGATTGACTATTGTGTTTGTTTGTAAGAACAGTTCCAAATTTTACCAGAAAAGACAAAATTTTTACGTTTAAAGCTGCCAAAATGATGCAATATTCCAGTGGTACTAGTAGTAATTTATAATGCTGATATTTTTTACAATGTGACATAAAGGTCAAATTTGGGGGTTTGAGATTGTTTGCTCATGATCATCAAAAATCTCATACATGTACTCACATCTATGACCCAACAAAATCATTCAAGTGAAAATTTAATAGTTTTGAAGTTATTAATGACATGAACATTGCCTCCTGGCTCGCGACTTTTTCCACAAAATGACATAACCATTTATGCCACATGGCCCTCGTTGCTGTGGGGCATTGAATTTTTCACAAAGCGACGCTGCTTTGTTAGAAGAACAAAGTGTTACATGGACCGACTTGAGAGTGGCCATCAGTTTGTCTAGCCCAGCCAATCTTTATTTAATTGGTGGATTAAATTCACCTTGCTTCTGACACCTTCAAAAGTTCTGACGGGCAGTCCCCGGAAGCGAACGGCTACGCAGATTTGGGAATCAGATATGTCGTCAGACACAATCAGATGGACAATGATGATCCTGTCACTGCAACTTTTTTTGTTGTTGCTGTTAATGTAAAGGTATGTCAGCAATGTCCTACTCAACAATGCTGAGGACCCAGTTTGCGGTGGGTAGGTGGTGTGGGAGTGGGGGGTAGTGAAATAGCAAACCGTCTACACAAATTCATGCAGTTTATGGTCGGAGACAAACATGAAGGTGTATTACTATTCTCTGACCTCGCTGTTTATGATAAAGCACTTTCTAAGTCTGTACTGTCATTGAAAACTGACTGTTTCGACACTAAATGTGTACAAAGCTCAGGCAACAATATGCATAGTCTCACTGAAAGATCTTTGGCCAGAGTTAACACATTGCTGGCATCATCAAGACATTTCGTCTGACATCACCAGGTAGAAGGCCATGGCCGATGCCAATGGCCTCCTCTCAGTGTACACATCAAAGCTAAGAGACTGGACAAACTCTGCAGCTTTCAGTACTGATAAAGAACGCCAGGCACAATCATGTTAAAAAATTCTCATCTCACCAAATTCTTGAAAAGATGTCTTTGACCAGCCGAAGGACAGAAAGACATGCTTCCAAAACAAGCTTACATATCAGCTCCCAAGCTGTGCAAAGCGAAATTCGCTGATCTGATGTCATTGTGCAGTGAGTGCACCCCTGGTATCAGCCATCCTGATGACCAGCAGTTGTACATGTCCCATGACGTTTGACTGCCATTACGCTTTATGAAATGAAGAACTGACAGTTTTGTATATTCCTCCCTACTACATTTTCAAATGGCCCTTTCAGTTAACTCACGGGTACTCACGCTGTATTTCGAGTATTCTTGTGTTAGTCAAACACATGTAATGCATGAGTAAGGCTGTAACTCACAATAAGGTGTTAATGCACATGGCTATTTCTTTTCCATGAGTACTGTTCCTTCTATATTTGGGAACAGCTGTATTATTCCAGTGTTATTTTATTCACCTGGATAGGTAACAATGGGTAAGAAACACTTGACAGTTCACAAGCAAAGTTTCAAAGGGACAGCTGTTTTTTTTCACTTCCAAGATTAATAATTATAATAATATATTCTGGATCTTTCTGATTATGTAGAACTTACACCGCAATTATATTGATTTTTCCTGCAATAAAATCATACTAACTTGAAATTGCTCAACTTTTATTGAAATTTTTTCTCTTTTTTTAAAAATAAGGTACGGTCATAAAATAAAATTAGCCACACAGCGCCTCATAAGCTTTTACATCTCTAAATATAGCACCTGATAGTCAGCAACAGCGACGTAAACCACCCAGACCACGTGGCCATTTTTCTGCAAAGTGACATAAAGCTCCCCGAGCCATGTAAACCTACTGCCTCGGTCATTTCCTTTTTCTATAAAGTGACGTCAAGATGGGGTGTGTTTATAAAATGTTATTTTCTCCCTCACTATATTACAAACCAACAATTTCACAATATAGTAAAATGCCTAAACATTTAGTTTTTACAATTTGTGTTTTGTTTATATCCCACATGGTCGATTTTATGGAAGAGAAACTCACCCCAAAACTTCAACCCGCATTTTCTCAAAACTAGGATTTATCATAAGGCCACTATGTAAAAAAAGCCAGCGATAATACGAATAGGCTCAATAGCGTTTCATGAGTTTGGGTGTGCACGTATTGAGTCAAGTACAAATTCAGTTTCTCATTCAAATCTGAGAAGTTATACTCACAGTTCTTTCATTTGACTCTTCAGATGTCAGGTAGCTGATCTCTGCTGCTGTAAAATTGAAGTATCCAGATTTCAAGGGCCTCAATATAACTGCATGAGTAACATTGGAATTTCTATAAAAGTTCTTAAGGAAAAAAAAACCCATCTTGTCTTCAGTGTGGAAGAAACGAGAGATCAAAGAGGCAGCAAACAATACAAATACGGTAGAATCCATCTAAGTTGAACTTCAAGTCACTTGAGACATCTGTTTTAAAAGGGGTTTGCTTCAGTTTCAAAGAAAGCATGTTAGTCATCATGAATGTATAACATGTTATTACATAAGTTATTGCCCCTATTCATATTTGGAAACAAAATTCTTCCACCCACTAACATGAGCAGGTAAATTTGAAACATGTATTTTACAAAATTTTTTTTTCTAATACAGTGTGCTTGTTTTTGTGAGTTTGTTTCCAACTGAATTGTGAACTTCTATTTTGGAGTTGTGAAGTTCATTTTAAGCAAAAATGATTAGTTCATATAATCCTGTATTTGTCACTTGTGGTAAAAAGGGAACAAATTGGGATCATTGCATGCATTCATTTGAACCAAGTTTTTAATTTAACTGAGCTCATTTTAGGCAGACTCCGCTGTAGTAACAGCTTTCAAAATATTGAAAAAAGCTTCTTTTTTTCAAACACAATCTGAACTTTAAAAATACATTTTTTTTTAAAAAGGGGCAACTGTCATCAACACATTTTTAAAAATATATCCCTCAGTGTATTGTCCAGCTTCTTCCATTCCATGATTACAAATCTAAGAAAGGATACGGTGCTATTCTTTCCCATGTCACTTTAAGATGTCCACTAACTGTGCTGAAGGATGATGGTTGAAAACTGTTATCATTTAGCACGACATCAAAAGCCACTCTGAAAATAAAAGAGCAAATTATACAAAGTCAATTAAATCCAAAGACAGTATTGCGAAAAAACAACAACAGATTTATATATTTTTAATGCTTCCCCTGCAACCTTGAAGGCTGAAGCCAAAAGGCGATTCTAATTTCCATATCATTATACTGTTTACACTCTCATTCAATATTCATACATCTGTGCATGGCCATGGTTTGCCACTGAATTTCTGTCTTTAGTCAACCACCTTTATAAATTTGACAAACAGATCAAGATTCACTTACCTGCTCCCAACATTGAAAATCTTATATTCAACAGTTAGATCCTTTCCCTCCACCAGGTACTGATTAAGGATATTTTTTGAGATCAGCAGTCTTGCATCCGATTCTTCTTCACCAAATGATGGCAAATAACAGCCAAATGTTAAAATGAGGACAGTTAACCACAACTTCATCTGAGTGAAAGAAAAAAAAAAGGGAGAAAAACATTTTGTGCAATCCATAAAATCATAGGAAGGACTTCCGAATGCATTCAATAGCCCGAGTGAAAACAGTACATTATAGCTACCCCGGCGGCTTTCCCTGATATGTCAATCTGACTACTACCCAGACGAACATCGACCTATGGCCTCGATGATACAAACTGACTAGACCCTCACGTCGTTACATAATCAGTCTGACAATGCCTATGCACTTGTCGAGTTATGGAATGCAATCGGAAGTCCTCCCAAATCATAGAAGAAGTATCGCATGGGTTACACCATTTTAGTCGGGCCCATATTTCATGTTCAAGTGTTATTCGCCAATCCGCGCATTTATTATAAAAACAGTCCTAGAAGACTAACTCCTAAAGTTGCGTCCCTGTAATATCCTTACAGTGTGATTCAAATGGAATTCCTCCCCATATATAACCATGAGTAAAGTTATGCATAGACAACAAAAGCGAATGAAATATTCCAAACTGCGGGAGTAAAGAGATCACAAGTGTGCAAATTTAGGAAGGGTGGGGGGGAACGATCCCCACCCCTCCCTTAGCTCGTAACTAGTCTTCTATGAGGATGTTTTTATGTAGCTAAGGCATTGCTCAGCAATTAACTGCTGAGCACATTAAATGTGCAATGTGGCAATACTGGCTGGAGATGCATGCGGAAGTTTTTCCAAACAAAAGAGGAATAGATCTAGCCTCAGATATATGTGACTCTTTCTGCACACTTCACATGTCAACAATAGCCATAATTCAGTGACTCTTTGGACTTTCTTAAAGTTTGTGGGTTCATCTTTCAATCTTGCATTCTATTATTAAAATCTATGAATTTTTAATCATGTCATTCATGTCCATAAACTTGTAATATATCATATTATGTGTATTTCTTTCCTCTGTGACACAGCAAAGCTTTGTTTTTCCTAATTAAGCTCATCATCTATGTAATGTCAGTCATCTGCACTGATGTGCATTTTATCATTCTCAGTTTTTTCTTATTTTTTTCTTCTATTAAAATTTGTCACTTTTGTGCACATTTCAAGCGTGTGTAGGCCTACCTGTAACTCTGTGCTTTTTATATTCGTTATTATTGTTGTTCAACTTGTTCAGCTACATCCACAGTCAGTTACAGACTGACTGACTCTGACCAACGTATGAAATTTATTCTAAATCTAGATACCTACATTTAATTCTAGTCAAGTCTTGATAGAATTAGAACCGGCGATGGCCACGTCACAACGTCGGCACTGATTCCTGTCGGTTTATCAGTTACAGGAAAAAAGGGGACGGTAAGTGAACAAGTGTTGGTAATATCATATTTATTATCGGTCACTTGTTATTCATTGCAAATGAAACTTTCTCCCATTAACAGTTCATAGATGACAATAGTTTATGTTTACCTTCTCGGCTTCCTCAAAGGTTCACGCTTCCACACCGCAGGAAGTAGAAAAGAACGTTCTCAGTTCACACATAAGGCGTCGTGGTTCAAAAACTGGGATCGGAAACTTTGCCAGTACGGAAACAAATTAATTGAAGAAACTAAATGTTTCCTTCTTTCGTGTCTAGACAAGGCAGAAAACAACAACATGTGTTCGGAGACTCTGTTTACATTACACACACGATCACGAAGAATCAAAGGAGTTATTTATAGCGACCATGAGCAGTACTTGAATTCGATGAGTCGATAAGAAAGATGTATCTCTAACAAAAGCGTACAGGCTCAGCATGCTGCTGTAACTTTCCATCCATCAGTTTATGTCTTCTTCAATTTCCATTTTTCTCTGTTTTTAAACTGAGATGACTTTTGTTTTTCTCTCCCGCAAGCTATTTTCCAGCATATAATGTTATTAGGATAATGTAAAATAGTGGTTTGAATTCCTTTCAATCTTAACGTGTAGCCTAATTGTCTGTCATCAACTTGCTCTGAGGACTGTTAGTGTTCTCTTGCTTGCATTAATTTGTTTTCAGCTGCAGTACATTCCCCTGTACTTGAGCATTTATAATTTTTATACATGTGCCCTACGTAGCACGGAGATTCAGCTAAAATAATGAAAAGTTAGACTTTGCGTGCATAAGGTTATCAATGAAGCTTTCAAAATGAATAAAGCGCAGAATTTAATTAAGGTGTAGAATCAGAATCAATACTGCACCAACCGTGAGATGACAGTGGATATATTTAAATTTGAATAGCTCAGTGACTATCCATCTTTCGGAACCTGTAAAACCATCTTTAATATCAGTGGCCAACATACTTAACAGTCTTATAGAATAAATTTGTTGCATGGAACCATTTACAACACAGTAACTATTAAATTAGGCTGCATAATGAAAGACGATTAGTGTTTAAACTTTAATCCTTATCCAGCCAGCTACCCATCGGAAACCCACACGTGGCACTGACGTCAAGTCTGCGCATAGGAATTAGATCATTCATAGGTAGATCCGCTCGTTACGACATCGCTTCGGCGTTGGTTTGATACAGGGAACCTGCCCCTTTGATAATCTTACCAAACCTACGGAAATCTACGTTGGATTGGCGTAGAGTTGCTGGCTGGGTAACTATCCCAGATAGAAACAACCTATACCTGCGTGCTCGCCTTGCTTTTCTTGTAGCGCAGCGCAAAGTGCACTCTCATTCTTTAATTGACAGAAACAAATTCATGGATATAAGTACCGGTACTGACATCGACTTAATCATTGAATCATGAGTTTTTAATGTCTTAACCTCTGAGACAGACACTCATGATTATATGGAGTGAACCAAAGAAGCAGTTATAATAAAACGTTTATTGCAATTGAATACCACCGGTACTTGTGAAAAACAACCATAGTAAAAAAAGGCCTTCATTCCCGCAACCAAGTTCACAAGTTTGGTTCATCTGCCTCGTCTGTGTGCAACAATCACAAAACATTAGAAATCACCCTAGCTTTCAGTCCCACGAGGGAAGTAATGCATTTTCTTTTTGAAAAAGTTTCACATGTTTGTGATTATGGTTGTATTTCTCCATGTGCTCTTCGATCAAGAAATAGAATGAGTGGCAGAGAAAAATATAAAAACAGCAAACTATATCTTGGGCCTGATAGGTGAGCTGAAATGCAGTGAACCAGCCCAATTTAATGTTCATTAAAAAAATGGAACCATTTTCTCAACACTTCCTAAGCCGGCCAAGGATAAGTATTATGTAAACTTAATCGCGCCCTATCAAAAGAAAGCAATTTTAACATTCTTCCATATGGTTGGCTAGACTACATATAGACACTAATAAGTGCAGGAAACGTCACTGCAAATTGTGTGCTTTGTTTTTAACTGTGATCATTTATGACAAGCATCGCCATGTTCTTTAAGCAAGCAAACAAGGGGGGGCCTTTCTGAATATTACTTAGTACAATAAATGTACACATAAGTCATTGCTGTCATAACAACTTTTTACTTTGGTATGTTCCAGTTACTGTCAGTACATGTATGCTTCCAATAATCAGCGATCGATACAGTTACATATTATAGGTCCTCATTAAGGGAAAGAATTATTTCTTGTTTATATAACATATATGAGTTTTTTGTATGTAATAGTCCTATAAAATAGGGCCTATGTATAAAATAAATATTACATGTATTTCCAAATATTTGCTGAAATAACATCATATGAACGAACATGGGCGATTATTTATCAGACATGAATGATGGATATATTATATAACATCACTGTTGTACCGTGCACTGATTTTAGATATTATAGGCAAAACTGTACATGATTATCATGGGCCATAGCTGTGGCTCACATTCACATATTTCTCGTTTCACCATAAATTCCCGATTTCAACTTTTAAAAACCGTGCCACAAGTTGGCGACAGTCACAGTCTGCGCATGACAACCACTGAGGCGGAGCCGAGGGTTGCAACCAGGAAAAACTGACAAGGGTAAGGTCAGCCTCATGTGGAAGGCAGGTTCATGGCTGATTGAGTTTGTGGGGTAAACCCACCAAGGTTCAGTCTGCACCAGCACCCCAAGCAAACCTTGTGTAGGTTGATAATATTAGGGATTGGTTTGGCAGCACCTCCTGCCATCGTCACTTTTCGAACACACTTTAATTTGCACTCAACCATATTTTTGGGAACATTAGAAGGAATAAGCATCGGTGATTTGAAACGGTCAGGTGTGTTTCACTCAGATCAATCGACCCCAGGCTACACGTGCGGCGAACAGAAAACATAATCACTGGTGTGCCGTGCAGAACAAAGCAAGGTGTATTCGTGCAGACCTGCAAGATTCTTTTGAGGATTAGGATACATGTACTGCTAAAAGTTTAACCACGACTGATACTAAGTGATAGTGGGAACTAATGGCCTTATTCCACAATAAGCTTATTTGCAATAGCCAAATTGCTATAATAAAGCCTATTACATTACTATGAATACGGTCAGAAAGTGCTATTTTATAAAATGTCAGCCAGAAGACCGAATGATATTAAATTATCAACTTCAGAAACTCATCAGACTATTCACTCTACTTCAGGTCTCTCAGGATCCTCACTGACAGGTAAGTCATAACCAATGTTATATGAGAGGCCTTGTAGTTAGTTGTAGACCACATTTCTGGAATTCACCATCTTTTTCACTCTCTGATCATTATCCCTTCTCAAATGCTAATAATACTAAACATTCTATTTACACTAAAACCAAAGCCCTAACATTGAATTTAAGCGGAACCCTATAAAAAATTTCTACATTTGGGCTACAGCATCAGCCCAGATGCTGAAGGCTTGCTATCAAGTATCATAACATGCATGATCAGTGTGTTGTTTGAGCAATCAGTAAACTATAATACAGTTACAGTTCATGACCTAGAACACTGGAAGCACAGTGACCACTGCATTTTTTTAAAGGGACGCTGTCATTTGTAAATAATTGTCTTGTCGCCAAAGGATCTTTAACAGGTTAATTGGAGTGTCTAAGTTGAGTTTGACTATACTAATACTAATAGCCTACAAATAACCTGCTACTCTGGAAAATATTCAAGGAAAAAAAATGGTATTTTTGCACCATCGTTTGAAGAAGTTTAAGTGCACAAGAGCTGGAAAGACCTAGTTGGACACAGTGAGGACATTTCGAGGATGTGATTTTAGGATTAACATCAATGTTGAGGATGGGGGTAATTGGCAAGTCAGACTCCAGATAGATGTGTTGGAAAGACCTCCGAATGCTTCACATGCCAGATTGCACCTTACTTTAACAGTTTTTAAATTGTATTCAGCGGTTGATTGCCCAACCAGGCATTTGGTGACAGAAGGCTAACTTGCTGGGGAAGTGGGGGAGGCTCTTCCCACCTGCACCCCCCCCTCCCCCAAGCTGCTCTTAAAGGGGCATCCTCAAGCAAGGAGATCTGTATTCCTCACCAGCTTGGAATATTTCAGTACTGTAACTTAGTAAGAAAACTTGGCCATGAGACACAATTGGAAGTCCTCTGGATGTTTTTTGTGGTCAACACTTGTTTCGGCAATTAACACTCACAACATTAATAAGTACCAAAGTTATGTACCACATGGTATTCTTTCCTAAAATACCTAAATAGTTTTGAACATGCTGAACAATATACATGATGATACCTATCTTTGATGTGGCCAGGTGTTTGTAGATTTGAATTAACCATTTATAATAATTCAGTCACTTTCAGATTTTCTCATTTTGTTTGTAATGTGACGGCAAATTAGTATTTGGTTCCATTTTATGTGGCTGAAAATCAGAAGAAAGTGGCATGTTGGGGCTGTGTCTCTGACTCAGATTGTATACGACTGAGGTCCATTTGTCCAGCCTGCTAAGAAAGAGATAATGCTTCCAAACTTCTCAAAGATCAATAGAAAATGACACAGATTTTCTTGATTATGCCACCTCTACAATAAAGTATAATGCTCAGAAGAGCAATGACTGTAGCCCACAATTCAGGAATTAGTCTTGGAGTTTGTGAAGGGCAAGTCTCCCCTCAGTGTGAATTCTTCGTGACACAACCATATTTCGCAAGCTTGCACTCCACCAATCTTTAATGGTGGTCAAGCCCAGAATCAGGTGGGGACTATGTCAATCTTTTCAATACCATTACTTCCATAGAGGTAACCTTTCACTTTTGGTTTTTTTTTTTGTCAAGAAGGCCTTGAATATTAGTAGTAGTGATTACAGGAATACTTTTTTTTGTTTGTTCTGAATGAGTTCATGTTGACTACAAGGAGCTTAATGCATGCAATTTAAGTACATGATGGTGTTAGAATATTTATGTTCACGCATCTCATCATTTGTGGTGCATTAAGAGTAGTTGGTATTCAGGTTTTTTCAGAGTTGCATGTACTTTAGATTATTATAAGCGGAGAGATCTTCTCAATCCTGTATACAGCCACAGTGTGATTTTTGAAATTTTTGTGAAAGGTGATTTTGTATACTGGCCTTATGTAATACTTTGGAAGTAAATATTTAGCATTGGTTTTAAAATTCCTAAGAATGCTTTTTCGACACTGTAAGGGAATATTCATGTGATTTTCTGACTTGAATTGTGCAGTGCTTCATGTATATAAATATGTATAGCTTAGATACGAAGTAGATTACAGAATTGTGTCAAGGAATAGTGTATGGCTGAAATCCAGTGCATGTGCAATGAGTCAAGCATGAAATGGTATGTGTTAAAGGGGGAAAGGAAATCATTTGCTGGTAAGTTATGAAGTTAAAATTTGTGTGCGAGCAAGATGTTAGTTTTGCATCATTTCTTGTTGCATAATTGTGTAAACTTCTATGCCTCTAGTCTAAAGGGTTATACTTCTTTTGTCTCTTATTCTTTAGGTTTACCTATTGCCGTTTCAGCATTTTTTCCCAGCATATTACTCATTTATTATCTGTGTAATGTATGAAGGGGTTTAAGTATGCAAAGTATATGTCGTGTCTGAATTGTCTTTAAAGTATTTAGTATCATAGAGAATCCATGCATCTGTAAAACCAGTTTTATGAACTTCTTGTTATACCAAGGGGAGGGAGAGACAGAAAATTGTCAATTAATAGTGATAACCATTTTTTAAAAACATAGTCCTGAGTATGCCGGTACCATGAAACAGACATGCAATGAGAGCAAGAAAACTTTTTTTGGGGGGGGGGGGGGGAGGGTTGTCCCCAATGATAGGTGTGCCTTAGACTACTTTGATCTACATTTTCTGCTGAAAATAATTTTGTCACTTTAAGATTCACGTCCTAACACAATACCTAGACATTTTCATTGCATTATCACCTTATGACTGATGACTGGACAAGGGCATGGTATCGATTCCAATTATGAATTATTCATAGAAAAACAACAACAACAAAACATTCTTTATATGACTTTATTTAGACCGAAAGCAAAGCGGGCAGTAAAAGAACAGTAAAATAAGACCTGCACAGTTGCTACCATATTATTTTCTGCCTTTCTGGGTAATTTTATATAAAGAGAATGCTTGTACCGAACTTGCAAGATGATTTTAAGAAAGAAAAGGTTGTACCAATTGAGAATACAGTATCTATTTAAATATTTATGATTTGTTTGTTGAGTTTCTGGTTTCAAGTCAGAACACTGAGCAAAAATTATTTAATCCTTCAAGATAGCGGCGGCTAGGTCTGAGTTGCCTTGGTCCACATTGTACTTAACAGTTCTAGGTCACGTTGGGGTGAATACGATCGATAATTGCTTTTTGGCGAGTCGCTGGTCAAAGGCTCACAAAGGGAATGCTGTGGTCTTCGAGTTTTGAACATTATATGGCCCTTTAAAAAGAGTTTTAAACTATGTTTGCAAGTCGATGAGAGGAGGGCAGTAATTACGAATGCTCTGAATGCTTTCATGATTTGACTGACAAAGACGTGTGTTGTGAGAAGTGTTTAAAAGAAAAAAAAAGTGCCGAGTTTCCAACCTAAATTTTTCACGAATTTGCAGTTCGTTCAGCACGCAGAGGTATGATTCCTGACTGTACAGCATCTGGGCATTGGGCGTCGATTTGAAGTGAAACAGGAATGTGGAATAGTCGAGAGGGCTTGAGAAAATCCATACATGTGTAGCCTATGTACTGTAGTTCTGAACGTTTTAGTCTTTTCAGTATCCTCATTGCAGCACCACATTCGCCGAGAAAGAATGGAGGCTTAGTGTAATTTAGTTCTTGTTTAGGTTTCCCTAGTTTTGTAATAGGCATCAGATGGACACTCTTCGACAACCTAGAGGATTTGGACTTTGCGGATGACCTTGCGCTATTGTCACATAGTCACCAACACATGCAAGATAAGACGCAGAGACTACATAATTTTGGATGCAAAGTAGGCCTTCGGATTAGCCAGAAGAAAACAAAGATTATGACCCTAAATGTAGACACTCCAGCACCAGTGCAAGTAGATGACAAGAACCTCACCACGACGGACAAATTTAAATACCTTGGTAGCATTATCAGACCAGAGGGTGGCACAAAGGAGGACATCCAAAGTAGGCTGGGAAATGCAAGGGCTGTCTTTCAAAGTATGAGCAACATCTGGAAATCGACACAATACGGCATCAACACCAAGATCAGACTGTACCAAAGCTGTGTCCTATCCACACTCCTGTATGGATCAGAGTGTTGGCGAATGACAGAAGGTGACCTCGCCAAGTTGTCTTCCTTCCACACCACATGTCTTCGTAGGATTCTCCGCATCTTTTGGCCAAACAAGATTTCTAATCAGGAACTACTAAGGCGATGCAAGCAAGAAGAAATAGCCAACATCATCACGAAGAGACGATGGAGATGGCTTGGACACGTGCTGCGAAAGGAAGCAAATTCTATAACCAAAACAGCACTTCAGTGGACACCGGAGGGACGGCGCAAGCGAGGCAGACCCAAGGCAACCTGGCGGAGAACAATCGAGGCAGAGATGAAATCCTTCAATCACTCATGGGGAACTCTCGCAAAGATGGCCCAGGACAGACAGGGCTGGAGATCCTTTGTTGCTGCCCTAAGCACCAGTGGGTGCAACAGGAAATAGTAGTAGTTTTGTAATATTTCGCCCAGGGTTGTCGTGGTCATGAATTTTATCATATTGCTCATTGCTCTGGGCTGACGTATTGAATTCCCTGGGCCTATCTCCCAGACATTGACAACGACGGAGATATTGATCGCCAGCTAATATGCCATCGTGGTTTATCATTTTTTTCATTACTTTTTTAGCCAGTGTAGTGGACCATCTGGCCACAGTGCGACGTCATTCCTAAGTAGTGCAGGTTCTCGCACTAAAACATCAGCATGCAAAACAAGGAATTGTGGTAGCACAGTAGTAGAAATATGTTGATTTGTACTGCAAAAATCATGTATAACTACATAATAATCCAAGTGTCCTCACACTAATTATTTGGACAGTACGTAGGCTACATATACAACATTGCGAACTATAAGACAAATGATATGCTGGATTTTCATGTCATCATCTGTATTAGCTAAACGTGTCTCTCATTTGCGGGGTGGGTGGGGTGGGGCGGGGGGAGAGCATGCCCCGTGAGTGGGATATTGAACAATTTGTTTAGCGAAGCAGAATATATGTAGTCCTTGAACATTGTGTCAGTTCAGCCTATGTCAGTTGTAAACAGGAAATAGTTGGTAAACAGTTGTAAAAACAAAAACGAAGTCTCCGTGATTTCATATAATAAAAAAAATATATGCGTGGACAGATTTTTTATGAATCATAGATTATAAGCAAGAAGTATTTAATATTGATTAGAAGATTAGACATCTGAGGAGGCATGCTACAATGTCGTTAAGCTTCTCTTTTATTTACCGTAAGGGCCTATATATATAGAGAGAAGAGAGATCGTTGTATCGCGTGCCGTTTGTTTGTTATATGAAAATATGTCACTCATGACACCTCTTAATGCAATGCTGTCGCCTGCCCGCATTAAGTAGACTATAAAGGAATAAATCCGAAGATGATATTAATGAGCACACTGGTAGCTACAGAAAACTCTACAAGCAGTAATTGGGCACAGAGTATTTCTCTCGATGCTTTCGCTGACTGATTCCTGTCAACCTTGTAATTTCAGTCATTTTCTTTTTCTCGGTATTGTGTAAGGAGGGGGGGGGGGGACAGTCAAAACACAAACTGGCTGTAGTAGGAGACAATGCAATATGCACGCGTCAAAACATGTTAATGGCATAGAAGAAAAAACATCTCTGGCACTCGAGCACTGAGACCTTCGGGCATCCATTTACAATCACTTTTACCGGGTTATCGATCGCGGCACATTCATTGTTGAACCGGTCTTCTTCCGATCACGGACTCCCAGCATCAGCGGAGCTCTGGTTTGTCCGAGGCCAGGAGTGCTCCGTGCCAATTTGTAAACTTCGGGTGTGTCGTGAAGAGTAAATCTTTGTCAGGAGGCACGGTGGGTTTAAGATCTATTTTATGGCGATGAAGGGCAACAGAGAGTGGACTGAGTATGCGTAGAATGTCGCTAAAAACTAAGGTTTACGTCATGGTATCCAATCGACGCCACTCTCCTGGAGAACAGTTTAGTACGATACCCTGTTTAAAAATACAGTGTCTGTCAGACCCCTTAACATGCGAGCAGGGATATAACAATAAAATCCTCTTTAGGAGTGTGGTATGTCCCCAGGACATGTGACTAGAAGTAAGACAATGAAATCGTACAATAAAGTCCTCTTTAAAAGTATGGAATACCTGAGGAGTACCTGGAATTTCAAGAAAGAATTCCCAGATATAGATAATTACATTAAAAAAAATAATTGCTTTTTGGGTCCATTAGACCCACAACGTACGACGAAGGTTTGAAATCATTTTGCGATCTGTTCGTGTAAAGATCATCAATGTTCATGGCACGACCAACAACAGACCTTTGTAAACTGCAATAATTGTTCATTTGTGGAATGAGCGTGGAGAGCGAAGGTGAATTTAATATGCTGTTAAGATAAATAGATACCTGTGCTCTTATCCTTTTTTTAAATGGGGTGTTCAGGGTAATATAGAATGGGAAATCAAGTCACAAAGTACACATGGGCCAGATGAGACGGTAAATCCAGTGATATACGAGTCGATTTTGTTTTTATTTTTAAGCCTTGAGTATAATATATTGGATCCGCCTTTGCTTTTACGAGCCTGGCACGTCGCGATGGTGTGAGTGTCCGCGCGTGGACTGCCCCCCCCCCCCTTTTTTTTTTTTAGACTTTCAGAATTACTCATTCTGCCCCTGCTTTTACTCTCATTTTCAGGGCTGTCACCGCATTCTTCCTAAGCCACCCTCCCCCACCCAGCGCTTTCCGGCAACCCGGCATTTTTTATGGTGAACAGGCTTCCGTAGCTCCATTGCTGGCCAGGTATCAAACTTTCATACTTTCATGAATCAATACAACCGTGAGTAGATTCTGGCCTATGCAGAAGTGATATCGATTCTTCACCAGTGCAACCAGTGCCTGCACCGGTATTGTTAATGAGTTTATGGAGTAGTCTGGAACTTGCAGTTCTGGCCTCATTGTCATGACCTTTTCTGAGCTTTTCTTGAGGCCCTATAATGATAAAGGAGTATATGCATATTTAGTTCAGTTGCGCCTGCGTCCGTTCCAGTTGTTCTCAAGGTCACACTAGACACTCTGTTAACATCGTGTGCCGAAGGCCTAAAAACCCACCGGCAGAGTAAAGGGTGATCCGGCCTGCGATTGGCAGATATCAAAGTCCATGCTGCTCACGGCATGCTGTTATTCACTGTTTAGTCAAAACAAATGAAGAAAAGCGGAAGCTGAACTAAAAATAAACACACTTTTTTTATAAGCATGAATTTATAAAACAGGGTGGGCCAAAAGTAGGGTTACAGTTTTAAATATAAATTATAGTGTTAACTGTAGGGTGGGCCAAAAGTAGGGTTACACTTTTAGATATAAATTATAGTGTTAACTGTAGGGTGGGCCAAAAGTAGGGTTACAGTTTTAAATATAAATTATAGTGTTAACTGTAACCCTAATTTTGGCCCACCCTGTATAATATTGATCTGTCAACTAGGCATAATTATGGTGTCAAACTTCAGACATAAATTAAAAAGAAAAAAAATTAGAACTTTTTCTGTTTTAATGAGGAAAATAAAAGGTGTATTAATTAGGTGAAGAAATATCATTATGCTCATGCAGTGGGTTAGTTTGGGGAAAAAAACAAAACTGACATGAATTTCAAAAGGGTGACACGAATATAGCCGTAATAAAAGAGTACCATATCATAGAAATGGTGGTGTAAAATGTTTCTCAACGCGCATGCTGGTATCCTTTGTTTCATCTGTATACTTTTGAATGTGTTATCGGGGAGTTAGACAAACAACATACATGTAAATCAGAGGTATCAACCGGTAGGGCCTACATTGTAAAAGGGGTAATTAAGAAATATTCAGTCTGCAGCCGGGGCTGTGTTTTGTCAGCGATTCTCTTTTAACATCTCTAATATAGATAGATAGTTATTGGATGATCATCAACTCCATAAATCCCAAATGAGTAAAGACAAGCCAGCATTCAGGAACTATCGACCGACATCAATGGTCCCGAAATAACATTATTATTATCTGTATGAGGTTAGGGACTGTAATGCTTCTCAACGCTTCATTGTGTTTTTTAGTGGTTATATAAGAAAAGTAGCGCTATTTGTATATTTTTATCACTTAGTGTACACATTATATAGTGTAGAGTTGAACAAAGCACGCTTTAGGATCAGCAAGGACACGTTAAAATCAGCTGTGGTGGATGCAATTTGGTGTCTTTGCATGGCCACTCGGTGTAGTCAACAGCTAAAAAGATGGACGGCCGCATTATATTAATGAAATACATTTGTACACACGTACCTTCAGGTGGCCTCTAGGCTCATGGGCTGCTGTGGACAAACGGGGGCTATTATTATAAGAACCCCTGCCTGCGGCATGGGCTTTGAAGTTTCTGAAGGAAACTGAATGCGAACGGAGGAGTATTCAAGTTGCATTAAAACTTCGAAATTAGCAGCACAGGGATTAACATAGTAGCAGGATAGATGGGTTTTCAAAATGCATGTCATACATATTACTATTCCAATTTTATATTCTGCTTATGTTGTTCACTGTCGCCTATCGGCGGTTCTTCCTGAAAATGATTGCACCTGGGTTCACATCTGACATTCCTCTATGGAGGGTCTATATTCGACTTCTTCAGGCTGTGTTGTTCGGGCACGGGTTTGAATTGATTGACTGCTAAGACTGTGAGCGGCAAACCCTGCCTCGTGTGTGGCCACAGAAGATTTAGAACATGCTTCATTCGCCGACACCAAATTATAAAGTACGCGAACAAGACTGGAATGACTGCTTTGAGTTAGTTTCAATGTACAATTTAGGGAGGTCCTGACATTGTTTTGAGTTTGAAGAGGAAGGCATTGTGAGGATAAAACTCATTTCATACACATGTTATATACACAAACATATCCATCCCTAAATCAAAATACGAATAGGCATATAATATTATCTCCTGAAATCTTAAACTGATAGAAAAGATTCACAGTGAGAAGGTAGGATGGAGTGCTATCCCGGCTTTAAACTCATTTTGGAACCGTTTGATAGACCATTCATTCCGGGCTTCTGGTTTTCCTCAGCCAGGCTTTTATTCATAGCATTTCATTCAGTGTAATCCTCGTTCCGCGACCTTCTCACCTCATCTGTGCAAGGATGTTCCAAACCAATGGGCCCAGGAGCCTCCTGGAGGGTCAGACGTTTTGTAGAGGCTGTATGCTGCTGCAACAATGAATACAGGTCAACAGAGGGGTAAATGCGATTCTCAATAGCTGGTAAAGCTGGAGACATTCAAAGATAGAGGAGGGAAGGCAATGTCAAAAGAGTCCACCATCCACAGTGTTGAGGGCATGTGACATAGTAGAAACGTTGTGAATCAGTGGCGTAGCTGACATGGGTCCCATCAGTCTTGCACGACGTGTGTTGAACGGTACTGAGATTGAAAAGTGCCCGTGTGCATTGACAACACTGGCATCCTGATTTCCACGAGTCACTCAGAAAAAAAATGAATGAGGAATGGTCATGCTCTCCGCTGCTGTAGAAGGAATAGTGTTTTATGTTTAAGACATTCCTTGCTTATTTCAGTGACATGGACTTGAAATTAAATTGATTTTTGATTTTCAATTGATTGATAATTTTTGTCTTACCTTAATTATATCAATTACAGTACATGTATTTCTGTCTTGAGTTGCAGCTCCAAACAGATATCGGGCCCTGAAGTTTAATTAGCTGCCTGCACCGGTGTAAGTGATGCATCAATGTTGTTTTTCTCGTGACCAATTGCCTTTGATCCAAATCACAAGTCATGTCCTTGAATATATTTTTTTTGTCAGGGAAACTTGGAAATGGTCGAGTGTCAGCTGATTGTGAGCAGAATTGATCGGATTTGTGCATGTAGTTCGAATCGAGTAGTGTAAAGTGCTATCGATTGAAAAACCTGCAAGAAAGACTTAAGATATTTAAATTTCTTATTTGACCCCCTTTCAGCTGTCAGGCACAACCGTAGATGGATTCTTCAATAGAATACACACAGTATACCGTTTTGTCCGTCATATTGGGGGGGGGGGGGTACTGGGCCGGACATTTTCTGTATGTCACATTACCTTTGCATTTTTCATTCGTTGAATATTGGACAAACTCCCTAGATATCACCATCAATGCCATCACAATTTGTTTGCTTGTAGCTAGAATGCCAGATATTTTGGAAGTAATGGATCATACAGATGGACAGGCCCTAGGACGTCTACTGATGTCTACATTGGCCTCAGTGTGTAAATAACCCGGATTAAGTGTCGAAGACTTATTTCATAGTGTGGTCAAGCTGGCGGTTCAATAATAAGCTTCACCATGTTTCGGAGATCGATGCAACCATAGTTTGTTTGCATGTAGCTGAACATGGCAGATGTTCAGGATAATTTCGTTTTGCTCTGTGAACAGTATGACACATTGATTTTTTCGCAGTTAGCCCCAAAACATCCTGTACTGTAGGGGAAAAGCTATACCAGGGAGGGCAATGTTGTTTACAAACATTTTCTATTTCTCCGAGGGTAATAGATTGTTTCCAAACTTCCACACTGGTGTAAGATGTTTATGTGGTTTCATGATATGTGGGCTTGATTCTTTGTTTTTTAAATATCTTTTTCGAGAGGCATATGCTATTTGTGTAACAGACTGTTTAGTATTTACTACCTTCACACCATCTTGTGCAGGATTGATTTGAAACTGTCGGTTTTGTTGGTTTAAACAGAATTGTCAGCAGCCACATTTGCACCCTTTGTATGCCGCCGAGGAAACACTTCACAAATAATGCCCTTGGGTATACGATTGGTTCAGACAGCCCTGGTCAACAACAGAAGCAATTGCATGAGCATGTAGAATTGCACGCCCATTGAAAGGCCAGGAATAAAAGCCAGTGCCATCTTTCATGCAACATTATAATAGAACTGCCATGTCAAATTACAGATAAATAGGGAGAAAATGTCACAACCTCCGAATATGCCATGTTAGGTTTGGGTTGGTTTGGTTTTTGTCTGAGAAATGTCACAAGTGCACGGGCAGGAAAGGGTGCCTTCGTTAGATTTCGGCCGTCAGGTCCTGACCCCATTTTGTTTTGTGTCGGGAGTGAAAGATTGCCAAGTAATTTAAATAATGGCGGTTTATTTTTGAAGGTTTCGCCCGCTGTAAATATTGTGTTGTGTACGTGGTCACAAGGAATATGTGTGATGCATTTATTTGCCAGGCGGGTTGGACGTAAACATGAAATATTAATTTATTCATCGTAGGATGTTGGTCCACATATATTTATCAAACACATGCATGTATTTGAAATCAGTCCGACGTCATGACCTGCATTGTCAGCTAAATCAGCCTTTGTTAACCTTGCATGTAGGCCTACCGTATAAATTATATTGTATCGGTAATGTAGATTTTGATTTATGGATTCAGCTCTTCAGCAGTGTAATAACAACAGCGCAAATAACCATCACTGTGTACCTTTTCTATTATCTAGCCATTGAAAAAGTTAGTTGGCGATACTATTAGCAGCGATTCTTCTCAAACGCAGCACGTCGTGAATGCCCAATCTTCAGCGGGATAATGTCACTTGCTAGGCGTGACACTGTCCAGAGTCTTAGTAATGCCGTAACAAGAGAGTAACGCACAGCGCATTTAACTTTTTATGCAGCTGCAAACAAAACGAAGATAATGTCAGCGTGGCGGGGAACCCGAAAGTTACATTGATCTTGGGTGCTATGAGCCCTCACAACGCCATTGCCTAACCTATAGCTCCCAGACTCACGGAGGAATCATTTTGTTTGTTACATTAAACGAATTTTAGTTCTCGTCATATTGGTTACATTACATATGTTGCCATCACCAATTCGAAACTGTTAACAAACATGATTTTGTTATAACGTTTTGGCTCGTTACCAAATGCATATTAGGTTATATTTACCACATTGAACGTGGGTGTGTGCATTTTATTGTACCAGTACTTCTTCACGACTGTTAAAACGCCGTGACCCATACATTGACAACAGCACTTTGCAATAATTCTAGCCAACATTTATTGACAAAGCAAGATTTCCCCGAGTAAGACAAGATCCAAAAACACGAACATGCCTCTTAAACCGTCAAAACCCTTCTTTTTTTCTGTGGCCTTTTCAGCATATTACCGTCCATGTCAGTACATTTTTCTCTTTGTCACCTCGTGAGAAATCTGTAAAAAAAAAAAAAAAATGAACTCGTATACCGGAAATACCACATACATGTACGTCACTGCCTTGCTGTTGTAGGTAATCAAGCCATCTCAAAAGCCAGTCGGATTTCCAGTCTTCCCAATGGCAGCGGAACGAATCAAGTTTATGAATATTTTGACCAGACAGGCTCCGTACGATTCGTGCACTTGCATTAATGAAGTAAAAGCAAATTTGAAAACAACAGAATCAAGCCGACAGATAAAGGCTATCAGGTGTACAATCAGTTTTTCCTTGTGTGGCCATGCAAACCGTTCAAATGCAATGAAAGTGTAAGCAAATGCGTTAAAAATCTTTGGCCGTGGCGAGGCAACTGTTGGGCCCCCCGAGAAAGACTACAACATGTACTGAACCAGTCAACAACGTCAGCAAGAAACAATGATTGACAGTAGGTCTATATTTATAGTGGTGTTGGTTGTTGACCACTGCAGTTTGTCCGTTAAAATGCAGGCACACATTTGCTGAACAGAGAAATTCACCATGCGCTGGGTCCACGGCAACATTTTTAAGAACTTGGGGCAACGCCCCTGCACACTATATAAACGAGTAAGGCGTGGACGGCTGTCCTTTTTGCAAACAGCAATATTCAGGTACGGTACCTTTCTGCAGTAACTTTATGTCAAACTCCTGACCCTTATAGAACACACATGTTGTTAATGGCCGAACTGTGGAAATCTACGAAGTTCTTTTGCTTCCTTCACTCGCCGCCGCAGTTGATTCAGCATTTTGATGTGTGTCTGGCGCTGTTTTTGGAGTCTAATTTGAAATTGGAATTTTTTTCATTCAACAAGTGCTGAGGGGGAAATTTTCCACCGTTTCTGGAGTTAATGTGTAAACGGTTTAGCCATACTGAGATCCTTCATAACTTCAAAATATAACTTATCATGAGAAGAAATTTTTGTACACTATTTACAGTGAATCGAGCATGCATGTTGCGTGGTGAGTTTGAATTCACCGTGCAACATCGACAACCACAAAATAAACGTAGCTTCATTTCCATCAATTTGAGGACCCATTCAGGAAGAGGAAAAAGCACCCCCACCCCATCCTACTTGAAATTTAAATTCAGAGATAAATTGTTCAGTACAGCTTTAAACATAATTATTATAATTACGGCTGGACCAGAGGTCTTTGTAGCGAGCTCTCGACCACATGCCACCATTCATTTAGTGAAGCCACTGTATAATTTTTTTAAATGGTCACGTTTTGGGACAGCGGTGTACATCTGTGTATCCTGTAGGTTTAGAAGATAGCGTGGTTCAGTCAAACATCAGCGCAGAATTGCATGCAGCACATGTATACCATTATTGAACTCGTAGATTTTATTACAAATATATGTTTTCCTTGACCGTTAGAGTATTATGTCGCGTATGAATATTGCAGCTTTTTTTTTTCTTTTAGTCTACCTTCGCCGCCCTGTCTCTTGTTTTATGAGCCGTAATCTGCTTTGCTCAAACTTTATTGAACATGTATTGATAAATTCTTTGTCAGTCGACGAATTATGTTTGCATAGCGAGGACTGTAAATATTGGAGCTTATCTCTATTTGTCTGTAGAGAGTGACTCGGGGGGAAATTAAGGCAAGTACAAATTGTGTTGTGTGAAGGTGCGTGTTTTGTTTTTGCATTAGTATACGTCATTCTTAGTGTTTGATTGTTAATTTTACCAGTTGTTTTCATTTTTTTTTTCAATTTAAACAATAGCAACAAACATCAATCAAATCTTGCGAATCGTGATCCCGATTGTCATGGTTAAGGTCTGTTCCGGGTTGACTGAATTCTGACGTGGGTCGTCAGTTTGGTCTCCCCGAAAAGACGTGGGCAGGAAAACCTTGAATATCGGAGAAAGCATGATAGATACACAACCGTTCAATTTTTTGGTGTGTTTCAAAGTTCTAGAAATAACTTGTTGCATTTTTATTGCCGTCATCTGCAAGTCAATGATACTTTCAAATTCATACGTCAGCCTGACATGTCATGACACTAACGACCTGAATATGAAATATAGCTCATTTCCCAATGTTCGTGGCTATCGATCTTTGTATGTAGCCTGTTCACGCCTTTTTATTTGCATGTTAAATTGCAAATCGCAAAGATATTCCTGCTATAAATTAGCCAATTAACACACAATAATAACGTTTATGTATTGCGTGCCTTTTAAAGTAACACTGATGACTCTCAATTCTGGAATGCGAATATTTTATTGTGTTTGTTTTTACCAACCGAGTAGTTCACCTACCAATGTAGTTGCCCTGTGAGCGTTTTAGCCTCGATAAACTCTCTCTTGGTGATGTTGCAAGATCAGGATGAACTACTTTTTAAAAAAATCAGTTTGTAGGAGCGTAAAGTCTCCAGCGACACTGACATCCACAGACGTCGAGAGTGTAAAATGGCCCTTTCATGCCGCTAATGGTACTCCATTTCTGTTCCGTTGGGTTTTACTTTCTGAGTAATTTTAACTAACGACGTTTGCAGTTAGGTGAAAATACCATGGCGAGGAAGATACAAAGCAGTTTGACACGTGAGAACTTTAATTTAAATTTGTCAAACAAGAGCAGCCCGTTTCAACAAGGAATTTACTGAGAAAGAAACGGGGCCGCAGAATAGAAGAGAAGGTTGAATGAACAGAGAAATCTGTGAAGGTTGGCGTGCAGTTGTGTGGGCGTATGGCAGTGTTCTGACCGAAAGTAACGCATTTCATACGCTTCAGCTCTGTTATTATTATCTGTTGCGCACTTACCTCATAA
Source organism: Onchidella celtica (assembly GCA_963931925.1). Classification (NCBI taxonomy): domain Eukaryota; kingdom Metazoa; phylum Mollusca; class Gastropoda; order Systellommatophora; family Onchidiidae; genus Onchidella; species Onchidella celtica. The sequence goes on along the minus strand of OZ007567.1, from coordinate 51,152,762 downwards.
AAGACATTGGAATACCCCACCTATTGTAGGCGGCTGTTATTATCGGGAAGTCTGGCATGCCATTCCTTAATTTCACTAACTTTTTCTTTACAACATTCAGGGGAGATACTTATTCATACATGTTCCAAATTTGTACGACACAGGTGCAGTGGCTCTTTTCAGAATGTTTTACCTTGTCTAGAGCACGCTTTGTTTCGTCCCCTTTCATGGCTCGAGACGTCATGTGGATACAGGAAAAAGGGAGAGGAATTACAGGAATTGTGTATATATAATGTTGTTTAATTAATTAATACGCAGAGCGCAGAAAAGAAAACTGCAGCTGATATCATTGCAAAGGGGGGGAAATCCAGTAGTTAAGCACAGTTGTAATTCTAATAATGACTTTGTGAAGATGATAACTGTGGATTAATTAGTCTCCGCCGTTGGAGGATCAGACAAGTTCTCAGGGGTTAACCGAATTTAATGTAATAATACATGTACAAGACAACAAATATTATGTTCAGTGCCATTCAGATATTAAAGGGTCATGTTCAATAACATCTGCGTCAGAGATAATGTTGTGTCTACAAGTATAATTTCAGTGGATCAATTATTTTGGATTTCGTTGCATAGCGCGGGGGTTGCCATTTAATTATCATGGATTCATGTGGCAAATTAAGAAATGGCCCATGATGATTGATGGAGTTGGGATTGCATATGATTGCAGCACCATCATACTTAATGTTCTAAATTACTGTATGTGCTGCTTTGATCTCGGGCGTATTTGCCAGTTATAATAAGTCATGCAAACTTCGTCCCAAAATCTTCTCTGTATTTTGACCAAAAGACACAACCAATGGAAGAACCCGCCTAATTAATAATGATCATAATAATATGTGCAGATTGGTCGGTGCGAAACAGACATATAGACAATTCATAACGGCTGCTTTTGTGCTAGAGATGACATCTGATTCTGTGGTAGCGAAAATAATACTCTTGTTAAATTTGTCCCATATTCAGCCATTCAGAATTCAGTCTGAACTTAGTAAATGGCAATGTGCCTGATATGGAGTGCGTAGTATCTGTTGTGGAAGAACGCATAATGTATATCTGACAATTGTCAGTTTGTCTTTAATATAAACGGATTTTTTTTCAGCCATGGAAGTACAGATTTGGAAGAGGTGGGTCAGCACATTTTTTTGGTAAAGAATGTAACCTACCTTGCTAAATGTGGACGAGAAGGTACATGCCGCTAGTGTCTTACGCTATCAGCATTGTAATGTGTCCAATAATGCAATCAAAAATCGTTTATTGTATGCTTGAAGTCCTGTATATAGGGACTGATTATGGCTTTTCTCAGTGCTTGTGCATTAGGTAATAAACTGCACAGTAATACTGTAAACGAATGAAAGAAGGAGACGGAGAAAACAATGGAAGGAGACGAACTACTACTCGCACAATGTGAAATTAAAATTTTCACTCGCTTTCATCCTCAGAGAAGGATAAATGTTTGCATAGTTCTTCAGTATCGAACACGGCAGCGAATACAGTTCATTTAGCTTTGTTCTCCAACCAAATTTCCCAATTTTTGTGTTTCTGGGTCTATTCTTCAGGGAACGCTGTCTTTACTTTCTGGTTCATGTCTGAGCTCACTTCTGTTTTGGATCAGTTAACATCGTCGTCTGTCAGGTCTAGTGTTAAGGAGGATTGTAGGCTTGTGTTTCGCCGCTGGTCCCTAGGGACGAACGGTCTTAAATAAGTAATGGAGTGTTTCGCTCGGGCACGGGGAGCCACAACCATGAGGCAAGGAAAAATACTAGATCAGCAGAATCATAAAAAACTACAAAGGGGTAGTGTTGCGTGTCTTCGGAGACTGAATTAGAACTAGCTGACATTTGTTTTTGTAAATTCAGTAGGCCTTGTGTAGCGGACTGATTTGGTAAAACATGTCCTACTTGTGTAACATTGCAAACCACAATTTGATAAGAAAAATAACAAACATGTCAGTGATGTGAATGTTATGTTAAGTTCAACTAACAGATTCTTCCTCTTTGTAATTCTTGCTTTAACGCACATAAAGCAGAGAAATTCATTGTTGAAGAGCAGTGAAAAGCTCGGTAACAGGCTGAATAGTGAGGAACAGTCTAATAACAAATGGCACACTATCTGTTGACAGTGTCTATTTTTCCCTGAGACATGTGGTCTTTTCATCGATCTGATGTGAAAGACTTCTTGGAAGATGATAACACATACATTATGTCCCGTATAGCCATATAAAGGAGTGCCGAAGACTTGAGGGTGTTTCAGTGATTTGCAGTTTGCGAGTTTGTCTTCACATCTGCCTCGTGCTAATGTGTCTAGCTTTGTCATGACTAGTCAGATCCTCATAGAAAGTAAAAGTTTGTCTGACACTCCCAGTTTCAAAGTAAGACGCCGTCGTCAGACGCGAAAGAGTTATCTTATTTTGATAACAGATGATGAGAAAAATAGGGCTAGTGTACAAGGAGTGAGTGGGCGCATTAGAAATTTGCCTAATCATTATTCAAGAGAGTCAAGACTGTCGCATGCTACAGTTGCAGCTATACCCTCTGTCATAAGCTATGCAGCTATATTTCATACATCACTTATGACTTCAGGACTCATTCATGATTTGAAATTGTTTTGGATCGACACATTTCTTTTAAATTACAACTGCTGTTTGTCTCGAAACTGAAAATAAGACCAAAGAACATGTAGACTATAGGGGCGAATGTTTGAGAAGGATCAGCGCTGTTGGATTCGCTAACTGCACACGGCGTTTTGAATTTGAATGAGGGTTTCACCTCCTCCCACAGGTCTGTCCGCGGTCTCTTTCAATTTGAAAGGAAGGAGTTCCTGTGCTACAGCTAGGTGACTATAAAATGTGTCGTGCGGCTGAGGTCTAGTCAGATGATCTCCAGTGTGACAGGCTGATTTCGCATTGTATATATAGACAACTGTCATAGTGCACAGATGTGGGTAGTTAGCGATGTCACTAGAGGACCATCTGTGTCATAAACATTAGTGTGGCTCTTCTATGAGGGTGATGTTTGTATGTGAAGGCAGTTTACAGATCTTCAACAGGGAAAGAACTGTGATAGACGATACATGAGGATATAAATATTCTATTTCTGATGCTTACTGTTTTCGTAACATCACTGTAGGCCTACCACGTTGATAAGTGAGGCGATTCTTTAAATCAGCACGATGAGTGACATCTATTCTATGTTCGATTCCACGTCAACACGTAAGTTGCTTTGTTCTACCATGTTATTATTGGGTTTTATATCTTTAAATACACCCCCTCCCTCCATTTCCCTCTTTCTTTCTTTACTTTTTGTCTCACCTTCGCGGTTATTTTTGTCACCACTACAGTCTGTTTATGAAACGGTGGTAAAGAAATAAGTGCAGCAATGTCTCTTCAAGGTTGAAGGTCTGTCTCCCCGTCGAGTCTTTGTCTCTCTCTCTCCTTTTTATACACATATCTCATCCACAACCATTTCGCTGTACTTGTCGCTGTTTCTACTCTTGACTGCATAAACATCACTGCTGTTTCGTGCTTATCTATCCGCGGCAAGACATCGAATAATAACAGTTGAAAATATTAGTACTTTGTGAAATACGCAACCACTGCATTTCATAAAGTTGCAGTGTTCCTCTGGGCGAATTCCACGCGCAAAAACACATGGAAATGAAAACGGATTGCCGGGCCTGCCTACGCAATCCTCGTTCATGGTAGTATGCGTGTAATGAAAATAAATCTTCACTCAATCCTCAGGCATAATTATGGCCTTAAGCTAAGTGAATCCGCTTGTCTGCGCTTGTTTTCTTTTGTTTGTTCTTTATAATCATTAATAAGTTATTCACTCGTACCTTTCTGTCCGCTGAAAACGTTCCATCTTTCGGCATATTCATTCCTTTCCGAAGATAATTGCCACAGAAGTGCGATATCAAACCAATGAACTATATTCACATAATGAGAAGAAGAAAAAAAAACGTAGCGGATACACACTTCATATTCCTATGACTATCACCGGTATCAGTCTAGTGAAAATAACCCACAGGGTATTTTGTAAGTCCACCATTGACTTATTTAGCTGCTTAGCTTCTTCATGCCTACTTATCGCATGCCGATATTATATGTGAATGTGTGTCTACGTGGTTACCTGCTTTCATTCCCACTTGTTTCCCCCTGCGGACGGAAGGAAATTTTATCTTCAGCTATTGTTTGCCAAAAAAAAAAAAAGTAATTCCATCATTTCCTTTGATGGGACTCACTCGCTTGCACGTGCACACACTCACTCACACACACACACAAAGAGAAATTTTATATTCAGGGATGATCTGGTTGCATTTAACCGCTGGTAATGCATCGTTTTACAGACCTTTTTCATGATGTTTTTCTTGTTTGCTGAGCCAGGAACATTCATAGTATAAATTATGAATTATCAGTTTTGTACATTGGTGTTCGTCGGTTTACGTACTTTAATAATTTCATATTTGTCATGTTGTTGCGTCCACTTCCCCAGTATTGTTAATATTTGAGTGATGTCACAGACGCCTTTACTGTAATATAGGATGCCCGGCCTCCTGATGGACACAGAAGCATTTTTTAGAGTGATTATTCGCGCCATGGGGCCAGATTGAGTTGTTTTTTTTTAACAAAGAATGTTCAGGAATGTTTTAAAATTACGATCAGGATAAGCTTTAGCTGATTGGCCACAGCAGACTTGTCATTGGCGACTTGACCACAGTAATATTTTGAGAAACTGGCCAAAATGTAGTAACAAAAATAATATTTTGAGTATTTTGAGAGAATGGTCGAGCGTCCCCTACCATTTTCCCTCACCAGAGAACCTTCTTGCAGTATAGCCTTGTTTGTTTTGCAGTTTCGTCAGTATGCGAATTGTCAAGGACGAAGGTTGACCCGTACGCACCAGTGCAATTCTTGTATTTACTGAGTAAAAACTTGCGAAAGGGGTGGCGGCATTTTCAAACAGAGCGGCAGACTTTAAGAAAAAAATGCAGATTATTTGCTCTACCTGAGTAATTTAAATTTGAAATAGATGTTTCCACGTTCGTGGTTTAAAGTCACGAATCGATACCTTTTCACGTTCACCGTCCGTATGTAGTAATGCTTTTTGGGAGGGCAGCGAAAGCAACCCTATTTCTTTGCATGCGTAGAATATTATTTTTTAGTAATTTATGTTTTCCCGTATACGTTTTTACACCTCTATGATGTGTAGCAAAGTGACGGACGGCAAGTTTTATAATGTAGAATCAGTCGGTAAAAAATCCTTTGAGCAGGCTATTTGCTAGTGTGTGTTGTTTGGGCCCGTGGTGAAACTGGTTCTGCCAGCTCAAACGAAACGAGGGGGAGAGAGAAAGAAAATAAAGGAGGTTTGTATGGTGTTTTTTGTAGTGGTCTTGATGTTTTGGGCTTGCTTGGCTGATTCAAAGAGCATTGAACTGATAAACTGGAGATGTGAAGAAGATAGCTGGACAAAAAATATACCTGAAAGCGGGTAAACTGGCAAACTTTCAGATGGACATTCAGACGGGGTGAATGTAACATAAGAATAAACACTGTGGTGATGGGAAATATAAACGTGTTAGGGAGGGGGGGGGGGGGGGAGAAAAATATTTGGAAGCCAAATTGTTGTAATGCTATTTTGTTTTTTTCGCCCAAAAGTAGATGTGCTTGTGCTCACGTCTGTATATTTCAATTTCGGCGTTGCCGTTCCTTGGGGAATTTTTCCTGAAGTTTTGGGATTTTGCCTGCCCGTCCACTCACAATTCTATTTGCAACTAATGAAAGGTGAATAAAGCCGAATGGGCTAAAGGGCATTTTAAGATTTCTTGTGTGAGAGATTTTCTGTGTGATATGATCTGATTGCTAATCACTGACTTCAGTTAGTCTGAATTCAATGTATACGAAATTGCAATTTTTAAATGTATATTTTGGGTTGGAAAACGTCTATTTAACCCTATCTTGGGGTTCGGGATTCTTGGGATTTTTAAAAATCTTCACCGGCAACGCAGTTGAATTTTGGACTGAGAGTAAAGGCACGAGAAGAATGAGTGATTCGGAGTCACAGTCTGAGAGGAGAATTGACATGAGGAGAGGAGTGTGCAGAAATGCACAAATAAAAGAAGTAAAGAGGAGTTGCATGTCTATGTGATGATAGGCCCATCCCCCCCTCCCCCCTTTTTTTTCGGTAATGGGCAAATAAGCCAGGCAGTGAAAGCAAACACGGGTGGAAGGCGAACGAGAAGTATGCTCAAAGAGAGAGAGAGAGGGAGAAAAAGAGAGAGGACGAGAGAGAGAGAGAGAGAGGGGGGGGGGGGCAGAGAGAGTTTATGTATCAAGGCTGCCCATGAAACATGATCTGCCATCAGAAGATTCACAGTAACATTAACACTTTGATGCCAAGCAAGGTGTAAATCTTTCCTAAGTGTCCAGGACAGTTTTTTGGACGAGTGGGGAAATGTGCTAGTTAAACCTTCTCTTTCATGAAACAAGGGTAACAAAAAAACAGCTTTCTGTCACCCCATTGCCTCGCACCAACGTTGCTCTTGTCGTTTCAGAATTGATTACGCAACCCTCTGTACTGTGGCATCGGTCACGAAGTTACCAAGGATTACAACAATTCACACAGTTTTGTTCCTGTCACTAGACGAAATTAACGTAACGAAAGAATATGATACATTCCATTACCTTTTGCCCCTAGCAAGGGGCGAAGCGTGGCCCCTCTGCAGAGGGTAATCAGAATTTAAGCTAGTAAGATCCTTATAATAGTAGGACGTACCCCTTCATCATATTTACATAATTATAAATGCAGGGACTAAAACAATGAAACGGGTGCTAGGACAGGAATGCAGCAATTTACAAGCCAAACTAATCTGAAAATACCATTCATTCATACTAACAGACTTATAGACTCTATATTTTTCATCCATTTTTGAAAATATAATTTGAATCGCAAGTTTTCATTGTCATATTCATAGCCAGAGATTTTGTTATTCTACCATCTCATAAAGTTTCTCGAAAAAGACCCATTAATATTAAATGGCAGAAAGTGCTTAACTGGCATCTCTGTGACAACAATGTGCAGCGATCTCGAAGAAGTGGCTATCTGCCGTTGCGGTATAGGTTCGAGCGACCTATCAAGTGAATTGATCAGGGTTCACACAGGTCCTTAAAAGTCCTTAAAGTCCTTAATTTTCATAAAAGAAAAAATAAGTACTCAAAAAGTCCTTAAATTCTGAAAATGATGCTAGAGTCCTTAAAAAGTCCTTAAAATTTGTGTTTCAGTTGAAACATTTGAGATTCAAATCTTCCAATTGCACACTGGATAATTGGTAATTTGAAATAACACTGAACTTTTCAGAGTGAATTTACTATGTTTGAACTCGGATACAGAAACATCCCGTTTTGATGAATGCTGCACACCATTTGTATAGTAAAATATTTCTTGGTCACGGGCACACAGGTCCTTAATTTGTTTACTGTGAGTCCTTAAAAAGTCCTTAAAATTAGTTTTCAAGACTTTGTATGAACCCTGATTGATGTTCTTAATACGTTCTACTGATTTTGATCACAGTTATATCTAGATCTAGACTATACATTATTATACTTTGATAGCTCTTGCTGTGCATAGAGTAAATTATTCTTAGATTACCTCAAACAAACAAACAAACAAAAATCCACACACTCTTTCACTCAACTCTTTACCTTTCGATTTGGATGAAAACAACCCCATAGTGAAAAACCTGCATAGGTACGTAAAATCGGGTCAAACTTTGATTATGATCCTATTTGTTCCCCCAACTATTTTGCTGTCTGCGGCGCCACTTCGGCGAATACAGGCTATGCTCAGGCTAGCTTCTGGGTGTAGTCAAGTCTTCTTCGTCTTTGTTAATCACTGATTTTGGACCAGTTCATATGGTGTAGGTAACTACAAAGATGCTTTTCGGTGAGGGGTGTTAGACTATAACAACAAACCCAAAATAGGGTGGGAGACTAGAATGCTGAACTGACTAAATGGAAAGCGTAGTAATTCTAGAATTAATATTGGAAGTGTAATCACTGATTATTTGATTATGAGGAAGCCTCGCCCCTGCCCCTAGCACCCATAATTTAATTTAACCAAATACTGGCATGCATATATATATAAACACAAATAATTATAGTCTCGCTCTACTACTCTTTTACCACACGGACACTCCTGCTTTCACCTTCCGCTAGCTAGCTTCAGACCATCCAGTCTGCCCTCTGCTAGGCCCACATTTACACACACTCACTCAGCTGATCTAAACACATGGGACAAATAAAGGGATGGGGTGCAGCAGAGATACTTAAATACCGTAGCAAACTCCACCAGAGCCTGCATTAGTTGTTAAGAATGACAAATATTGAATTTGACATGGAGTTGAGAATTAAAGGGAAAGCGGGCGGCAAGGGATGTAAGATTCATTGGCGAAAGGTACCTAATATTTGTTCATGCCCCACTGGATAAGTGTCAGACTGGTTGTGGCAATGGATTTGTTTTGTAGACACTGAACGTAGCGAGAAAGAGGATGAGAGTAAAGGCCCGGAACACATAAGTGATAAGTGGGTCGTAAAAGTAAATGGTGTTCTAGAGTTTCTGTCGGGAGGTAAACACACGACGATCAACAAGCACCAAGAACAGCAGCCATGCTTTATCTCCGCTTTTTTTGGTTTGTCAGATGTCATAAAGTTGGTCTCAACATCTTTATGTTATAGGACAGCCTCGTTGTATGTGTTTTGAGGCCACAGAACATAAAATGAAAATTATGGTCCAAAATGTCCAACCTTATAAGTTGGTGTTTCTTCTTCTTCTATTGTTTTGTTTTGTTACCAGTGATTTCGGGTTCCTTTCTGGAGTAAAATGAAGGAAGAAAGGTTATAAATGAAGGCTGAGAGGAACTTATCTAGATCTTTGTTGAACGGTCAGCCCCTCACCTTCGCTCTATGCCTGCACAAAACTGCATAAACACCGCGAATTACAGGGCATTTAAATGTACTGGATCTAGGCCCTAGTCATAATCCCATGGTCAACACTCACTCGTACCTATTCTTACAGCCTCAAAAACACCATATCAATATTTGAACGCCGTCCGCATATTGTTTATTCGTGCGCTTTACAGCTCCAGAAGTGGAGATTGAGACTGTTTGCACTTGGCAGTTTACGAGTTGTGTGAAAGCGGCAAAGTTCAGCTTAAAATATTAGAGATACATTGGGCACAGCTCCTGGAATGCTGATTTGGATTAATTTGCAGAGTATTGCTTGAAAAGAACAAAACAAAACCCGCTCTTTGATTTAAAAAAAAATGTTTTTAAAATGTTGATAGCTTCTTGTCCACCAGACAACGAGCTTTCAGTGTAATCACAGTCAGGTTCTAGACTCCACAAAATGCTGCCCTTATATTGGTGCGAAGTCTTACGTCTGAACAACATGGAAATCATATTGTATCCCCTCCTGTGGTTTGTTACTCAGTGTTTTCTCAGAGGTTTCAGTCAGTTTTTTTTTTCATTCAGTTTGTTCACAGCATTATTGTAGATTGTGGAGTGATCTAGGATTTTTAAAACAGACAGTTATTCAGCTGTTTTTGTTGCAGTGCCCTGGTAAGGTGGCATTCTTCCATTCTGACTCATTTTAAAAGCCTTGTCTATAGAGAATCTGATAACTGTTGCAACCCAGCTGCACTCTTGGTATTTTTATTGTAAAACCAGGTCATGTTGTCTGCATCATAGAAGCCACCCAGTAACATCTGTATGACAGTTGTGGGGGTCTAAGGCCATGGTATGAAAGGGGCATTAAGCAGATTCCCCTTTGTTAGCATCAACCGCTAGATGATTGTGTATCACCAGTATCAGAGCAATTTGCATAAGGTTGATTAGGAAGTCCCTGCAGTGCCCTTTCACACCATTAGTATCACAAGATTTGAGGGAGAGGGGATGCACTTTTGTTGTTTGGCTGATTGAAACATTTACAAAAGTAAGGAAATTAGTGCATAATATGTTGTACTGTAATTTTGTTGCATGTTTGACTGTTTTCTTTCATGTGATGATATTGGTGTGATGATGTGTTTTTTCTATTGTCTTCACTCAGGTGTGCGCAGCGGGTATGACAAGCTGGATGAGTACAGGGGTGTGTCCCAGATTGGTTATGAAAAAGGTTATGAAGAAGGATCTTGGATAGAAAACTACACAGATTCTAACAAAATGGAAGATAATGCAAGTGTCTTAAATATTTGTGGTGGGGTTGGTAGTGGGGAGGGTGGTAGGGTGGGGTGTCATTTGAACATGAAGAGTGGGAAAGATTGGATTGGGAAGTTGTAAATTTCTCTTACAGTAAAAAAAAAGATGAAATAGTTCATAATGCAGAAGCTTCTCCCAGTGAAATAACTAAAGCTCACATGCAGACATATTTGTATTAATCTAGTAGATGTAATTAGGTCAGTCAGTTTATATCTTCATTTAGAACAATTTCAGCATCAACAATTTTCCCTCTAAAGAGTGTTTTTCAATTTTAAAAAGCGTGCAGGAAATGCCCACTAGGAAAGCGCACTCTTAATCTAAGAACAAGTCTTCAAACTGACCAAGACAGCTGTGGAAAAAAAAGGAACACATCATTGGATTTGTATCTTGGTAATCACGGCATGGGTATAAAGTATTTTGGCAATAATGCTCATGATGTTAATCAAGTACACTATATATCAGTATTATTTTCTTTCCCATTGGACACTTTAGGATTTTCGCTTGTAATCATTTAAAATATTAAATTAAACTGAAATACTCTGTTTAGAAAGGACAACCTTTTTACTTTAAATTTGTTCCTACATGTGTTCCCTTTTAATCTGGTGTGTAAAAAGTAATGAGAATCTTTCTCTTGTCATCTGATGTTTTCAGAGCTCAGACAGTGAGAGTGAGGGTGAAGAGGATCTGGATGCTGAGACATTATTGGAAAAAGGCAAACAAAGTCTTGAAGAACTGCGGTTGAATGATGCAGAGCAACAGTTTGTCAGAGCAGCCACAGTCTTGCAGGAAAAGGCCGAAGACAATGTTCAAGCTTTGGTTGAGGTTTACATTGGCTTGGCAGAAGTATGTACTCGAAAAAGTAGAGCCTTCAGGCAGAGTCCATTGGAGTGGTTTTGGCTTTGTGTTCATGCATCTACTCTGCTGGGAGAAGTTGTAGATCTGTGTGCAGCACAACTTTTCACTGAGACAGATAACCAAAAACGGGATTGGTATACTTCACAGAGTAAATTTGCTGATTCCAGAGCACAGTCCCTGGTGGATGTCCTAGGGAGGACACTCTTCAACTGGCATAAAGAGGACTGGAGACTTGTGGATCCAAATCATTCAAGCAACCTTATTCATTCCAAAACACCCATCACACCACGGTCTCGATACCCATTGTCAGCATCTTCTCATTCCATCAGTGGGCCACGACCATATCAGTCAGGTTTTCTGAATCATGCTTTTAGCATAGAAAGTCTTCATGAGCCACTGTTGATGAAAGGAAGTATTACTCCAACAGGAAATGTCAACTGGTTCCAGCGAATTCAAAAATATTGTCACCTCAGGCTGCAGAGTAAAAATGTGAAAGAAATCACAACAGAAATTTGTAGTGTGAAAGAAAGTGATGAAGCATCACCATCACCTTCTGATCCAAAGCTGGAAATAGATACCATATCTGAAGAAACTGAGACAGAGCTGGCCAGGTTAGAAAGGTCAAGCACTGAGACAGACAGAAGAGATGCGGAGCTTGATTTGGATGACACTGAAGTGTTTTCAGAAGAAACATACAATATAGCAGACATAAATGAAAAGTCCAGAATTGATTCCATTGTGAAAGACTACTCTCTTATGTATGAGCTTGCTTCAAGTGATGTTGACACAACAGGTTGGGAGTTCTTTCTTGAAAAGCGCAAAAATTGTATTGTAGAAAGCGTTGTTGAAGTTCAGTCTGGTGGTGAAGGTGATGATGCATACATCCCCAATGGGAGAGCCAGAACAGATGATGTTGGAGACAACAAAGAGGAAATGGTGACCACAATAATTGAAACAGTTGATCTTGCTAATGGCCAGACTGAGACAGTGTCAGAAAGCAGAGACACCGACAGCCCACATACTGTGGAACAGCAAAAGAAAAAGGAAAAACGAAAAGACACGTACACTCCCTTGAAAGAAACCAGCCTTCGACTTACAGTAGCCAGAGCGTTCCAGCAGGTGGCACAGAAATTTATTCAGTGCGAAGACTATACTAAGGCTGAAAATCTGTTTGAAGAGATCCTTCAGATTGTTGATGAAATTCAAGATGGAACTGTCAAGCTTCTTCGCTTCAGTGCTCTTCTTTTACAGTGCACAGGCCTTCTGTGTTTTCGACAAGGTAATAGACACACTGGCATGAAGAATCTTGAAAAGGCTCTAAAAATTTATAAAGACCTCCAAGATTATGAAGCACACAAAGAAGTTGCTGTTGTTCTCATAGACCTGGGCAATGCCTATGCAAATGACTTGCATGATGATGCCCTTTATGACAAAGTCATTGCAGCCATGTGTGAATTTTTTGAGCGGGAGGCATCAGATGAGGAAAATACTGGCAATTCCACCCCAGAAAGATCCACAGGTCAAGAATCACCAGAAGATTTGGATTTAAAGAAGAGAATAACTCAGGCAATTACATGTTATTCTGAAGCTCTCATGGTTTTAGAGAACAATGAAGAATCACAAAAACAGGTTATTGCAATGGCCATGAGAAAACTTGGTGATTGCCATTTTGTTCAGAAAGAATATTCAGAAGCTCTAGACTGGTATGAGAAATCGCTGAAACTGCACCGTGATTCTGGATTTCACGGGAAAGAATCTGTGTTGGAAAATGCACATGTGTTGAGTATGCTTGGAGTCTCTACCTTTATGCTTCATGTCTACCCTAGAGCCTCACATGTTTTCGAACTTGCTCTTCACATGGTCAAGCATGCACATGGATTAACAGTACACACATTTCTCCACAGCCTGGTTCTTTCTCTCTTAGGCATCACCTATTACAAAATGAAAGCATATCACAAATGTGTTTCCATGTGCTCAAGGGCTTTCGAAACTTTCTGGAGCTTGTATGATGAACAAATCGCTGAACTTCCACAGCAAAGGTTCTGGTTAGTGTGCCAGAACTTATATATATTAGGCAATACATATAATGTTCTCAACATGCATCACAAAGCCATCAAATTCTTGGAAATTGGAAGGGCATTCATGCACAAGTCGGCTGTGGGAGAAAAAAGACAACACATGCGCATCCTACAAATCCTTGGTGACTGTTATTTTGCACAGTATGACTACAAGACAGCCCTTATTTTCTACAATGAAGCTCTAGACATTGGTGATAAGGTAAGGCTAGTGGATTCATTCTACAAATTATAACTATACGTCCAGTTGCCAGTTTTGTCTGTTTGAAGGCATTATTTTACATGCCTTCAAAAAGATGATCTTTTTGATCTTGTACACTTTATTATTGAAAAATGTCCCAGTAAAGTTTTATTGTGATTCTACTACTTGAGGCACACATACTATTGTCATGCTTTTTGTATAACTTCATTGTATCGAAAGACACCACATAATCCTTTATTATTGGTTCAGACAAATGTGCCAGATTTATTTGGATTGTTCATGTAAAATTTTACATAAAAAGGATAGCGCATTATCATGGATGAGGTGGCAAATTTATCAAAACTTAGTTGGCTGGCCACATTCTGCTTCCATAACCTTTCACAAATGAGACATCAGATGTCCAAGCCATGTATTATAACAAATCTAAAAAGACATAGTCAGTTCTATCTTTATTTTTATTTTCCTTGTAAGTAAAATATTATATATTACAGCATCACTGTTGGACAGAATATTAAGAAAAATCAAATTCATTTGTTTTCATTGCTGTTTAGGAGACTTGATTTGACAACAATTTGAACAAAGATCATGTTTGTGATTTTGGTACTTTACTTTGCAGGTGACATCGTCTACTGAAAGTGAAGCCTTTGAGAAGATGGAGGAGAGTGTGAGTAGTAATATGACAACTTCTACAGAAAACTTAGACATGGCTCTCCACAACCAGCTGCTTAGCCGTTCGGCAGATGCCCATATCAGCATGAAACAGTACCAGAATGCTGTCCATTACTTGGAACAAGCCAGAGATATTCAAGATGTGTTGGAAGATGACATTAAAGGTGAGACTGAATTCTTTTGATGATGAAGGATTTGATTATGTGATGAAAGAATTTGCAACAATTTAAAGACCTAATTTCTGTATTTAAAATTCTGAAGAATGAGTCTGGGAAAAGTTGTCATGTCATTGGGGTGATAGTGCCATTGGAAAGTTCAAAATTTGACTGGACATCAATTTTTGATGTACGAAATTGAATTGCATTTGGCTGGTTCTCAGTGAGCATACTCAACTGTGTTAGACTGTCCAGAATCTCAATTGAGTAGTGTAAGGGACACTAGAGAAATACAAAATATAGAACTAACAAGAGAGCAATAATGGGGTTGGATAAGAAACTGTACCCATGATATCAATTATGACCATGCAATACATTTTTAGGTAAAAGGGCAAATATGACCTGGAGGAGGGTTTCATTTCTTAGCCTGAGTGATTAATTTGGAAAATTCATCTGAGTTGCAATAGGAAGTGAGATCCTTTAATGTGGATTCCCATCTTCTATTGCCATTGCACTTAAAGCTCATGAAGACTTTTAGAACAAACACATTTTAGGTGTGGTAGAATCAAGGTTGACATGGCCATGCTTGTGCAGTGAAGTCAGGATATAAAAGCTCAGTTAATATGAAAGAAGAGGCTATATGAGACATGGAACTAGAAGTCTTGTCAGAAAAGGCAACAAGCGTTCCTATCACCTCTTCATTTTCATGTCGTAAAATTTGCTTGGTATTTTTTTTTCAGGTGATCTTGTGAGCACTTTGCATCAGCTAGGTCAGATGCATTCCATGGCGGGAGATGTCGACAAGGCCATTGAGTCTTACAAGGAGAGTCTGGAAGTGTTCAGGTATGTAATTTTTCATGTGCAAAAGAAAAAAAAAGGTGGATATCTTGAATAATTTGAAGTTACCAAAATTTATTATTACCAAGTGCAAGAAATGGTAATTCAATGGAGATCTTCATTCTTGAAAAATAGTTCTAGAATATTTATGGAAGAGATGGGTGGCGTCATGGGGGACTGCCTGTGAAGAAATTGAGTGAACTATTGTCAAGAGCTGCATGTTGTGTTTGGGGTAAGTCTAAACACAAAAGTCTGTTAGTAAAAGAGACTCAAGGACGCAGCCATTATGTGTGAGACCAACTTGGCAACTGATGCCAGGTATCTTTATTAACAAGATGCCAAATTAGCATTTATAATGAACCAAATATATAACATCTCCTTTCTTAAGCTAATTCTTCTGTTAGCTTCATTTAAATTAGGTATTAGCAATATTACCATTACAGGTTCATAATTTGAATTACTCACTTTATTTAGAATTAAGTATTCTTTTATGAAGTCAAATCTTTATGTTTGCTTGTCAATTAAATCAGTGATTAGTTCCAATGATTATAATTAAATTATGAAATATTATTATTATTATTTCTTATGGCCTTCTTGTTATAATCATGAAACATTCTCTACTTGAGATTTGTCTTTTAGACTTATAATTGTACTCTTAATCATTTGCTGAAATTATACTTAAGTGTCCATTTGTGTAATGATAAATGTCCATGATTGTTCTGGCATTATGATTATATTCTTTGCTACAACTACAACAGGTTGTAACTAAACTAAATTAAATTGTCTGTGAAACACACAATAAAGTTCAATGTTCTGAACAGTAACACAATAACAAAATTAACTGTCTTTGAAGCGAGCAGGTTTAAACACTTCCCTGCCGCTTCTAGTTCTGTACGGCTGTGGCGGGTCTGGTTCCGGTGTTGGCGGTGTTGGTTTAGGTCCCTGAGATGGTCCTGATGATGTTGGTGCCTCAGTAATCGCTTGGTATGGCATCGCATCTGTCCGGTCTTCAGTCGTTGGTGATGACTTATGCTGAAATCCATCTGCAGGCTTAAGAATGTCTTTTCTGTTTCTGCGGAACTCTCTGTTGCCACTTTGAACTATGTAAGAACGAGGGGCATTAGCTTGTCCCACTACCCTTCCTGGAGTCCAGTTTTTTTCATCGCGGGTGCGGATGTATACGTCTTGATCAGGCTCAATAACTGGTAGGTTCTGGTGACCTCTGTAGTTGCGACGTTGCTGTGATTGTTGCTCCTGTTTTGTTTTCCTAATTGTCTCAGAGTCTTTAGTCTTGAACTGTTCTTTCTTTGCTGGCAGTGTTGTTCTGATTTGTCTACCAAACATTAGTGTTGCAGGTGACACATTGCTATGTTTGTTAGGTGTTGTTCTGTAGTTTAAGATAGCTAAGTATGGGTCTTCTGATTTGTTGAGTATCTTCTTGATTGTTTGTACTGTTCTTTCCGCTAGTCCGTTGCTTTGCGGATAATGGGGGCTACTTGTCTTGTGAGAAATACTCCAGCTGGTGGTGAATGTTTTAAAAGCTTGGCTAGAGTAGTAACTCGCGTTGTCAGTCACTAGCTTTTCAGGAATACCATGACGACTGAATATTGATTTCAGGTGTGTGATTACAGTCTGGCTTGAGGTGTCTGAGACTAAGGCAATTTCTACGAAATTTGAAAAGTAGTCCACTACTAGCAAATAGTCCTTTTGTCGCCACGTAAAGATGTCTGATGCTACATTCTGCCAGGGGTAATCTGGTATTTCATGATTCTTGAGTGTTTCTGTTGTTTGGCGGTTTC
Source organism: Onchidella celtica (assembly GCA_963931925.1). Classification (NCBI taxonomy): domain Eukaryota; kingdom Metazoa; phylum Mollusca; class Gastropoda; order Systellommatophora; family Onchidiidae; genus Onchidella; species Onchidella celtica. The sequence goes on along the minus strand of OZ007567.1, from coordinate 51,135,888 downwards.
TGTGTTTCAGGCATGTATCGCAATGTGATATCATTTGTTCAATTTCTTTAGCCATGCCCGGCCAGTAAATTGATTCTCTTGCTCTCCTTTTGCACATATCTATGCCTAACTGTCCTTCATGAATGTCTTTCAACATCTTTTTTCTCATTGATTGGGGTATCAGTAATTGTTCTCCCTTGAAGATTCTTCCATCTTCATATGTCAGTGTTTCTCGAACATCCCAGAATGCCTTTAGATCTGACGGAATTTTTGATTTCTCGTCCGGCCATCCTTGTTCAATGAAGAATTTCAACTGTTGTAATTGGCAATCCTTCTGAGTTTCTTTCTTCAGTTCTTCGTCTGCCTGTGGTGTAACTGGTAGATTGTTCATCATGGTATGCACACGTAGATTGGCTTCAATTTCTTCTTCTGCAGTCGACGATACTGTTGAGTTTATTGGATCACGTGACAGCGTGTCTGCTACATACATTTCTTTTCCAGGAACATACTTGATTTTCAAATCATATTTCTTGAGGTGAATCATGAATTTCTGGATTCGAGGAGGACATTTTTCCAAAGCTTTGTTAAAAATGTATTGCAGAGGTTTGTGGTCACTCTCTACGTTGACTTGTTTGCCATAGATGTACTGATGAAACTTGTTACAGGCGTAAACAACGGCTAAAGTTTCTTTTTCTATCTGAGCATAGTTTCTCTCTGACTTGGTTAGAGTTCTTGATGCAAACGAAATGCACTTTCCATCTTGCATCAGTGCTGCACCTAGTCCATACTGACTCGCGTCCGCAGTTATTGTAACACTTTTCTTTGGATCATAGTGACTTAGAGTTGGACTTTCTGTGATTCTTTTGTTGATCTGATTTTTTGGCATTTTCATGTCTTTCTGTCCAGTGCCACCTGATATTTGTTTGCAGTAATTCTCTCAGCGGTTCAGTGCGAGATGACAGGTTTGGAATATACTTTCCCATGTACGTCACCATTCCCAGATAACGTTGGAGTGATTTCTTGTCTTCAATCTTCATGTTATTGATTGCTTCTGTTTTTGCAGGATCTGGTCTAATTCCTTGTGAACTAATGATGTGGCCTAAGTACGGTAGCTCTGTCTGGTTGAACACTGTCTTTTCTTTCCTGAAAGTCAAGTTAGCATTTCTGACTATTTCTAGACAACGTCTACTTCTTTGTTCCAGTTCTTCTGGTGTCTTTCCCCATACGATCACGTCGTCAAAGAATGACTCTATTCCTTCCTCATCTTCATACAACTGTTTGATCCGTCTGTTGAAGATCTCCGGGATTGAACAAATTCCGAAAGGACATCGAAGGAAGCTGTATCTACCAAATGGCGTATTCATAGTGCACAGTAAAGAACTTGCTTCATCCAATTCCAATTGCCAAAATCCATGAGCAGCGTCAAATTTTGAGAAATATTTCGCTCCTGTCATTTTGGCTGTTATTTCTTCTGTTGATGGCATTGCATAATGTTCCCTCTTGATCGCCTGGTTCAAATCCTTAGGGTCCATGCAGATTCTCAAAGAACCATTTTTCTTCTCAGTAATAACCATGCTGTTCACCCAGTCTGTTGGTCTTTCTTGTTTCCTTATGACTCCCAGTTCCTCCATGTCGTCTAGTTCTTTTTTAACTTTGTCCATAAGAGCGAACGGTACTTTCCTTGGTGCATGAATAACCGGCTTCACCTCTGGGTCTACTTCAATGTGATATGGATTTGATAGCTTTCCTAACCCAGTGAATACATCTTGGAACTCATGAAGTAAAGTGCTTGTTTTCTGTTCTGTTTTCACCTGAAGAATTTTGATTAACTCTAGTTTCTCTGAAGCTTCCAGGCCTAGAATTGGTTCTTCATCTGTGTCCACCACATAGAACTTGAGTTGTTCTTTCCTGACTTGTAGTTCACAAGTGCCCTTTACTTTGAGCTTTCCTCCTGTGTAACTGCACAGTTCATGTTTTGTTGGAGTCAAAGTCGTTGTTTTCTGTTTATTTATTTGTTTAAAGTTCTTGAACGGCAGAACATTTGCTTGAGCTCCACTATCAATCTTGAATTTAACATTCACGTTGTTGATGACTGTTGTTGCATAAGCTTGATTTCCTATTCTCTGTTTGTTGAGAACTGACCCTACAAAGTACTTGCGTGTTCCTTCAGCTTCTTCTTCATCGTCAGATGCAATCTGGTGCACTGTTGATTTTTTACTGCGGCACATTGCTTTGTAGTGGTTTAGCTTTCCACAGTTTAGACATTTTTGTCCAAATGCTGGACATTTTCTGGGTGCGTGTTGTCTTCCGCATTTGGTACATTTCATGAAGTTTTCTGACTTCTGATTGTCATGTTTCTTCTTGTAATTAGGCGTCATGTGTGCAGGCTTACCTGATTTCTTTCTTGATAGAGCTTGCACTTCTTCTTTATGACCATCCATTATTTGTAAACCTTGTTTAGACAGTTCATCAGCTTGGCAGATTGTCACTGTTTGATCTAATGTCAGTTCAGTTTCGCGTAGCAAACGCTCTTTGATCTTTTCGTTGTGAATGCCTACAACAAGTCTGTCCCTCACCATTTCATTTTTGAGGTCTCCAAAGTTGCAATTCTGTGCTAACTTCTTTAGTTCAGTCACATATTGGTCAATTGGTTCATGTTCTGCTTGAATTCTTGTGTGGAACTTGTATCTTTCTAATGTTATGTTTATTTTAGGTTGGCAATACTTGTCAAACTTCTCATACAACACCTGGAGAGAATCTTTGTCTTCATCTTCTAAAGTCCATGTACTGTAGATTTCTCTGCCTTGCAATCCTATTATGTATAAGAAAGCAGAACATTTCTCTTTCTCTGTGTTGGCTTTCATGGTAAGGTCTAAATACAGCTGCATTGTGGTTTTCCATGATTTCCACCGCTCAGCGAGGGGTATGTTGCTGGTATCGCCATGAAAAATCAGTTCAGAAGGCAGTTTCAGTTTTATGGACGGGGTGGTAGCCATCGAGGAAGTAACTGTGTTTTTTCTTCACGTTATGTGACTTTTTACAGTTGTGTCCCTTTAGTTGGTTTTTTCTTGTGATTTCTGCGGCAGTAACTCAGTTCTGCAAACCAGTTCTGTTTTTTGTCAGTTGTTGCCCTTGGCTGTCTGTCTCTTTTCGTAATTTCGTTTCTTCTCAACTGTCGGAGAAAACCGTAAAGTTCGTGGCCTGTGCTTTCTGGAGGGATTCAGCGAAACCCTATTTTGTTGACGATAACTTTAAAATTGGGGGGGAAATTGTCACCATTGTCCTGCCCCGCTTCTATTCTAAAAGCACATGTTTTTTTAGACTTACCCCAAACACAACATGGTGTCAGAAGTTGACACCATGTTGTGTTTGGGGTAAGTCTAAACACAAAAGTCTGTTAGTAAAAGAGACTCAAGGACGCAGCCATTATGTTTGAGACCAACTTGGCAACTGATGCCAGGTATCTTTATTAACAAGATGCCAAATTAGCATTTATAATGAACCAAATATATAACACTGCATCTTAGAGTTAATTGTCATTTGGAAGTATTTTTGAGATGATGGACCTCTTCCTCTTGTGCTCAACCTACAACATTTGATAAACAGGATTAAAAATGAAAGATAATAGAGATGAAGAGAGAGGGAAGAAGTGGCCCTTTTATTATAAGAGTGTAAATTTTGACATGTATATCTTTTCCAAGTGAAAACTTCAAAACTGTGAGTGCCCAAAGGCTGATTTTAAAAAGTTTATGAAGAAAATTCAAATTTTCAGATTTGAATCTTCTGCAATTATTGTTAGTGAAAGACAGTATGTGCCTGTTTCAAATCTTTACATACTTCATTTTATGACATTTCCATCTACTTTCCAGGGAACTACATGATGGAAAACTGGCCCCAGAAATGTGTGTCACATTAGGTAACCTTGCAACAATGTGTTATGTGAAGGCCTGCATTTGTGAAGACATTGACAGTGAGTTAGATATGATTTTATCAGCAGAGCAATATTTCCAGGTGAGAATTTTTTTTTTTATATTTTGAAGTTTTTGATAAATAACATTCCTTTCTGCAGTATTTTTTTATGTGCAGGTTATGTTAATCGTTCAGATAACATTGAAAAAAAAATGTGTTTTTTGAAGAGTTTATGGTAATTGCAGAATATGAAAGTGATGAATTTAACGAACTAGTGTCACATGTAAATGAGTGTGTGCGTATGCATCCATTCTTTATCTTATGAAAAAGGCACTTAGTGGAGAGTACATGTACCTCTGTTCAAGTATAATACTGTCGTGCAAAGGCAGAGCGACACATCTGCTCATTTCATAGTTTTGACGAAAACGCAAAAAACTATTGCGGCATTTACAAGTTTGCTACACTGGAAATTACCATTTCAGTAGCAGATATGCCTATTTGTCTTTGACATGACAGAATTATGTGTGAGGCAAGTTCATCATTGAGACAATAAAGTAGAAAAAGGCTTTGCTGCCAGTTACATCGCTCTGCCTTTGCACAGCAGGGTAGCACTGTTATGCTCCAATTCATCATATTCATATATGGAAAACAAGACCAAAGATCATTGATTCGTGCTGTTGAGCTTAGTGATGATTCATTTTCATTGAAGACACAGATTTTGTAAAAAAAACATTTTCTTTATCCGTTTATTGGTGCATTTTTTGCGTACCTCCTGCATAAATGGGAGTGTAAATGGAAAATTAAAGAAACAAAGAAATGAATGTAATAAGGATATCAGTAATATTAAGATCACATGACTGTGATAACACAATAACCATCTCCTCTGTTATTTGATTTAAGACTGCATTGATGAAATGTGCGAATACCTGTCCTGTGACAAATTTTGATTATTATACTTAGTTTGTCAGTCCAGGTCTATACATTTGAACTCCATTATCAAACTTGATCACATATAATATGAGACACATTATCATTGAAGTCTTCCCCAAGTTAGCAAAGTATAGATCTGTTATGAAAACCTGTTTAGTGCCCAAACAATTCACTTAATATATGCTTGAATTACAATATACATATTAATGAATGTCCAGCTCTGCTATATCTTGTAAACCCAAAAGTTTATATGGCATTTGATTTTATTTAATTTACAGGCAGCCCTAAAGGAGGAGTTGAATGCAAGTGTTTGCGTCAAATATGCCAACTTCCTCTACAGTCAGGCCAACTATGAGGATGCAGTCATGTATCTGGAAGATTCCATCAAATCTAGAAAGACTGGCGAGGAGGAGGAAGACCTTGATAACACATTGTTCTTCCCATTGCCATGGTCATCTGATATTGTTTATGGCGGACTAGAGCGAGTGACCCTTCCAGAGCCTCTCCAAGAAGAAGTAGATGCCCAAGAAGAAGCCATTATGCCTACTTCTGTCCTGGCTGATTACATTTTGGTGCTGTCTTATAAAATGCTGGGTAAACTGCGGCATGCCGAAGAAGCCCTTGTCTCTCTCATGGCAGAAGTCTATGCCAGGGACATTCCGTTCCTTTATTCCGTCCTGGGCTATGCCTTCATGGAGCTGGGCTTATTCCATGAGGCAGCTGCAGAGTTCTACATGGCCTGGTTCCTTGATAATGAGTACAACTTGGCACTCGACAACTACTGCTTGTGTTTGGCTGTGACTGCCTACAACCTTTTGGAAAGAGCCTTTGCAACTATTTTTGTACATCGCAGAATATGGAATGAAGAGCACAAGATCAACAGGAAAGTGGCCAGTCTGCAAGGCTTCCTGTCAGGGTAGCAAACAAAAATAGTTAATGCCCGTTGTCCTGTATAATTTTATGATCTTATTAAGTAACATTGAGGTAATTTGAATGTTGAAGGACTTGAAGATCATGTCCAAAAAGCCTCTAATAAAGGAATGAACATCTTATGTTATGATTAGGTTTGATATGAATTAAATTAGAATTGAAGGAAAAAAAAAGCAACAGCTGATGTATTTGCAAAGGCCCACAGTGATGGACAGATGTATCAAGAAAAACGAATGTAACATCAAAATTATAACAATCCAAAATGAACATAGAAGCTTTTATGGAGTAGGATATTCCTCTGGCTAAAGGCCAAGAAATAGAGTAAAAGATCATGCTATATCTTTGATCAGCAGCCATCAAAGGCCACCCAGAATGGATACAAAAAAGTTTTATACTAAATTCTCCTGTGATGCACCAATTCTGGTCTACATTTATTTTATTCATAGAATATGGATGGTTAGCCAAATTCTAGGAGTGAGTGTATCCTAAAGGGAAAGATATACAGAAATAGATTCTTTTATACCGTTAACTATCAGAAAGAAAACCACTCTGCTCGCAGTAACCTTTTAAACAGCTAACCATTTTCAAACCATCAGTGAATAGCACAAAAATGTTTTTAATCCTTTTCACATTTTATCTGCGATATAGAGAACCTGCCCAGCACACCAGTGTAATGGCCTCTGGGTTAGGAAGTCATACATGCAATATGCCAGTTATACTTGGGCAGTTTTTATAGTAAAAACACAACTATTTCCAGATTTGTGGCAAACTATAGCTACATGTCATGTTTAAATGTTGAGGCACTCTTTTTTTTTTTTTGAATGCTGAAACTGTGTTGTTGATTTTGTTTCTTTTTCCCTGTGATAGTGAACTTTTTTGTTTTTCTGATTTTTAAAAATTGTACATGAAAATGAAGCCTAGAATAGAGGGGTTTATCTTTTATTAAAAAAAAATGTTTCTGTCAGGTAACAATTGTCAAAACAAGCATATTAAAACATGCCATTCAATACTCTTCATTTTATGGATATCTGTTTCAAATTCAAGTTGATAGTCACTCTGATTTTCCAAGTAAGTTATCTATTATTTCAAATAAGGCCAGGGGATTTTAAAATACAATTCAAGTCCATACTTGAAAGAATTAGTTCATTTTAAAGAGAACTGTACCCATTTTATTTTTCTTAAAAATTATTTGGTCTGCCAAGATAAAAGAAAACCATTTTTAACAGTGTGTGTAAAGTCAGAAATAGACCATCGGATTTTCCCGGGACAAAGTTTATATCCTTGAAATGTTGAAAAGATTTTGTGCTTGCATTTTTTTACAAGTTTTACTGTGGCTGTCTTGGAAATGTTTGCAAGAAGGAAAATGGCAACGAAGAATTTCATCGATTATGTCTTCATTTCAACATCATGGTTGTGAGAACTGTCAGGGCTATCATAACAGAATCAATCACACAAGTATAATTGCTGGCAGTGGATAATTCAAGAACTACAATGAGTCCATCCAAAGTAAAGAAAAGGGACAGTGAGCAGAAATTATACAAAGTTATACAAAAGATTATTTTACCATATTATTTTGCTTTTGCAACAGAATGAAGAGAGGGCAATTTATTGTTGGATGAAAGAAGATGAATTACTGTTAACACAGTCAATCGATGAACTGTAATATAAACCAAGAAATATTTTACTTTCTGATTTTCTATTGATATTTTTTTTTTTTTTGGCAAGCATAGTGAAAAGGTTACAGAATTTGTCCATATATATTTTTAATTTAAGTGAAGAGTATGTCATCTCTATAATAGGGAGGTTGAATTTTCATTTCCAGATCCTGGCAAATTTGCATTTTAACCAATATATCTTTCACGATCTGTTGTGGTAATCACACATATGAAAAGGTTTGGTCACTGCACTCTAGTGCAAATGTGTTTCATCATAATTTTTTAAAGAAATATCATCATCATCATCATTGCCTTTCTCACCCTGGATCAGGGTATAGGCCACCAACAAACACCTTCCATCCCTCTCTATCATGGGCCAGCCTCTTTACATTATTCCAAGTCTTTCCGCTTCGTTGCACATCATTTTCTCTGGCTCTTCTCCACGTTCCGCGCGGCCTTCCTCTTGATCTCTTGCCCTGGGGATTCCAGTCCAATACCTTCTTCGTGATGCTGTTTCCTGGCCTCCTGAGAGTGTGGCCGATCCATCTCCATCGCCTCCTACCAATTTCCTCTCTGACTGGGTTCTGTCTTGTTCTTTTCCATACAATTTCATTGCTGACCTTGTCTGTCCATCTGATCTTAAGTAGCTTCCTCAAACATCTGTTGATGAAAACTTGGATTCTCTTTATGCAGGCCTGGGACGCATTCCAGGTCTCACATCCATACAACAGGACTGACTTCACGTTCGAGTTGAATATCCTCAGCTTTGTTTTTAGAGATATATCCTTGGTTCTCCAAATCTTGCTTAAGGATGTGAAAGCTGCCTGTGCCTTTCCAATTCGTGCTTTGACTTCTGCCTCTGTTCCTCCCTTATTGTCAATGATACTACCAAGATAGCAGAAGGACTCTACATCTTCCAGTGGTTGATCTCCTACTCTAACTTGTTCGCTTAGGGGTGCAACAATTTTTAGGACCTTCGACTTCGCGGGATGTATCCTCAATCCAATAGATTCTGAAATTTTGTTTAGAGCTGTAGTCTTTGCTTGCATCTGGTCGTGTGTGTGCGACAATAGTGCCAAGTCATCTGCAAAATCTAGATCGTCCAGCTGTGTCCATGGGGTCCATTGTATGCCATTTCTTCCTCCACTGGTGGTTTCTTTCATAAGCCAATCAATCACCAGGATAAACAGAAATGGGGACAGCAAACAACCCTGCCTAACACCAGTCTTGATATCAAAGCTGTCAGTAAGCTCACCATCATGTACAACTCTGCAACTTGTCCCCTCGTACATGCTCTTGATAAGATTCACCATCTTCTCTGGGATTCCATAATGTCTCAATATTCTCCACAGTGTTTCTCTATCGATGCTATCAAAGGCCTTCTCGTAGTCAAGGAAGTTCACTATCAGTTGGGAGTTCCACTCTAGCGACTGCTCTACTATGATTCTCAGCGTGGCGATCTGGTCGGTGGTTGATCGATTACTCCTGAAACCAGCTTGCTCCTCACGAAGTTTTTGGTCTGTTGCATTCTGTATTCGCTTGAGAATAATCCGATTGAAAACCTTTCCTGGGATGGAGAGAAGTGTGATTCCTCTGTAGTTACTACAATTGCTGAGGTCCCCTTTTTTTGGGAGCTTCACGAGGTGTCCTTCCTTCCAGTCCTTTGGAAACTTGCCTCTGATCCAAATCCTCGAGAATAGTGAGTGCGGACCCTCTGCAGCCCCAGCAGCATCTGCCTTCAGCGCCTCTGGTGGGATCTGGTCTGGTCCAGCTGCCTTGCCTCCATTTAACTGCTTTATGGCATCATTAATCTCTGCTTTAGTCGGAGGGTCGCAACTGATCGGTAAATCATTTCTTGCGGGTAGAATGTCGGGTGGGTTGCTTGGTGGAGGTCTGTTCAAGAGGCTGTTAAAATGTTCTATCCATCTTTTTGCCTGAGCTTCCTTTCCAAAAATAGCCTTCCTGTTGTAATCCTTGACAGGAACTTCAGGTTTTCCATATTTTCCAGCAAGAGTCTTTGTAGTCTGGTAGAGGATCCTCATGTGTCCTCCTGTTGCTGCCTTCTCTGCTTTCTCTGCTAACATTCCTATGAACTCCTCTTTGTCTTTTTTAATTGATTTTTTGACCTCTTTAGCTGATGCTCGGTACTCTTCCTGGTTACCAACTCTTGAGCTTCTTGTACGACTTGCATTTACCCGTTCTTTTAGGTCTCTTCTTATCCTTATCAAGTCCAGTGATTTTTGACTGATCCATTCCTTGTGTTCCACTTTCTTTTCCCCAATAACATCCTGACATGTCGATGTAAATACTCCTTTCACCTTAGCCCAGTGAGTCTCCAAATCTACTGTCTCTTCGAGGTCAACAAGGGGTTTGAATCTATTCCTCAGTGTCAGCTGGAACTCTTCCTTCTTGTCTCCATCCAGAAGGCTCACTTGAAACTTTCTCCTCTTTGTTCCTGCTCTGGTACCTTGTTTCTTGAGGCGGAGTTTGAGTCTTGCCAGCAGCATGTGATGGTCAGATCCAACATCTGCTCCTCTCTGTACTATGACATCCTCTAGTGAGCGTCTGAATCGTCGGGTGATGCAAAAGTGGTCAATCTGATTTTCAGTTACTCCATCCGGTGAAATCCAAGTGGCCTTATGGATCCTCTTGTGTGGGAATACTGAACCTCCAATCACATAGCTGTTAAATGCGCAGAAACTTGCAAACCGCTCTCCATTCTCATTCATTTGTCCTAAACCATTGCACCCCATAATGTCCTCATACCCAGTATTGTCCTGTCCTATCTTGGCATTGGCATCTCCCATTATAATGTTCACATCTTTTCTTGGCAGTGTGTCAACTATTTCCTGAAGCTGGTTGTAGAAATCGTCCTTGACCTCATCGGTTGCTTCATTTGTTGGGGCGTATATCTGCACAATGTTCATGTTGATGTTCTTGTTCTTAGTAGTAAATGATGCCAATATAATTCTCCTTCCATAGGGTTCCCATCCCCTCAGTGACCTCTGGGCGTGCTTGCTCAAAATGATCGCTACTCCTTCTGTATGCTTTTTGTCCTCCCTTCCAGAATACAAAATCTTTTCCCCAGTATTAAGTTGTTTCAGTCCGGACTGTATCCAGCGGGTCTCGCTAACTCCAAGTATGTGCAGTCTGTATCGCCTCATCTCCATTGTAACCTGGGCACTCTTTCCTGCTTCATACATGGAGCGGACATTCCACGACGCAATCCGGAGTGACTTGCTTGATGAAGGAGCAGTCGGGCCAGTGGCGTCCTTTCGGCTTTGTCCATTGTCCTTCATTGAATCTACAGGTGCAGATGCTCCCCCTTCTCCCAAGATAAAAGACTGATTTGAAGTATTTGCTTGTGTTTCTGTAACTGGTTTATTTTTACAGGGTGGGTAGTTGGCCCACCGCCAACTGGCTCTTCTCGGGAGACCAGGACCTTTGCACCTTTAGTCGCCTCTTACGACACGCAGTATCACGTCAGATGTATTCTCTGCTGTCCCTCTTCTACAAGAGAGCCCCGCATCTGCACGGGCGAAAGAAATATACTTGTCCGAATTATTTTTTAAAATCCTATCTGATTTGTCTTCTACTCAAAGTACTGATTACTGGCATTCAACGCACAAGAAATTTGAGCCAGTTGTGCTGCTTTGATGTTTGCATTAAAAAATGTTTTGTGTGATCTGAAAGCATAGTTAAACTAAAGTTTTCTCCACATCCAAACAACCCAAACAAAAGCTTCATAAGAGGTAGTATTTACATTTAAACGGTTGTGTACTCTAGGACATCCAATATACTTTGATGAATCCACCGCTGTTTCAGCTTGTACAAATATGAGCAAGAAGATAAAATTTGTAAGTTTCATAAACCTGTATGAGATTATGAAAATGGACAATTCATTGGCCTTGCCAACAGGGCACCTAAACTCTGTGTTGGAGTTCATTTTATCATATTGTACAGTTTTATTGATAGTTTTCCAGGAGCTTATTGTTTTTTTTTAACCTCACTCAGTTCATTCAAGATCAATGTGTTGGATCCTAGTCTCAAGCAAATATTGAAAATGAGAATAGCAGGCCTATTACTGGAAACCACTGGTCAGTTTGGTTTTGTCCCCAAAATTAAATGTCTTATTGTTTTAGTCGCGAAGCAATGTCCTTGTTTTGGCTGGGAAATTTGTTTAGATCAGTCAGTTTCAGTTTTTGTATAAATACTAGAAAATTTGTTGCCCTGCTTTAAAATCACCTTTGCTGCTGCTTTTGTGATTTATTTTTGCACTTTATTTTTCAGGCAGAATCTTAAGACTTGGCCAGTGCTTTATTTCTTTCATGTAATAGTTGTAAATTATTATTACTGACTTAAATTTGTGCCCATTATATAACATTATCCTACATTATCAAATCCATCTTTTTAGCACAGTGGAGAATAACATCTTGTTTGAGAATAACAGTGGTGAGTTCTAAATATCTTTGGTCCATTCAGTGATTACTAAGTACTCTATCCTCACTGCAGCAAAAGAGTATAGGAATGGGCCATTATATACATTTTTAAGGCCGACCATTATTAGTTGATGCAACGCAGAAAAAACAACAGAGCTTAAATTAAATCTGTGACTATTGTGTTCATATTCTGTATGCAGCAACGATTCTCTTGATTTTCTAGGAAGTTTGTTTGAATTCCATAAAATGCAAATATCATACAATCTGTTTCATTAAAATTTATTGTAATTGAGAGCGTCTACAACCTTTTGAGATTCTCATAGGCATTCTCATTTGTAATACTATTTTTTTTAGATCTGTGGAGAAAGTACAAAGAAATGAAAGGTGAATTTTTTTTCACTGATCATTTAAGAGTCATTATCTTTTATAATTTAAAATCACTGATATATATTGAGCCGGGAAAATTTTTTAATATCAGATAAGCAGAGATGAACATTGGAAATATCTCAAGGTAAAGGTGAAGTTTCAGAAAGAGCGCTGGAATGCTTGTGATAATTAGAAGGAATGAAAGACAGTGGAGTCTGTTGAGTTTAAGTGTGCATATATGTAGTTAAATGTGTATTTTCTACATAGTTTTGCTTGTCTTCCTTTTGTTGGAGCATGGCTTTAGACATATGTGTGCCAACACATTGTTCAAATATTCCTCCAATATGCTGTGTATTTTGGTATGTTATGCATTTATCTTTTCATTCTACTGAGGTCAAGTCTAAATGTGTCAGCTTGTATCATTCTAATTGTGTTGAAGACCTTCTGCATTCCACATAGGATCACCAAATATGGTTCAGCTGGTTGTGTAGTATAGGGTAGTAGGATAAAGGTTTACAAAATACTAGTTATCATTTCTCATAATGTAACCATATAAGGTAACATTGCACATATGTACAGTAATGTTTAGCCTTTTGCTTACTTGCCCACCATTCCTTTTCCTTTCTCCTGATGGAGTAGAAAGAATCTCTAAATATGATTTGCAGGCAAGAATATGGCAACTGAGCTAAGGGAGATAAGTTTAATGAATTCGGGAAAATAATGAGAACATTGGAAAAAAGCAAGCTCAGCTTTTACTTCCGTACAGATATTTATAAAATAGCAATCATAAAACGATGCTTTGGGTATTGATGCTTCTGAAAACGTGATAAAAATAACCTTCCTTGTGGTTTTACGTCTTCATATTATATGTCCTATAAAAATTTGTAATTTTGTGTAACATTAATAATTATCACATAGCACCATCCTATATGTTATCAGCTGATTGTGGAGTTACAACCATGATAGACAGAAAGTTGGAAGGGCCTCTGAGTCTTTGTGAAGTAAGAAATGTACATGTATATTGCTTTCTGCTTGTGATCAATTAATATAGCTCCCCCGCTGGACATGGATGAAATGAAAATAAAAATGTATTTATCAATATACATGGATAGAAAATCTGGAAAAAAAGACAGTACTCTTAAACTTCTTTTATACCGATACTATTTTATTATTTGTGTAAAGGAAAAAGTGTGTGATATGTACATTATTTTGTTCTTTTTTTTTATTCAAAGAACTTTATTTGTTTTGAATTTATTCTTCTAAAGAATCCTCTTTCAAGCCAAGCAGAATTTATTGCCGATGATTCAAGCCACAGAATTGTGCAGATTTTGCACCCTGTAAACTGTAAATAACTCAGTGAAGAGATCCGGGGTGAGATGTAATCAAGGGTGCCACTTTTCTGACTTGTTGCTTGGTTGGTATGGATGATGCTAATCTACATCACTTTTTTGTTAACGTCAGTGAAACATAGCAACAAATGCCTGTAGAGGTGAATCTGCTTAAGTGTATATGAACTCCTCACTCCTACTGTATATTTTTAAATGTATAGCCATTCCGAAGCCAGATTTTTGTATGGCAGATCATAAATGAAAATGCCAAAATTTTCTTTTTTCCTTGTTACCTTACCAAGCTCGTGTATATACTGACATACCTGATTATGTTTTTGTAGAATTGTTTGGTATATACATGGATGAAGCCCCTTTGATTTTATAAGCAATACTGCGTGCATTTCCAAGCTTGAAAAGTCCTGTTTCAAGACTATGCCTGTCTTGCCATACATATTCCAATCAGAAATGGGATTGCATGGACAACGACTAGAATACAAGAGAAACAGAATACAACCATAATAGCATATAGATTCACGTTCATCTGTATGTCTTCTCAGAAGGAATTACAATGAAAGTGTTTGAATTTTTAAACCAGTGCTAGGGTCAGTTAGCCTTGTTTTGTTTTTTTTCAAATTATTCAAATAGAATATAAGATTAAAAAATTTATTTCATTCATTTTTCAAAGACACACACACTTACCAGTGTTCATACTGATACGGGAAGGAAAAAGCACACATTCACTTTTCAGGGATCATGTCCTCATCAAGTCATTTTTCAATCATCATTTTTATCTTCACAATAAGTAGTGAGAATTTATACACCTAAAACTTCAGCTGAAATATACATGTATATCACACATTACATAGGAACACAGTGCATTTTTGGGGCTTCTGATGTTCAAATATTATTATGTTCAAATATTATTATTATTATCATTTTTATTATTTATTGATTTATTTTCTGCACACATTCCTTGCCCTTCCTAATTTTTGCTTAATATAATGTCATTGTTGTACTCATGAGACATAAAACCACCTTGATAATTTCAGTAACACGAAACATAAAATAAATCATCTGTTTCCAATTTAAAGTTTTCATTTTTATCGTCTTTGTTGTCATCTCTTTCCCAATAGTCTGGATGAGTCCTTGTCTGTCTGTCTGCTGCTTGTCTATTTTTTCCTTTCTTCGGACTATCCCTTCTGCATGTGCATCATCTTATTATAAAAAAAATAGTGGTGGGAGTAATTCATTATGGTGCAATTTTGACCCTTTTTTTGCTCGACTCTACAGCCTAAATGACAGTTTCAAAACTTATAAAATTAATTTTCTTAACTGTCAACTAATCCAGTCCAATAGCTTTTGTATCGACCGATTGTGTTCATTCAAGTTTCAGGTATTTTAAAATAAAAAGTTGTAAAAATGTAACTACAATGAGCTTTGTTTTGGCTCCCTTTAGTATGTCCACCGCACAGGAAACGATGTATTAATATGCGTTCAATTCGGTGCGCGCAGTACCCCTACCAGAAATGAGTGCGTAATACCCCGGTGCGCACGAAATCTGTAGTAAGACTGTAGAATATGGGACGCTTTCAAGACCAAAAAGAGAGAGAACGATGGAAGGGTGGGTTCACAGGTTTATCCCGGATGCCGGGAACTTCATCTAGTTTAAAAAAAGAATGAAAATTAAGTCCCAATCAAAGCACAAGGGGTCTATGAGTAGACAGTAGCACATGTGTAATGTGTACATGTAGATGGGCATGAGCTTAACACTCAAATACATCTGCATGGAATGTACATCTTGTGTCTAGTATTGGGTGCTGTATTAGGCATAAATATCAATTATGTCCAATACTTCTCAACCCTCTAGCGCCCAGTGTGCCATATTTAAATATGTCACTTAGAGCGAAAATTCTCTATCTTTGGTAGGTTACTCTTCCTATTTTTATATATTGAAAATTAATTCAATTACACATTTATATTTTGGCAAGCATCTGAGTTTTTAAAATTCAGTGCATGCAGCACATTATTTCAGAAGTTCTGAAATTGTCAATTTTGTCATGGGCACTAGAGGATTAATACCATTTTCATCCAGGCTTCACATTGCCTAATGCGCAGTGGGTTAATAGATTTCTGCTTGTGTATAATCCACTCCATTTACACTCCCATTTCTCTCCACGTCATGCGGGTGGTTGGTGTGCGCTTCGCTTCTGGCAGGGTCCCCTTCTGTCCTTTCAATACTTTCATCTGCAACATCGTTGTGCTTCTGCCTAGCACAATGTGGCGGTTATCAGGTCGACTTGCCCTCCCCAAATTCAAACTCAGACTATTGTGGAATGTGCGGGTGGTTGATGGGCGCTTCTTCTAATCGGGTCCCCATCAGTTCTATCATTTCTGTTCTATTCTGTCTATCATCATGCCTCTTCCTAGCACTACGTGACGGTTATCAGGTCGTCGTGCTCTCTCCAAGTTCAGGATCTTCTGAAGCGTGCGGGTGGATAGTGGGCGCTTCTTATAGGGTCTCCTTCTGTCCTTTAGTATCATTCTGTCGTAATTTTATTCTGTCTGCATCTTGCTTTCCTAGCACAATGTGACCCATGTCTGGTCGACGTGCTTTCTCCAAACTCAAACTCTCAGCATCATTTTTAAAAATTAAACCGAGCTAAACCTTTGGAGTGCGTCAGAAAAAGGTAGTAGTACAGGATGCTCAAGAAAATATAAAAAAGTAGGACGTTTTGGCACTCAGATGTCGACATTTTTCACGGCCTTTTGAAGGCATATGCGCACCGCGTGCTTGCTGATTCCAGTGTTTGTTTGCAGTTGTTTGCAATTTTATTTCATTATTCTCGTCTGGACGTTGAATATGGTGATCGTTTTGAAAAGGTCAAAAAACAAAATTTGGACTCCTGTCTTGCTAGCTCGCTGGATTGACAGCTCACGTTTCTCGTGGCACGGTGACAAGCACCTGGCCTGCTGGTCGAAGGTCACAGGTCACTGCATCTACGCACCTCAATAAACAACGTGCAGCGCCAAATGAACCCTTCCAGACTGGTTGACGGTATGCCGGTACAGCCTGACATCGGACTCCACAGAGTGACCCCTCAACAGGTAACCATGGAAATTATCTAATGGTCGACTGAGAGAGAGCTTGATGGTGGTAGGCCCACCCAGGCCTTTTGCCTTACTAACAGCGACCACGCGATACACTGAGTACAATTCATTACCTGCCGAAGAGGCTGGTCAACTCATTGACTGACTGACTGCTTCAAGGCGCATTAAAACGTTAACTTGCTCACTCACAAGAAAGTAAACGAAGAACATAATTTATGAAGTAGAAAACAACGTGTGCATTCGTCAGATTTGTGTCTAATCTAAATGAATTAGTGGAATACTAAAGTCAAATACGTAGGTTACGGCATAATGCTGAATAATAAATAAACAAGTATAAAATATATACATGTATGAGTAATTGACAATTAGGCATGTAAGCTATTCAGCAGGCTCATAACTGAGGGACAGAAAGAATCACAAGTGCATTTTGTGATCAGATTTGTTAGCCAGACGGCACGACCTCTTCGAACAGATTGGGAGTGAGAGCTTAAATAACCAAACAAACGAATAAACAATGAATATTATAAACGTATTCGTATTTTCTTCGCGTTGCCGGATGTTATCCCCACAAAAGCCTTTTTTTTTTGCACGTCATTACTACAATTTCATACATTTAACCTATGAAATCTCAACTTCAAACAGCGATAGAGAGCACTGAAAATTCAATGTGATACGTTCCACACGATGATGTAATTATCTTCATGTTAGCGACACTGGTATCCCATGTTATGGGCAAACCAGTCGACTGTCACAGCTTATAATCTTTCGCCTTTCCCTGTAATTATTTACTAGTGTAGCATGTGGTTGAGAATTTATACGTCACGCGATATCCTTGCGATAGAAATCATCGGGGCAACTGAGTGCTGGCACCACGCTCATCATACGTAATTTGCAGATGGAAGAATGGGAAAGCGGAAAGGGGGGGGGGGTTGTCAAGTTCTTGCGTCATTATGCAGAGAACACACACATTATTCATAATCATATAGAGAGAGAGAAACAGAGAGATAAAGAAAGAGAGAGGGATAGCGGAAGAGAGAGAAAAAAACAGAAAGAGACAGAGAGGAAGAGAGAGAAAGAAAGAGAGAGAATGTGTGTGTGTGTGTGTTTTCATATCAGCATCTTTACAATGAAAAACATTTTTTTTTAACGATTTTCTAAAAAATGTAGCTCTAGAGTGTCAAAGAGCTTCCCTCCCTCGGATAACAATAATGATAATGATTTTAAAAATAATGGGTACGACCGTGGTTTCACATTATTATGGGACAGAACGGAATCTGATTTAACTGAATTGTGTTACCCGAGCGAGATAGTGATCAAGGCCAACACTGAGGGAATCACAAACTCTGTAGTCTGTGGCAGGTTTTGTAATAAGTAAGAAACAAGTGTACATGCATCTAGTCCTTTTTTCGCTGCCATACAGTTTGTCTGCAGGAATGGCCAGTAGCTTTACTTACTGACTGATTGACTAATGATTGACTGACTGACTGTTCTCACTGACTGACTGACTGACTGACTGACTGACTCACTCACTCACTCACTCACTCACTCACTCACTCACTCACTCACTCACTCACTCACTCACTCACTCACTCACTCACTCACTCACTCACTCACTCACTCAACCACCCACCCACCCACCCACCCACCCACCCACTCACTCACTCACTCACTCACTCAACCACCCACCCACTCACTCACTCGCTCACTCACATTCATTGACTCGCTCACTCGCTCACTCGCTTATTCTCTCTCACTCACTCACTTATAATTATTCTCTCACTCACTCACTTATTCACTCACTCATTCACTCACTCACCCACTCACTCACTCTCTTTCACTCATTCACTGACTCACTCACTGAATCACTCACTGACTCACTGACTCACTGACTCACTCACTCACTCACTCGCTCACTCACTCACTCACTCACTCACTCACCCACTCACTCTCTTGCAGGCTAATTTATTTATTATTAATTTAATGGTTCTCAACTGAAAGCCTTTTGAAACGAACCCATCCCGCACTGAAATACCTGTTTCATAGCGGCCGAATTCAAATTCAAAATGCATTGAGCAAAGCGAAGGATTCGCTACAATTACAAGCACTGATGTGTAGTGAGGCTTGCTTTTTCGTCTGAAAACACAGCCAGCTTTGTGGATTATTTCATTACTGAAATAACTGAGGGTTCAAACTCAAACATTCGTTCTTAATTGTCTGAGAGGCAGCGTGAAGCAAAACATTGTGAATTCTCTATCAATTAACATGCACGAAAGGCCATCAATTAAAGATTTTTTTTTTTCATTCACACATTCACCGAAATGGTTGAATGATTGAGTGTCCCTGGAAAGCAAAGTGCGCAATAGAGTACGTAATGTTGCTGTTATTATTTTTTTGTCATCTCTCTTTCAGGAAACGTGTTCCAAAATCAAATTTAAAGAAAAGTTTTTCTTCATAATATTAATACTACCGTACCCAAGTTTAAATCAAAATTCAACATAAGTTGTCGGCAACATTATTATAGAGGCAACAGATCTAATAATCTTCATGCTCTGGAATTATTTGTACCATACTCTGTAAAGACCAATACCACAAATTACCACTACAGACTACTAAAATTTCTGCATTAACTTGTTTCTTCAGTTGTTATTATTAGTGCCTGAAGTGTCAAAACCTTTTGCCAGACACACACACGAAAAAAACAACAACAACAACAACAACGCCAACAGCTTTTATTTTCAAACGTGTGACTAGAAAATAAATTATGCGTAGCTGCACTCTAACATCTTCGTTCGAAATATTGGGAAATGTATAGATATTTGACAATACATGCAAATATGAAGTATATTTCTTGTGCCTTAAGAACTTCTTGTGCATTTTCATTAAATTTAAGGCCCATTGATTTGTCTCATTAACTACTATAAACATCTGAGTACATTGGGACACGACACGAAGTTTTTACATTATCATCTCATATTTCTTCAATATGCTGATAGCCAAATTTATTAACACTGATAATAATGTCAATCAGTTTGCCATTTATCTCCAAACCTAAATTGAACGAAGAAAATACCATTCAGTTGTTGTTCGGAATGTAACAGATCTCCACCATTTCTACAAATCTACAAAAGAAGAGATAATGGCCGTTTGAGAGAGAGCGAGAGCGAGACTACACAAGATATTTTACTTGTTAGCGAAAACCTTGACCGACTTGAGAAATTTCTAGACAAATAAGATGACAGTTCAAGTATTCGGACTAAAAATATGGAATACCTGCCAACCATAATTATTGTCGGGACAGGTTTGAAACACTGTCTATCACCTCTTTTGTCCCATAGTTTAACGAAGTTATCTGCGGTCTACCAGTTAACTACAGTCTACCCTGCCACAGACAGAATGGACAATTTCCTGGGTTTTTTTCTTTCTTTTTCTTTCAATCGTGTCGAACGGCAGCCCGGCTTTCGAGGGGAAATAAAACGTATACACACAAAAAATAAAAACGCGCATAAAGGCAGGAAAAAAGACAGCAGCAGCAGAGGCAGCAGCGACGGCAGCAATAACATCACCATCCGCAACAATAACAACACCTTCAACAATAAAACCACGATCAACAACAACAACAAATCAAGAACAACACCAGACAACCTCAACACCACTGCCTCCAATGACAATACCCATCAAAACCAAAGCTACCAATACCACCACCAATAACACCTTCAATACCAACACCACTATCGCCATTAACAACACCATCAACATTAAACCCTACCACTGCCACCACCAACCACATCGTCAACACCACCACCACCACCGCCACCACCACCGGCAACAACATCATTAACACCATCGCCACATAGCAACAACACCACCAACAACTACACCAACATGAACACTACCACCACCACCGCCACCTCACCACCAAATACAACACCATCATCAATATCATCATCATCAACAACGAGAGCGACAACAGCAGCAGCAAAATCATCATTGAACATTTTTGCCTGGGAATAACGTTTTTCACTTAAAATTAAAATAGAGACATGTTTGCTTATATTGATCAGCGAGGCTTTGTCAGTCTCTCTTAACCTGGGCGACTGGTCTGGGACCTTTCCTGGCCCTCAAATGACTTGTGTTATACTTGCAGTGCTAGGTCGTGTTGCACTGGCAGTCTGGCCAGTGTCAGGTTGATGTCAACCCATCTACACCGGAGGTGAGACCACCATGTCGGCTTTTTTGCAGGCAGATTACCTTTTTTTGCTACAACTTGGGCTGTCGGCTGACACTCTGATTTTTTTTTACTTCTTTCTCCTCTTCCTGAGATTACCCGCTGTGACATAATAGAACATCGACATTATTATACAATGTCAGTGCTCAAGTTACACGCATTAAACTCATAAAATTAATATCGTTACAACAGATTAAGTTTCTCCGAAAGTCCAGACAAGCTTTTTTCTTCATCATCTTCACTGTTTTTCCGTGTTCTTTATCGCGTTTTGTTGTTTTTTTACCGCCTCTCCCTGTCTCTCTCTCTCTCTCTCTCTTTCTGTTCCCCAATAACATTATCATTAAAAAGTGAAACAAGATTGTTTTCTTTTGATTGTGACGCTAAAAAGCTAATTTGTGACAAAGAACGATGACGGTTTGTGCCATATGGAATATGTCAACCCAACTTTTGTGTCCCTTTGCCGGAGATAATGGAGAAAACATACTGAAGAAAGAAAGAATACGAGAAGACTGGGACTAGGAGAAGATGATGAGAACATCGGCACAGGACCGTTTAAACATCATTATGGGCCCCTGGTCAGGTTCTTTTGTAATGCACGGTATTTTCTTCCCCACTTCAAACCAGCGTAAGTTTGCATGCATGGGGCCCCCTAAAACCTTGGGGCCCCTGTGCAACTGTCCAGTGTGCCCACGAATTAAGTCGGCATTCTATAGGGAGGAAAGAAATTGGGGACACATAAAATTATGGAGGAGTCTCCCCCCCCCCCCCCAGCAAAAAACAGAGGAAGCGACAGTTCCAGATAATAGGCCCATTCTAACGTTACGAATAATATTATTACAAGATCTGTCTCGATTCAGTTTTTATCGCTGTGTCTACATCTGAAGCTTTTCACCCCGTCGTACTAATCCAAAACTGGTGCACCACTGAGCTCACTTGAACGATATAAAAATACGAAGTAAATAGACTAAAGGCCACCCGTCAAAACTTTCCATAGAAAGAAATGATATTTTTAAAATGTCAAAGTACGTGAGGTCGAAAACATGATCATTTGTACAACTGTGACAAGTAAAGCTATGTTTAACGAGCTGTATTTTGATGTGCAAATGAAGTCACTTAACACCTCTCTTGTGTTAAGTGTTGAATAGCTAAAGGCCCATCTTCTTCCAGTATTTCAAACTGGCTGATTGTGCTAGTGCGAGATTTGAAAGGCAGTGTTTGACAGGCCAAAAGAATGCAGACTCAAAAGAAACTGAAATGTTAGCGATTGTCAACAAGGCCGACGGTGTGGTGGGTAGGTTTGGTTAACACTGGGCGAATTCTGGAGAGGAGGGGGGGGGGAGAGGAGGAGAACTTACGAGTGTATGTGTTTCATATCGAAGATATGCGTGCGTATGTGTTTATGTAACGGGTTCAGGGTACACAAGCCAGAGAATGTTAGCTAACTTTCTTCGCAGCTTACTGAGGGTGCACTAAAAGGGATGGGGGTAGAGTTGTTGGGGTTGGGGAGGGGACCCCAGTGAGCTGATTGTTCCTTTATTTTCACCATTGTCTTTTTAGAAGAGAAAAAAGATAGGGAGGAGGAGAGGGAGCAGAGCTGAGGTGAGGATAAAAAAGACGGATATACACAGTTCCCTTATCTGTCCATCTCATCATTGATGAGCGCTAAAGTAAATATGCGTACATGCAGGCTACAAGTACAAGTATAGCGACATGCACTCCTAACGCTGATAAAATAGGCCAGGTACTAGAGACATCACACGAGGAACGGAATGTGTCTTTTATCCCTAAACTTGCGATTAACTGTTTGTTCAACATTGACATGTAACAGTCGAATCTGTAGACTCAAGAATAACGTTATGTAGACTGTACAAAATACTTGAAGTAAAGGGAACTTTTAATGAAATTTACGGTGTTAAATGGTGAACGTTTTACATTTGAATGTTGTTATTACAGAATGTGTCCTTACCTGTAAATTAGTGTAAACATACTATTAATTGGTTGTTCAACATATTTAACGTACGTGGCCTTTATAGACGCATGATAATTTTATGATGAATAGTGTTGCTTAGCCTGTACAAAATCTTTCAAGTAGAAGAAATGATTAAAGTTGCTCATTGCATCAGCATATAACATCTATTAAATGCTTTCATCCATAAATGACCACATTCTTCATTCATAGTCACACAAACAACAACAACAACAACAACAACAAAAATCCATCTCACAAAGTGGTGTATCGGTGATTTTAGTGGCTTTGAGTTATGACTCGAGTCGAGTACCGGTAGTCCGAGTTATGACGTATCGATAACTCGAATAGTTTTGAAGCTATAAGCAGAAACATTGTTACCACAGAATAACAAAAGGGACCAAGTCTTTGAAATTCTTTCCTGTAAAATGAGAAGATGGTTGATTCGCCGTCGCGTGAAATAAATGACGAAATATAAGTACAAAGATGAAAAATGAGACATTTGGAATCTTGCACAGTCACCAAGAGTCCTAGTGAAAGTCGCTGACTATTTCTGCAAACAGACAGTTGAATGGAGACCTAAGCAGGGATAATGTTTATAAACATTACGTCGTATTACGTACCACCTCGTACTGCAATTCGCAGTTTAGTGGCACCCTTAAACCTTCCATCGCCAATGCTGTAAAACCGTGACATTCTGGGTTCTTGTAGATATCAAGACTGGGAAGGTTACAAGGAGAAAGTATGAATTAAAAGAATGATGCTTGCTTCTTATAATGAAAAAAAAAAACGACCAGCAGAAAAATGCGATATCAGGTTATCGAGGTATGAAGATGTACACATTTTGAAGAGCTGGCATTTAAATGGTTAAAGAAATACGATTCGCATTTTACTGACACTATTGACAGACAGTGAAAAGAGAAAAAGATGGAGAGAGAGGGACAAACAGGATGAAGGAGAAAATGCTGAAACAGCGAAGAAGGCCACAATGTAATGGCAAGTATAGATGTATGGTTGGGGGGGGGGGGGGGAATGACGCTTTCTAAACCATGCTAAGGCAGGAGTCTGGGGGATAAGGGGAGAAAGAGAAAGAAACTGGGTAGAAAAAGAGGGAAAGAAGGGAACTAAGGCATGTATTCAGGGATTTGGGGGGGGGGGGGGGGAGCAAAAAAAATAAAAAAAATAATGTCACTGAGGAGAAAAGAAACAAATTAATTTTGAGAATAAAAATAAAAAAGTGGAGAGAAAGCGGAAATGCGATAATTTGATCAGTGAATCGAAGTAATAAAGAGCTGGACCAGGACGGCTGAATAGGAAAACCTCGCAGTCTCTCTCTCTACCTTGAGTGTCTCCGCAATAGACGTTTATGGAAACAACATAAACAGCCTCAGTAATGGGAAGGAACGTCGAACACTGAAGAGATGTAGATAAAAGGTTCTCTAATAACTACCAGAAGATACTGGCTTCTTCGTGGACGTGATAGGTGTGGCAGTACTCACCGCATTGCTTTTTGAGTTTGAGTTTGGAGAAAGCACGTCCACATGATAAAGCTTTGTTTTCATATGTACGGAAACGGAAATGGAGACGGAAACGTCAAAACGCTTCAATTAGTGAAATAGAGAGAATGGATTCATGTGTACAGACAATACATCACCGACAGGAAAGCAAAAGTAAGGTTACAAGGTAAACAAAGTAGCACTGCACAACTGAAACATGGAGTCCCGCAGGGAGGAGTGATATCCCCCACACTCTTCAACCTCTTCATGAATGACATAAAAGAAATTCTAACACCAAGAGTGAAAGCGGTAATGTATGCTGATGATCTGGCACTACTCTGTTCGGAGACCAGCCTTGGCACAGCTCAGATGCGTCTTCAGTCTACCTTAAACAACCTACAACAGTGGACAACAACATGGAACATGAAGCTGAATGCCAAGAAAACAACTTACACAGTCTTTAGTCTCTCCACCAGAATGCAGGCACCTAAACTCAAAATCAACAACGAGCTTCTCATCAAAGAGGACTCACCCTCATACCTCGGAGTCACATTTGACCAACGACTGACATGGAAAGCCCATCTGGAAAAGACCCAAACTAAAGCAATGCAGCGGATCGCACTCCTAAAAAAGTTGGCAGGCACAGACTGGGGTGCAGCACAAAACATACTTAAGAAAACCTACACCGGATACATACGTCCGGTTCTGGAGTATGGTATCTCAGCATGGGGAGCAGCAGCAAAGAGCAATTTCCAGAGAGTGGAACGCATCCAAAACCAGAGCCTTCGAATTATCACCGGGGGAATGAAATCCACACCTATTGTAGAGATGGAGAGCATCACTGGTTTACAACCACTGGAGGACAGAAAAAATGGAAAACTAACCTCACAGCTAACAAAGTTTCAAAACCTTCGAAATCACCCTATGAATGGTAGAGTAAAGAAACCAACAAAAAGCAGACTAAAAAGAACCAGCTTTATAAAATCAGCTAGACAACAGTTAATCAACCTTAAAATCCCACCCATAGATGAAGACGAGGACCTTACAGAGGTTGACTGCTGCCCTCCATGGGAAAGACAACACTTTCCCCTAATCAAAGACACCATTTACGGCATCACCTCCAAAACCAATCAGTCCACGGTAGAGCTGCAATGACTCGCACAGGAAATGCTGGACAGCTCCTATCCACAAAACAGCTGGATCCGGGTATTCACGGACGGGTCAGCACAAGAAGCCGTAAGAGATGGAGGAGGTGGTGTATATATCCAATGGACTAATGGGGAAGAATCAGAACTATCAGTACCCACAGGGAAATATTCTACCAACTACAGAGCTGAAACAGAAGCCATACTAGAAGCTGCGCTAAACTTACAAAACCGAGACATATACAACAAAAAAATAGTTATTCTCACAGATGCTAGGTCAGTCCTGCAGGCCCTTCAAAGTTCACATGATTATCATCAAAACAAACTCACCTCTG
The DNA here is from genome assembly GCA_963931925.1 of Onchidella celtica. NCBI lineage: Eukaryota > Metazoa > Mollusca > Gastropoda > Systellommatophora > Onchidiidae > Onchidella > Onchidella celtica. The sequence continues at coordinate 51,110,077 of OZ007567.1, read as the reverse complement.
CCTTAGTGCAGTTATGCCACACAGCAAGCAACGTGGTTCTCCAGTGGATCCCTGGCCACTGTAACATCATCGGAAATGATAAGGCAGACACTCTGGCAAAAAATGGCGCAAACTTCCCCCAAGACAGAGAAAACATAACAGTCTCAGAAGCTAAAAGTCACATTAAGGCAGCCTTGAAATCCAAGTGGAAACAAAGTCACCCAAGCCATGTAACAGACGATGCGATACACTTGCTCAGCAGAAAGGAGCAAACTATAATTTTTAGGCTAAGAACAGGACATAACAGACTCCGGCAGCACCTTTACAAAAAATTCAGGGTTGGAGAAACTGAGACATGCCCATGTGGAAACTGCCCAGAGAATGCAGAACATGTCCTCCAACAATGCCCCCTATACAGAGAACAGAGGGAAAACAGCTGGCCCCGAGGTGCGGCACTACACACCAAGCTATATGGGACAGCAGAGGAACTCAGGAGCACAGCATCCTTCATAAAGGCTACCGGCCTCCTGATATAAATAGTCTGACACGAAGAACGCAGAAGAAGAAGAAGAATGTGTACAGAAACGCCATGTCCGCACACGTGGAAACACTCTTTGTTTTCACTACTTGACGGATTTTTTCGCATGAAAACAGTTTTTCGGTCACATTGTGCAAGGGAAAAGCAAGACGGAAGACGGAATATAACAGAACGACAGGACAGAGGACACTCTACCAGAAGCGGCCACCAAATACTCGCCACCATAATTATTGCTGGTCACCGTGCATAACGCCAAAGATACCAGAATTGATAAGATAAGATAGTTAATACTTTTAGCGTGCACAGATTTCGCACCGCTACCTAGCGGCAAACGCGCTGAAGTCATGAAAAGTGCCGTATTTTGCAAAGCCAAATAGAGAAAATATTGAATTTTGTTCACAGTTCAGCTATCGCAATTGGCCTTGATTGATGCTACATATTGTGGAATTATAACCTCAGTCGCTATGGGAAAACTGGCTATTTTCTTATTTTTTAGTCGCAGTAACATTGTCACAATTTTGCATCATAAATTTACCATTATATCAAGCATTCTTTTCATACTATGAGCATGGGCCACGCCCCCGATCAGCGCGCAAATTGTATACGGCTTTTTCAGTAGTGCGAAGGAGGCAGTGTCTCATTTTATCGTTTCTAGTATCTTTGATAACGCTGAGGGAGAACACACCATTAATGAAACAGGCAGGAGGAGGTGGAAGGGAAGAACAAGATGATTAGAAAGAAAAAGAATATATAGGAGATTGAGAGGCAAGAGAACACAGAAACGATGAGAAAAAAAAATAAATCAATTTGTCAGTCAGTGAGAGTAAATAAAATAAAAATGACAGGTAACAGGTAATGAAGCAGGAACTGAGTGAAAGGGCAGGGAGAGGAGCGAAGGGTGAAGGGGGAGGCAGGAAGTTTGGGAGGGGGGGAGATCGGCAGACCGGATGTAACGATAAAGAAAAAATTCATTGATCAACCATGTTTTTCTTCACTTTAGTGAATGCCAAATGTGACACTCCCAGTAAAATGAACCTGGAAACTTTTAAAGAAATTATTTTTCTGGTACACTTTTGTGGATAAACATGTCGGAATTTCAATGGTAAATTAAAATGTTTCTGCATTAATTAATTCTGTACCCTTCAGTGTTGCCGAGTGTAACCAGGGGAAGAAAAGAAGAAAGAGATAGAGAGAGAGAGAGAGAGAGAGAGAGAGAGAGAGAGAGAGAGAGAGAGAGAGACTTCGCAAGAGAACAGCGTATTAAGTAGATGAGGTGGTGGGTAGATATTGCAAAATCTATACGGGAAAAGGTAAAGGTATAATAATAAAAAAAAAATAGTTAAAAAAAGCCCGTAGATTTGAGGTCTTTATTTTAGGAGGTTCGCTGCCCTTGGCATTTACACCTCACTTTACTTGTTTTATTATTTCTTGTTCTGGCGGGGAGGGGGGGGGGGGGAGGGAGATGATATGGATAAATTTTAATCTATTAATTTGAATTTTGCCCGGGCAGCGGCCTTTCGGCCTGCTCTTTACGATTTCCAACTGCCAAGGTATCATTAACGTGCGCAACGTGCACACGGGCCCTCCGAATTTTTTCGTCCTTATCCGAGAAGACTAGGTATTCGATCCTACCCCCCAATAGGACCAGGGACTTGAAAATATGAGAAAAATCCAATTTCCAAGAACTACTCGATCCTACCCCCCAATAGGACCAGGGACTTGAAAATATGAGAAAAATCCACTTTCCAACATGCCTGCACTGCCCGGGTTTAGAACCCGGGACCCTTGGCATGAGAGGCGAGCACCTTGCCTCTAGACCACCTTGTCCCCCAAAAAAAGCGCGTAGTATCTCTTTGATGATTTTATTTGATGTTGTGATCCTGCCCCTTTCAGCCAAACCGATCACACCCCCCCCCCCCACAGCCATACCGATCACTCATGATGAGTTGGTCGACCTACAGGTTTTGGGAAGTTTAGCCAGGAGTGGCAACCTGGTCCCCACTGCTGAATCAGAGGTGAATCCAGGACTGTTCTAACTGACTATAGATAGAATAACTGTAAACATTAGCAGTCGGTTTTAGGGGGCTGCTAAACACAGAAAAAAAACAGAATAAAATCGAAAGAAGTAGATCCACGTAAGACTAGTATAAATGCGCCTGGAAGAAACAAAACAAAAAGGCTCTGCAAATTATTTACCGTACAAGCCCCCCCCCCCCCCCCAATGCAAACAAGCAGCTGCCACTCCCAAATTCCAAAAGTATAATGGTAACTTTTCCGTCCTCTACATTTCCTCCTCCTTCTCCACCCTCACCTGCTTTTCCCATCAATCATTTAGGAAGGTGCTTGGTTTTTTAGCAAGAGCTAGGTGCCACGATAAACACTAATTAGGGACGTGAAGCGCTAGCCCGCACAGTTGTTACCATCTATTGTATTGTGCGCGTGTGTAGGTATCCATACGAGTTAATGTTTTCAAACGCCCAGTGTGAGACCAATTAAAGAAGAATATTCTCATTCTTGATGATAAAGCCATTGGATTTTTTCCCGATTCACAAACAAAATAACATCATTCTTACCGTAATGGAGCTAGAGGGTGAATATGTAAGCACCTAAAACTTTGTGAATAGGGGGCCAAAATTTATGAAATTTTGTAGACTGCCTCAATTTCTGACGATAACTTACCTGGACACATCCATTTGGGACAAACTTCAGCCTTTCATATTCTTTAATTACGACTTTGGAGCCGCAAAAAGCAACACATTGTTTATTGACGACTTTTGAGCAGCAAGTAACAACCATAACAACAACAACAAAAAAAAAAACCAAAAAAAAACAACAACGAATATTCATCGCGTAGAACGGAAAAGTAGGATTGGATTAAATTCCCTTGTGACAACATGACAAGCGTTCTACTAACGGCGGTTTACCTAGTAATAATAACGATAATGAAACTTCAACACTATCGAAAGAATTTCTGAAGAATGTTTACCCCAGCAGAGTAACCATGAAAGCAACGATTCCGCCACTTCAGGCTATCTTCAACAATTATTCTTCAGTGCTCATCAAGATGTTTGGAGTTATCACACTGTCGTAATTATTCAATTCCGGATAAAATTTTGACTTTAGATTTATTTTTTCACAAAGATTCATTTCGTTTGTCAGTGGAGCAAATTGTTATGTCCCACAAAGGGATTGCGGATAGATTAATGGTTAGCCCTCTTTAAATAGCCAGATTTCGAGTGTTGTCTGATTTAGCATTTTGACCATTTCTACTCCCACTTAACACGCAACGAGACAAGCTGATTCGGAATCAGACATCACGTGACCTTGTTATTGTTTGTTCCAACTCCACTTTTGCACAACTGAGAAATTCGACGCTAAATGTTTGCGGCTTTAGTATTATGATAAGGAGTTAGAATAAATCGGAACTGTGAAACAGTTTGATAAGTGCCACAAAGCATTTTAAACAACTGTCAAAGTGTGCATTTGTTATACCTCTACTACAAACTAAAAGATCTCCAGTTTTTCAGAAAATGGAGATGGAACTAGGACGCTTTCATTGCATTTTCCCAAAGCAATGTCAAACATACTGGGCGGGAATTTGAATCAAGTGTCTAATGTCTCGTTTATGAACCTGTCTTTAAGGTGTAATAGTATGACAGAACTGAAACATGGGGAGTGGATATAGCGGAATAAAAAGGGGAGAGTGGATAAGAGACAAGTAATAACTTGCTATCACTCTTGTTTTTTTTTCATGCTCATCTTTCAGGTGAACACGACAGACAAATTTTAACAATTACTGGATAATTAAAGTGGTACATCTTTGCTTTCTCCGCGTGTCTATGTTCTCACTAACTTGGAAATGACCAGCCATGTCGTATCCAAAAACAACAACAACTGTCAGATGTGTTATCTAAGGCTACCGAAATCACCTGTGTTAAGGACAGTCTCTCCTTTTATATGAAATCGAGGCTGATAATAACTTAAAGTACTCTCTGTTGATGTTTTCCCCATTCCGCTGACGGTTATATTGAAATGACAGTATTTTGTCCTTGCCTTTCAAGAACAAAGCAAAAATACATGAAAAATATATGTTTCTTTTACAGTAGAGAACAGGCGTTCGTATACAGGCTACAAATAGGGAATAGCATGTCGCAACTTCACTCCTAACTTTTGTCAGATCTTCACCGATTGTTAAGTTGATAAACAAGCATGATAACATTCACACGTGTTTAGACGAACGGGGACCTGCAAAATTGCACAAACACGCATGTCAAGCACTGGATGTCCGCATTCCTTCTTAATTTCTCATGCCCTTTTTATTTTCTTCAAATTAAACACACAAAAATACAATTTTTAGAATGTCAGCATAAGAGAAAACAAATAAAACTCAATATTTTTATATTTAGATCACAAGGTGGAGGTTTCCAGTTTAAAGTGTTATGTTGGAAAGTTCAAGTGCTCAGCAAACTAAGAAAAAAATTCTTCGGGATGGAAAGACAAACCTTTAATTTTATCGCAGGGCTTCTTGGACATAGAGTCGCGTGTAACTTAAATTTTTTTTTACAGATATATGCACATAAAACACCTTTGATTTTACTTCATGAAAATGGTTTTAAATGTGAGGTGGTTTATGAACTCAAGTGAGCATTTCAAAGCTGTGCAAATGCTGAAAAACGGTCTGGGCCTGTTTTACATTGCAGAAGGACAGTGGGGAAATATTCAAAGGCAACCTGATCGCTTTACTTACAAATGACAAAGCTAAGAGTATATTTTCACATAGCAAGTTTGTGTGGTGAAGAGTGGAAATGTGGATTTAAGAAATAATAATAGCAAAAAATGATACTGCCTAGGTTCAGTTTGAAATTTTCCTAGGTTGTCATGTCTCGTTATACTTGACATTCCGAGTTGTACGCTGGTTGTCATGACTGGCTTCACGTAGACAGAACATCTTTTGTTACAAAACAACCGTAAATTCTGAGCTAGCATAATGTATGCTCACGCGTGCACTGACGGACATGTTTCGCGGGAATTTTCATAACCAGATTAACATTTCACGTCGGGATTCCGCCTGTTGAGTGGTCTCAAGGTCTCTTGTACCCTTTTTCGTCCTGTAACAATTACGAAGGTTTATTAACATCTGGAGTTAGCGCGATATGCCGATAGTGCTAAGTGTTTGTTGTAGTTGCGGTTGGTTTTTTGGCACCGGCGAAAGCAGACGTTAAGATGTGTTTTCTGATCCATTTTGTTTACTTTTAGAAGTGAAGAGCTTCACTTAAAATTTATGTTAAAATTATCAACACCAGCACAAACATGACGACAGCAGCAGCAGCAGCAGCAGCATCAACATCAACATCAACAACAACAACAACAACAACAACAACAACAACAACAACAACAACAACAACAACAACAACAACCACAACAACAACCACAACAACAGAACCGTAGCGATAGAATTGCAACACTTAAACACTTATATTTTACACAGACCGAAGACGAAAATAAACGTTTTGGCCAGATGGTAGACGCATGGAAAACAGATCATATATCTATGGTGCTTAAACTTTATTGCCATACCACGGACGTTAGGATAACAGAAAAAAAAGTACAACTGAGGAACAGCTGCAGCTGCACATGCAGCTACACAAGAAGCAGACGAGTTCTGGCTGAAAATCGTTTCATTGCTGCTCAACCTCACAAAATCACGCATAATCAGGGAGGGTCAAAGCTTGATGAAAGGGAAGGATTCCACCGCGGCTGCCAGTATTGATCTGAGATAAATGCATAATTTTTAATGTCTGAAAGGTAATTGGAAGTTTCCTCCGCACAGAAGATTTCCGAAATAATGCTAGGAAAGAGTGATTCTGGGGCGCTTAACAGTGGCCTTAACTGAGCAACGTAATGGGTAAAATAAAAATTAGAAAAAAATGTTCAAGCTTTTGCGTCTATCTCATTTCAACTGGCATTGATGAGGCAGACAAGATATAAAACTGTCTATTTAAGCACGCGCCCTTTTATTACAAGCTAAAGCAAACAAGTGAGCAGCTGTTTACGTCATCCACAAATCCATCCATCCATCCATCCCTTGAGTTCCTGCATGCTCAGTACCCTCGCTGATCACCGTTTTTCACTCCCAAATGTCCAAGAACTTGGCATGTGGCAATTAATCTGGCTACTCCCAGTTTTCAGTGTCGAATTTTGACACGAGTAGCCATGGAGCTAAAATCCTGCTTGTCATCTCGAAAAACCAAACCAAACCAAACCAAACCAAACCAAAACACACACACACACACACACACACACACACACACACACACACACACACACACACACACAGACACACACACACACACACACACACACACACCCACCCACACCCACACACACACACACACACACACACACACACCCACACACACAAACTGCCCTCATCAAAAGAAAAAACAAGTAGCCTGAATATAATTCCATGAACGGGCATATTTAGAATTTCGAATTTTAAATCGTACTCAGAATATACAAGAGAGGACAAAAGAAATCAGCAGTAAACTTCAGAGCTACACTGTAAAATTTTTAATTTAAGAAAGATTCAATCTTAGTTACCAGCGACTTGAATAATGTGGCATCTCAGGCCCTTTCATGGTGACACAAAGAAATTCCCGAAACAAAACCTGTTCATAAATTGACAGCTTATCCGAGTTTGCACACTAGCCCACCCAGTGGGAAAGACATTTATGAACTTAATCTGAAAATAACATTTGCTCTGAGAAACTTTGTAAACTTTAAAACAATGGCGTTTAAGCGTTCTTTTTGTCATTTATTAGCTCCTTCAGACTACATTTTCATCAAGGACGTTCGTTCTTCCTTCCATTAAAAACCAGCAGTAATGTAATCTCCGTAAAATCCTTACATCGTTATACCCCCCTCCCCTCTTTAAAAAAAAAAAAATGAAGGCAAAAACGCGGACGTAGGCGGTATCAGAAAATCTAGCTTCTCCTTGTATACGAGACAGACAGCTCGCTAACAAATCCTTATTGCCAATCTTTATACCTTCTTGATGTACACCACACTTCCTCGTTATCGGGCACAAAAGCATTGTCTTCGCCAACAACAAGACGCCTTCTCTTGCAATTTCCCCTTTTCACTTCTTCTTCATCAGCAAGGACCCTTGAAAAAAAAAAAATCCTTTAAATCAGTGGTCATCATTCTGTAGAAAGAAGACCTGAAACCTTGTGTTAAGTTGGATCACTTTTCATGGTTACTAATTGGGAGATGAATGAAGTAATGATTCTGCACAATGCAGTGCCCAAAGACAGAGCACAGATATGAATGCTTTGGCAGTGAGCACAAATACATTGAAAGGAGGCACAGACACACCGAACTTCTTTTTCTGGGTCATCAAAATAGATGTTTTTGAAAAGCTGTAGGTTTTTTTTCGTTCATGAATCCTTTCGTGCCAAGGGTTACATATTTGAAACACCTCACTTGGCATCCGGTGCCTTATTTTATGGAACACTCCAATTTATCAACTAATAACGGTTAGTGATAGACTAGCCAATCCTTGCAAGAGAATCTTATAAACTCTATAGAACATTTTTCACAAAACACGGAGCGGAAACGCTCATAATGCAAGACAAGAAAACGCGGCCTGGAAAATGAAAAACTCAACTTCGAAAATTGGCCTCGCTGAGCATAAAACGAACATTTACCCACAATTTCATTCTTCCATCACAACTAAATTTCTTAAGACGAATATACACGAAAAAGGCATGTTTCTCCGCCTCGTGGTCATCTCGGAGTTTTCGGCGTTAGGTCTTCCACTCATTTTGCACATTTCGGAAGACGTGGATAAGGCAATCAATGCCCGATCACCAAAAGAGTTAAAAATCCTCAGAGAAGGTGCTTATTCACTCTGGGAACTCATTCCTGCTATTGGCACGGACCATCTCATTAGAGACTGTCTAGCCTCCTCTGCCTGATTCAGCACGTGCATTTAATGTTTGGCTCTTCAGTTCTATCGATATTCGTGTAAATCCAGACAACCCCAAATAACCATGCCCTCCCTTCCCCATCCCCCAGAAAAGCACATCAAATTATTTGACTCACCATCGTTCTGAGGTCTACACCGGACTGGGTAAAACATTCCCAGAATGCAAAACATTCCCAGAGACTACTGTACTAGATTACTAACTATCGCCGCCGTTTCTTTAATAAAAATGCCAGTCTCCAAAAAGAAAAAAAAATCTCTTGGGAATACGTGAATGACAGCGTCTCACTTCCCACTCTACTGTCATTATTTAATTATGGTTATTAGTAGATAACATCAGAGCTACTGGTCGACGAAAAAATCGCTGGTCGGTAATATTGTGAAAACATTTGCAGTAAAAGCAATCGGTAGATGAAGTCATCTTTATTTCGGGCTTCTTCCAGTTCACTGGATTCTAACAATGAACGTCCATTTTCAAATACTGATCGCATAATAACACATAAATTCTGATCATAAAATAGGAGAAAGTGATCTATTCCAGGCGCAACTTGAAACCAGGAGACAGACGAAGAGAGTAAAGTGACCAGAGAGATTAGGGAGAGTGTTGTAATAGGCAGCCTGGATGAGAGAGCTTAGAGAGAGAGAGAAAGATGGAAAGACAACAGGGAGGAGGATCTAGGATGTGAGTGGGACAGACTACGAAAAGAGAACTTCGAAGTGAGTAATTATATGGATGCCAGAAAGGAAGAAGCACAAAAAGGAGTGCGAAAGAATGAAAGAAAACACATACACATACACGCACTCGCACATACAGATACTGAGAGAGAGAAAAAAGGAGGAAGATGGGGAGATTTGAAAAAAAAAAAAGAAAAAAGAAAAAGGAGGAATAAAGAATAAACAGGATGGAGAAAGAGAGACAATCTTACAAAGGCGAATACCAGCCAGGCATAGATAGACTTCAGGTCGTTTATCATCCAAGTTCAAAAGAAGATAAGCCAAGCTTTCATAAGGCTGGGCCCAATAGAATCTCCGCCTCTTCTCCTCTCTGTATAAAGTGAAAACGTAGCTGACTTCTCTGGTATCATACCAACCGAAGCCACTGAATACACTGTTTCTCACATTTTGATGTTCCTACAAAAATATATTAGTAAGACAGCTGAAGAACATTCATTAATCTCCTGCATATATATGCTCCATACAGCTAGAAAATGCCTCCTGTGATCACAAGTCACCGTCTTTGAGCAACTTTATAAAGATAAACATTTACTACAAGAGACCAAAAAACGAGCTGAAAGAAATCCACGGCCACTGACCCACGGCAGCATCTACCTATTTCTTTTTCCGTCAGATCCTAGGGTCTACACAGAGTAGACCAGAAACAAGTGTATTCTTCTCTTTTTGTTTTGTTTTGTTGGGGAAACACTAAGAAATCTTTTATTGCATGTTGCCAATAGTGCATTACAAAATTTCCAACACGAATGTGGTACTCTAAAGCATTCCGCACAAACATATACGTACGCACAAAATTTAGAATATGCCAGAAGGTGTACAGAACAAAACACAAAAATATTCTTTTGTGTAATATCTAGACCTGGCCATCATGTTTCCCAGTAGATTCGTTTTTACACTCTCCTGGAATAACACTAGATCTCCATCTCTGTCAACAGGAAGAGCATGATTATACACATTTCCCCACCTCCAAGCTGAAGATCATACCTCTGTTCTGCAACATTTATTTTCTCGAAGGCATGGCGCCCGGCTTTGTTCACGCGAAAGGATGAAAGGACATTTAGACTTCAGCCAAACAAACCCCCAGTTAATGAATTAATAAATAATAACACGAAGCCTCCCAGACGTCTTGCTTTTGGGTTCCTCTTAAAATATTCCTTTGCCCTTCCACCATGTCGTATTTATTATTTTTTTTCTTCTTCTCCGCAGTCTTGCTCATAAGTTAGATGTAACTGACGCAGTTTCACTGATTGTATCCTGAAACGCCAGACTGCCTATCACTGAGTCTTTTCTTTATTAGCTGCCAAAGTTTTTAGCCTCAAAATTGGCCCCCGGCGTTGCATTTACACAACACTCATCACTAACTAAACAAAGCGTGCCATAATTTTGCTCAAATTGTCTGTAAATATTAGCTGATATTAGCCCACAGCTGTATGCATCAGTATATTATCAGAAATCCCGAATTTCATCATCAGTCGCGGCATTAAAGTGAGGGTGAAATGCACATAAATATAACCTCGGCGTAAAGTGCGTCATATCGAAAGGCCAGCTATAAAACTTCCCTGAAATAATGTATCCAGATACGTGCATAGAAGTCATTAATATATTTTGTCATTGTCTGGATTTGATCTCTAGCATTTTGAGAAAGATCAGAGTATGGTGCATCTTTTTCAGAAGAAACTATTCTGCCTGGACCCAAATGAGATTCCTGGCAATGATTATTTATTGAGAAACACATGCCAGGCCCTTTGAAACTATAAACGGTCTTTCTATTAAAGTATCATTCTTACTGAGTAAAGATTGTTTTTGGTGCCTGAGAAAACATTTTCCGTCTTTGTGATTCTGCCCCTGGAAGTTGATGTTTTTAAAGTAACACAATTTCTGAAGATGTTCTCTGAAAGTGCAGTGATTTGAACTTTTTTACGTTATACAGTATAAGGCGGGAACACGGAAACCATAGTTACTTTGATAGATTGGTTATACAATGTTATTAAATGTTAAAACAGTATCATAGGACCTCCTAGTGCAAGGCAACTGCTCATTAGGCAAGTATGAAATAACCCGAGTCAATCAATAACTACAACGAAATATTGCTCTTGCATGTATAGCGTTAGAGACAGACTTAGATAGTTTTGTGCTAGGATCGAGAGGATCGATCCTGCTTTACCTTGAACACCAACGGGGTAGATCCTGAAATAAAAGTCAACGAAAAGTAATACAGCGACTCGGCAGTGCGATCACCGATTCCGGCTGGATGTGTACCAGTAAGATCTTCGGGTATTTGAATGTTAGACAGCTCCCGCCTCCCCCCCCCGAAAGTTATATAATAATCTAATCGCTTTGTCAGATAGGCAGAGACAGGTTTCGCCTTCTTTTGTTCTTTGAAGACTACTTCTTCAGGCATGTTCCATCTTCCTGGTCCCCACCCATTCTCTTACACTTGCTTGGAGTTTTTCCCAATTTTCTCTCCCCGTCAAAAGGTCTCCCGACAAATCAGTCTTTGAATGACATAGGCTCTTTGTATCGGAATTTCCGCTCCGAGTTTGTCATGCTATCTTTCAAGCAAATCTGTGTCTTAAGAAACATGCACTGTAGCTGCATCGTCAAGAGTGTTTTAACAGAAAGAATAATAAAACAAACTAAAACATGCTAAACCATTTACTACTCACTCCATATCTGTAGCTTGTTGTAAGTGTGAAATGAAGGCAAGGTCATCAAGTTATATGTAAATAGAATCTTCAGAGAAACCATTAATTTTCAGGAGGGAATGGAGAGTGTAACTGTGTGAAATAACTAGAGAAAATGATGAGTGGGCGTCTTCCAAAAAATTAATGTTCTGAAGTGATTTATCAAAGAATAATGATGCAATATGTCCGATGTCCATGTGCAATTCTGACGGCCACATTACACTAGGAAAAAGCAAGACGCTAAACAGCACATACACAGAACGATAGGACAAGAGTAGACCCTACCAGAAGCGCTCACAAACCACCTGTATTCCTTTGCAAGTGCAAGGGCAGGTGATCTATCTAATGCCAGACACGGACTCGCAATACGGTAAAGAATGATGTGTGACAAAGGTGGATCAACCAGAGCTATGCAAGATTTGTCTGTTTGCATGATGTTCATTTCTACTATCCCCCCCCCCATCATACCGTGTCTTTTCTTTTTTTAAATCTTTGTCATATTTCCTGGGTCTGTCTATTAGTTTATTTATTCAGACTAATTACACAATCTACGAAGCATCTTCACTGATATGCCATTAAATGTGGTCCTGATGCTTTTTGGACATTGGTTACCTCTAAGGTGTTCCACGGTACATCTTTGAAACGCTAAACATTACTTTGAACTGTCAACAACTCTTAAGGCTAACATTCCACTGACTCAAGACTGTTTAGCGTCACTTATGACTCAGACTTTCTTTGAATCGACTAGCAAGACAGACCTGTTTCAGACTCACTAGTGCGCGATGTCCCGAGTAACCGAATTGTTCGCAAAGCCAAGGCAAGACAGAATTGACTCAGTGCGCAATAGGCCTACATTTGAAGTGGCATTAACATGACTGGTAATAGAAGTAGATGAAGATGATGACCAGCTGATGTGAGGTTGATGATGATGGTGATGATGATGATGACGAAGATAAAAAGGGAGAAACCGAGAGCTATCGTATGTCATTTCGACCATTTGGCTTCTGAAGAGTTAGAGAACAAGAACCTCTCGCTAACCAGATGATGTCAAGTAGAAACATCAGACAGACCGGCCTATCTCATGGGTCTGCAGGTCAGTGAGGTACCACCAGGCAGAACAGTGGGGTCCTTCGCCGAGCCACCAAGCCCACTGTTACGACAGCGTCTCACTTCCCACTCTACAGACCCGTCATAGCAGTGATCAAACTGCGTGAAAAGCGACGAGGGTACAAACCCATTTGAGTGTAGGACGAAACCAGTTGAACCGCCAACTGATATCATTTTTTCCCCTCCTTCCTGTATTCAGCTGTGTGTGTTTGTTTAGAATTGCAGGAAGCGAAGTATACTCTTCACTTGGAGTGATTTTCTCAGCTGTAGTTTATCAGTGGACACAGAACAGAAACATGTAAGGTGCTAGCCTGTGAGTTGATATTCTAGTGATGTGCAGGTCTGATTTCTTGGCCAGGTAGGTCAAACTTTTGTGTTTTGTTTTTCTTTTACATAGGGATTTTTGGCCATCATTGCTTTAGAAATAGATTCTATTACTTTAAAATAAATGAACGAATAAATAAATAAAAATAAATAAACAAATGTACACCATAAGCTAATGGGAACGATGGATTCGATAGTTTGGTAAATATACTGTATCATGATGTATATAAAATGCGGTCCTTAGAGAGACAAGTGAAAAGCAAGTATGAAGTCAGTGTATCAGTCAACAAAACACTTGCCGCTTCCATGCATAGTACTTTAGTGGTAAAGTTTGAATGAAAAATGTATTGCGTGAAATGTCAACAACTGACCTTTGCCAGCCACTGTTACAGTTTTAAGTTTTGCCCTCTGATATGTACCCCGGGGAGGGGAAAATAGGAGGATAGAGACCATGTAAGGGAACTATTTGGAATTTTCTGCCCTTTCTCTTTTCCGAACAAGAGTAAGAATGAATGAGTTTTTCATCTCACGAAAGTGAGACTTTTATTTCAGCAGTCCCCCCCCCCCCCTTTTTTTTTACGCCCATGTAAGAGATAGTGATAAGACATAAATTAAATACACCTATCGCACGTATTTGGCACAGTAGGATTCATAAAGAAAACAGTTGTCAGCGAGAAAAAAAAGGTTATTATCATATAAAACTCTTTAAATATCCGGCATTTTCAATAGCAAAACAAATATCCTCTCATGTAATCCGTCCGTAGCGGGCAAGCCTTTCTTCGTAATGGTTTTGTAAAACCGAATTCTTACTGTGAATGAACCGACAAAGAGTCTCACAGCTTTATGGCAAAGGATTATTTTGCCCAAAATGAATTAACCCCCTCCCCCCACACACACACACCAATAATGACAAAACACGTAGTCGTAAGAATCTACAACTTTTATCCGCTTGAAACATTTGTATGTTACCTCCGATTGAAAGAACTGGGAATTTCATGGCCATAAAAGGTGGCGCAAAAATGTCACTTGGTTTGTTTCGCCATTGACATGTGGAAGATTAAATAGAAACACGCTGTATAAATAATAGGCAGTTAAAAACAATCATTTAGATTTTTATTACACCATGAAGGAACTTTTGCGACGTGCGTATGTTCGCTTCCACGAGGTTAGTTAGGTGCTTGATTCAGTATGCTGTCGGCGTGTTGTTCTACGATGCATACATTTGTCTTGCATTCCCGATACGAAGATTGCTCAGGCCGTAAATGAAGTTTAGTCACGATAGCAACAGCCGTAGAACCCTCGTTTATAATATTACGTTGGTGCAAGATTTGCTTTGGGGACTTGACCGGGAATCAGTAGACGGCGTGTGACAATAACGGCTGCCGTGATGCAGAGAAGGTCATACATGGTGAAAACAAACATACATTACAAATGAAGTCGCTAGTGTGCAGTGACACTGGCAGCTAGAGAAAACGTAAAAATGTATCGTAGGAACAAAGGATAGGATAAATTAAACCATATTTGCTACTCTTTTCAAAGTTTGAAAGACACCGAAAACCTGTTTGTTTAGTCTCCCATGCTTATAACTACCCTAAAGCTCAAAATAGAATGCGGGAACTAGGAGCTGCCAATTCATACAATTCACACCCTTTCTAAACCACAAGTTTTTAACTTTGTTTGGGACAGAAATGTGGCCCGGCTCCTTTCATTTTCCCTGTTTGTTTTTTAGTTTCTTTCTTACAAAACGACGCTCCTTTGTTGATATTCAGACGCTTGATTCGCTGAAAGTCACGGATATAGTGCTTTTCCTTCAAAAAAACCTCGCAAAACTGGAAAGGTCGGCGTTTGACGTGTTATTGATTAAAGATTTTGTTCAAACGATAGCATTGCAACCACAGCGTTTTCGGTATGAACAGCGTGCAAGAAAAGACCGTGGAATGTTTACATAAAAAGATTGTTGACATTAGTGAAACACGTAATTGTCAGTAATTATCAGATCCTGTTGCAATCAAATAAAAGCGCCAGGTGTTTGACTTAGCGAGAAATTGTGGGCGATTAAGTAACCACCAGATGGACAAAGAACGTTTCTTGTTGCTAATGCAGCGATACTGCTTTTCATCAGCCACTGTTAGGGAAAGATATTCTGTACACCTGGAGAGGAACGCCCGCCGGACCTTTTCATTCATTTTCTAGGGAAAAAAAAAAATGAGTGCTAGAGAAAAGAAGAAGCTAAATGATTTTCGTTTCATCACCTGCCTTTAGAAATGAACGTGGTTTTGAAAAGTGAAAAATGCCTCAATTTCCCATGCCTTAATTCTGAGAACAACGAAGCGAAGAGATGAAAGGTGGGTAGGGTGTAAAATTCCGTTTAACATTGTGTAATTGAAATCATATCTACTTTGATTATGTTACTTTAGCGTGGTTTTATGCTTTATATTTGGGGGAGATAAGCTTTGATATGTATGGTTTTTGTATCTCTGTAAATGTTTTTTTGCAAATCAAAAAAGGAAAAAAGGCCCATACAGATACGAAATTAGATCTATAAATAGACCTTTTTACAGGTAGAGTTATGAGTAAAAGCTTTTGGTGTGTATTTGTCTATGGTATTATTGTCTTCTCCGTTAGCACGATGGTTGGTTTTTCGCCCATTTAGTACATACATTACTGCTCTTGCCAGCTTTCACAAATAATTATGAACAACTAAAGTGAAAACCGACCATTGGTTACACTACAGAATGTTTTGACAAACCGTGAAATTTGCGCCATGGGAACTGTAAGTAAATGATAAATGCATAGGTTTATGAGTGTGAATGAACGACCGTCTCTCATGTTGTAATAACCAAGAAAGTAATCAGCGGTAAGTGACAGAAGACAGACTGATCTGGGAGGAGACAGGGAAAAAAATTGGTAAAGGAACTAAAAAAGTAATGTGGATTGTGCAAAGGGAGGCAAAGGAAGCAGGAAGTAATTTTGTGCCCCGGATGCCAGGTATGTTACACCTGGGAAAGAACAGGTATGGCAAATGAACGTGAATGAAGATACTTTCATTACAGTACCTCTCGTAAGATAAATCGTTCTTCGTATAGACATTCTGATAGGTATAATGATTATACAGGTAGTTAAATAAAAAAAAAAATCGTGTTTATAGACAAACAGACAGATAGACAGACAGATAGATAGATAGATAGATAGACAGACAGACAGATAGACAGACAGACAGACAGACAGATAGATAGATAGATAGATAGATAGATAGATAGATAGATAGATAGATAGATAGATAGATAGATAGATAGATAGATATAGATAGATAGATAGATAGATAGATAGATAGATAGATAGATAGATAGATAGATAGATAGATAGATAGATAGATAGATAGATAGATAAATAGATAGATAGGAAGATTGATAGACAGATAGATAGAACAGGTCAACACCTTTTGTCACTTGAGATATTTTACTAATTAGTTTATTAATCACTAATACACGTAGTTTACTTTAAAAAAAAAAAAACGCTTGCGAATTGCCCCTGAAATAGATTTTATAGTTCTGATTGCTGAGATTTGTTCTTGATGATGGATCTGGACACACACCATACGACGATGATTTAAATTCTCTGGTCATGGTAATTTTGTGAACGCTCAATTTATTTTCGACACTTCAACCCCACCTCGCCAAACTGCCTTAAAAGCAAGAACTTTAATGAACATACGGGAAAAAGTAGAAAGACCAGGCTCAGCCTAAGGGGCAGTCCCGCCTGAAAATCATCAGCAACAGGTCATTAGTGATCGAACGTGCCTCTGACATAATTTTGTGACCCCCCCCCCCGCCCCCATTTAAAAAAAAACTCATCATGGCAATTGCTCCAAACTCAGAGCAGTCAATAACTTTCAGAGGAGGCAGTACCAGTGGCGCCACAGAAAGAGCATCAGTTTTTCTGCGATTTGCATTTCTTGTCACGGTAATCTACAAAGAATATTCATCAAAGAGGGGAGGCGGAAAAGGGAAGAGATTGATAGGCAAACTGGATTGGTTTGCGTTTTGTTTTTCAAAATTCCCCATTTCTGGGTCAAGCCAGGTCTGAAACTGAAATTTGTACACATACACCAAGAGGTTGAATGGGGAAACCTACTGAGTTAAATGAACAATGTCCGCAGCTTTCAGTCAGTATGACACCAGTATGCTTCCGACGACTTTGATGTTCCTTGCGCTTGAAAGGACGAGTTCTCGAAAGACACATCAAAAGTTCTGAACTGTGTGAGATTCTCCCTCTGAAGACACTTCCACGCCAGCCTATCTATATCTCATTGTAACCCATGCCCTGCCCTTTTCCGTAATGAATGTGTTTTTATGCTACGCATAATATTTCACATACCTCTAATTATTCTCTCTGAACTCTGGCCCCACCTGACAAAAATACGCCCAGACATTAAACGTATTTTCTGAAGTTATTATAAACGCGTCGTCTTGCGCACGCAAAATGAAAGCCGTAACACGGACGTCTTGGCAAACGCCCTTAAGTCGAACACAAGACCGTGTGAAATAAATTTAATATCCAATGCTATTATTTCTCAGTATTCACCTCGCGGCTTCCCTGACCTACATTTTTTTCACGTGTGTACATTTGAACTTTGCAAGAACATGCAGACTGAAGACAGCCACAGCGATCTAAGACATTTTTTGTTTGGTGTAAAATCTGCCACAGACCGCTTCCATATCATCTCAAGTGGTTATTGTTTCGAACCCTATGAGCTGGTCTCACAGAGCCTGAATACTGAATGTCTTTCAGCTGGGACGAAAATCTGTCTATTTAAAAGAGTGAAATATAACATTATTATGTCACAAAATAACTTAGTAAACTGCAGAGGTATTACCGAAACATACACTTCAATACATGGATTATAAATATTCGGAATTAATAGTTAAAATTTTGCAAGCAGAACTTCATCCTCAAACCAGAGGATAGGTAATTTTATACTGACATTTTGGGCCCGTGTTTCTGAAAGGAGATAAAAATGAATCAGGCAACATTCATTGTGGTTGGGGAAATCCGAGCCGTACCGTTTTTGTGGCTGAAGTACAAGATATTCTGAATATCAGCAGATCTCGATTCAAATATAGAGATATAACCAAAAAGCTTGCACTGAGTGATATGTTTTTAGTGTTTGTATAAAAATCTATGTTGATGCCCAGATCATGATATGCCAAAAATGCCCCACCCCCAAACACCAACAACAACGACAACGACAACGACAACGACAACGATCCCCCCCTCTCCTCCCCGCCCCTCCTTTCGCATTCAATCGACCCACAAAATAATCTAGAAACGTTTGAGAATAAATTCTAGGATACCACAGAGAAAAAGATATCTATTTCTGACCCTTCTGCCCTGCTTTGAATGTTTCAAAATATCCCGGAGCAGCGCACCGAGTCTTTTTGGTCCAGAACTACAACTCATCCCCTGTAAGATCCCCAGAGTCGAGGGCTGGCAAGCAATATGCATTAGCTCCCCACTCAAATTTTGATCGACGTTGTGGGGGCTGGTAGGACAGGTGACGCCGACCAATTTACTGTGTGGATCGATGCCGTATGATTGATACTTTTCCTTTGATTACTTCTATAATACTGTAATGTAGCGTTGTAGCATAACGCGGTAGCGTATAGCTGCGTTTGTAGAGGGCAGTTAGGTCGCCCACTTACAATATCGTGTCTTCTGATACCCTTAGGAGTGTGACATGTAAAGATGATAGAGTTCGAAGAATCGAAGAAACAGGTATTTACTGTTTCAGACTGTTTTTGCAGGGCGCATTGCTCAGATTCTTTAACCATTTTTTATAGTATTTTCTTCTCCATCTGTTCCTCCCGAAGTCGCTGTTTTTCACTTAATCTCAGTGCTATTCGGTGTTGATTCTCTCTTGGCTTTCTTGTTCCCTTAGAGAAGCTATTATAATATACAAGGACTCGGTGACCTTTCAAGGGTACCAAAGTAGAAAGCAAGGGAGGAAAGCGAGAAATTCCATCATACATACATACATGTAACATTTGTGAAAAGAATTTATAGCGAGGTCAAAGGAACATATGCATGGTATATTAGAAAAATGCAGGGAATATTGGAGAAGACACCGCGGGCGTTTGTTTAGCGTGTAATCTCTCACTGAGATCAGTGCATGCCAGCATATGCAGTTTAGTGGGTGGAAATTTCTCGATTGCCATAACAAAACGACAGTGTCGAGATCAACGCCCGTCTGGGGTCGAACTGGCTTTCACCCAAGAGCAACATCAAAAAAACCTCATTTATATAAGTTTCACGATCTTACGGAGGCTAGGGATAGCAATCTATGACTGCCGGTTACATTATATCAGAGATCTAAAAATGTTCCTCCTCTAAATGTGTTATCATGGATTTGCAGTGAATAGCTCCACTCATAAAGGAAGTACATCCTTGGAGACTCGTGATGGAGCATTATGTAATATTTAGATAAAAATGTAGATTTACCTAAATGCAAGTGTTTGGTGTTGTTTTTTTGTTTTTTTTGTTTTGGTTTGTTTTAATTTGTTGCAAAGTCTGTCACAGACTTTTCCAATACAATCTCCATATGACTCCAAACAGCAAGACTGGTCTCTCACAGCCCCCCAAAAACAGAATATATTTCAGCTGGGACAGAAATCTGTCGTATTCTCTACCTGGGGACATCAGAGGCTTAAATACAAAATGTTGTCTCTAGATATTTAGGTAAATGGTAGAGATATTAGCACACAACTTTTAAATGTTGATCGAAATTGGTGAAAGTCTACTATACAATCAGGAAACACTCTGTGTGGTGAGACTGATTGTCCTTACCTGCCAAGTGCACGAGAGATCCACTTGGAAAAGGAAATTGAAAGAAAAAAAGGTGTGTAATTTTATCAGATGAAATATGAATAACACTTCAGGATTTGTAGACAAAACTGTGAACTTGTACATTTAACGCAAAATGCACCTGTTTTAAAGTGCGTTCCATCCCTTTGAATATATCAGTAGCAAATATATAAATTTTGGCATTAATTTTTACACTGAACATTTTTGTCGTTTCTTTTTCTTCAAGCCATAAATAATTGTTTCTGCGTGTCACTTTAATGTGAAGTGCTACATAATATATTTTTGGGCACATTCAAACAGATACACTAATATTGCCCAATAATATTTTTGCTCAGGTCGTTATGTAATATTTCCCTGTCTGATTATCTCAGATTAATGCACACTGTCGGCAATAAACTAATGCAAAACGTACATTTTGTATTTATGAACACTCGAACTAAAGCAGGGTAAGGCAGAGTAAATAGAGATCTCGATAGACAGTGCGTTCTTGACGTAAATGACCACGCTAGGGTAAGACAAACCATTTGGTGTCAAATCTTAACATTCTTTCATGTTATTTTGATTGTCCAAAGATATTTCAAGAGGCACCGGGTCAGACACGCGCATACTGATTTGGCAAGGTGAGCGCTGATATTGCGACCCAGGGCAGTACTCACATAAAGCTCTGTTATGCTCGGAGCTTACCTGAATTCACAATAGCACTTTTCAGACATGATACGTGCTTATCGAGATAAAAATGATGTTTGCATTTCCAGTGCCAATAACTGATTGTCTCGTTATTGTAAACCAAACAAACTTCTTGAATAAGTGAAAAAATAAACAACATTAACATGATAAGACTGATATGCGCAGGTGGACAATCCCGGGCGAAATCGGAAATTTATTCGGTCCTCAGTGCATATTCTCTAATGAGAGGGCGGTGTTTTTGCTTGTCAGAACAGAGACAAACGATAGCCATTAAAATTGAAATATTTTCCATAGTTTATTACCATGGATTGTGGATGAAGGTCTTTATTCGAATCCGCGAGAGTGGGCTGCCTTAAGATATTGAAGAGAATGAATCTGAATCAGGACGAAGAAGTGGATTTGTTGATCAGACAGTGGTATATAATGTGAGCTTCCGAGAGTTAAGTAATCCCTGGAATGCATGGTCCTCATAGTCTACTCCTTAAGTTGTAAAAGGATGGGGATTGGGCGGGGATAAAAGGGTAGCCACTGCCAATAGAGATGAGAACGCAGACGATACGCGTGATTGCCTCATTTTTCTGACGTGTTATGGGAAAAAAACAACAACAACAAATACGACACCATATTTTACAGGACTCGCTTTTCGCCTCCCTTTATTCTTTGCCCAATTTACATTTTGTGACGTCCAAAATAAACTATTAGCCCCACAAAAGCATAACCCCGATAGAAAAATGGATACATTTCATTCTATAACATGATGTTAATAATTGAATTTGACCTAGATTAGCCTACATGGCTTTTGCCCGCATCATATCAGCATTGCATGATCTCTCAGGGCACGCAAAGGTGAAAATCGTGAGGACATCAAAGTCTCCGAACAGCCAGAGTACAAACATGGAAGGTCATCGGTGTTATTACAAGATTTAACTCGGTTAAGTCAGACAAATGTAAGGTCATTTTGTAACGAGAATGGAGAAATTATCCATTTAAAATATAATACAGTCTTTGTCTTCTAATGCTGCGTTGTAGATGGGCCAAAGCACGCATTTGTAAAGTCATCTTCAAAGAAGCGATATTCTGTACTGTCCGTTTTATTTGAAATAGCTGAAGTTAACAAACATTTTACAATGTTAAATACGCTCTTCTAGGAATGTCGCGTACATGGAGTCTATAATGCCATGCCATCGTGAAAGATATAGACCTTTCGTTCTTTGGGGCTCGGATTATTGCCCACCTCTTGCTTTCAGTGGCACGCTGCATGATACTAAGTACTGTCGCTGTTCAGTGATTATCAAGGAAATCGGTATCAGTGATACTGCGGGATGTAAACCGTAGTCGTCACGCTCGCTGAATTCACAGTGAACATTGTCATCTGTCGGCTATCACAGCTGTATCATGCACTACAGCCAATCACTTCTATGACAGAGCAAAAGCCCTTCTATGTTTCTATTCTTAACCGAAGTGTTTGCCGTCAAATTTGTTCCCCAATGCCCAAAGATCTATGCTGAGGGATTTAGGATCAATGCAGAACAGTGGCATAAGTCTGGACAGGCTATAATCTTGAGAATATGCACATATAACGATTCAGTATGAGAACCTCTTCTTTAACGCATGCATTGCGATGGCCTACCGCAGAGAAGCATACAGTTTCTATTTCGGCGTAATCATGTAGCCCAATGGCATATGCGACTGGGCTCAGATTAAACTCGCCATGTAACATTGTACGTATTTTTTTCATTGTTCCTCAGGGCCTGTCGTGGCAGAGAAAACGTAGTATCAAAAGCAGTTCTACGTATGCAGAACTTATGCTTAGACAATAGAATCTGCACCCAGCCGATAAATCTTGCTCTTGACACAGAGTTGCAAAAAGCAATGATTGTAACCAATCAGACATAAGCACAGAATAAGCACACATATGTTTATAATCGCATGACCTATTTGGGCTTAAATTAATCTCACAGTTCCTGTGGGGATTTAAGTGCAGGCAGAAAACAGAATTTCCGAGCAGATATTATGTCCAGAGGCCACACAGTACGATACAATGAAGGGATGCATTGGAGAAACATTGTCTCTGAATAGTGCAGTGCACAATGGTGGGCTTGATTTCTATAGTTGTCGTTTTACCCTTAAAGCAAGAATACCGTGCCAACATGTAGTTGATGTCTTGATAATAGATAAACATAGATATACTTCATATCTTGGCCCGTAAGTGAATTGCAGTGTGTGTATGTGTATGTGTGTGTGTGTCTGTGTGCCTGTTTGTATGTTTGTATGGTCGAACATCGAAGTTCCTGGATAATTGTTTGGGAACTCCACATGTTTTGGTATCAAGAGAGTGTTTTTTTTTTTTGGTTACTTTTCGTATGTTTGTTCATCGGCATTCCATGTCCTAGTTTGAGGAGCCACACTTTGCCCCTAAATAGTATAATATCTCTTTTAAAGTTTGGTTTTGGCGCGACATTGTAAACAGTACAGGAGCGTACACTTCATTGTTGGGGTGGGAGAGTGAAGATATAATATACATACGGAAACGGAGTTTCTAGGCTACTCGTAAGCGTCTTGTAAATAGTGTTCAATAAATAATTATTTCGGGGGGAGGCTGTTACAGCAAGGCATTCAAAATATGTATCAGTTCCTGATACATGTGTCTTCATAGTAGTGCTCGCATGCTTGATAAATCAGAGCATGAAAGATATATGGTCCACTTCCTACTTCAGGACAATTTGCTAAGAAAAACAAATTGCAGTCACATGTCATACACAGAAATAGTTAGCAAAGTTGATATTAATGAAAGTTATTGTCTTGGAAATGCCTCTATCCTGCCAGCCGGGTGTCTTAAAGTAAAGGTGCATTTTTCTGATAAAAGTTTACGTATATCATGTCACCCTAATGATAAATAGGTCCCATTAATAGGTAAAAGTGCAGACACGCAATAGCAGTTAAATAAAAAAATAAAAAAAAGTGGGGCGAGGAGTGTGTGGGTGGTGGTTGGGGGGGGGGGGGGTTGCGAAATCACAATAAATCAGAGACAAAAGAAGGTAATTTCACAATGGCCTATTTTCTGTAAAGGATTAATTTATTTTCCTGACTCATCAATCTTTATCTAAAACCGCATCCTGTCCGCCTACAAAATTCACCGACAGTTATGATCGACAAGGCTTAAGTTGATTGTCGGAACAAACATGAAATAAGACAAAAATAGACGACGCAATCATATCAATAATATTACATCTCGACTGACTTAATCATGTGGAAATTCGGCTGTAACAAGTGACGTTTTGTGAGAGCAGGGATCAACTTTCAGGCAGGAGAAATAAGTTATTCTGAGGCGATACAGCTTTAAATACAATAAGCCAGTATGCTCTCCGTGTGACGTGTCAGACACTGTAATGTTTCCAATTGTAAGGAATCACAGACACGCCTAGTTCTGGTCTGTATTTTTTTCTTTCTGCTCAGCTGTTTCCGAGTTGGGTTGTTTTTTTTCTGAAAATTTTCACGTCACTGACATGAATCTGCGCAATAGCCATACCATGTAACGGCCCGTGGGGAGAAAACAACCTGGGCTTCCGTAGTGTGGCACAGAACATACATAGATGAAATTGTACCCACAGCTGAATTTTGTTTTCTCTCTGTTTTGGGGAGGGGGGGGGGGGGAGGGGGAGGGTATATCTAAAAAAAAAAAAAAGGACAAAAAGGAAAAAGGCATTTTCTATTTCGATCTTATCTCAATCTTCACTTGCAGTGACAATGCTACTCGACTACTGTTTGAAAGATTTCATGGCGTCTCCGGTAAAGTACATAAAAAAAGAATTGCTGAAGTGTTTCAAGAGATATGCTTTAACGCAGCAGACTAGTGCCGTGTTGTACAGTGTGTCAGATCTGGGCTACAAAACCTGTCAGGTCAAATGTAAAAAACGAAGTTACAAGGCGTTCATGATTCCCAGTTTGCCCTTTTCTCTTTCTCCATATCTCTGGTTGCCGCTCTATACTTTTCAGATTTTTCTTGTCTTACCGAATCAGCTGACTTATCTCCCCCGTTTCTATAACTGGACAAGGTCGGTCTAACATTTTTACACCGCAGACAGAGAAGGCATTGAGAACCGAAAGCATGTTTAGCTAACTTCGCCCCCTCACTCCTCTTGGATGTGAACATCATTGATAGGAGAGATGCCGAATGCATTATTTACTCTTTTTTTTAGGTCTGATTCGGAAGGGAATTTATCGACATTTTTGCAAGCACATACCCCGCCAGGTTATCAAAGGGTTGAGATTGGGTATTTAGACAAGGGGTGAAGAGCAGCCAGTGCTGGAATTTCAGACGTTCTGAATTGTCTCCTTGCGTTTTGCTACTTATCATTCACACTTCAAAATGAATGTAGACTCGTGACAGTTTTTGGGCGTTGTGACTGACAAACGGTGACATCTGCCACAGTTCAGCCGTTACCGCGTAACCGTAGGCAGTTCGATCATCCAGATTCAACACGTAAATCTTCCATGTTGATCCCGGCGATTACTTTTGTTTGTGTGGGATTCCGGACGACATTCGTTCTTGTTTGATACAGAGTTGTCAAATTTTAGTTTCTCTTAGAAAAGTAGGGATATCTAAAGGGTCTGAGATATCATAATTCCCAGCCACGAGCGTCTTTTCATTTGGAGGGGTCGATACTTTAAAACTTTCTGTTTCGACATACTCTTTTCGTTTTCATGACAGTTATAATTGTGATGCAAGGCAGATTTTGCAAAGAGAAAAAAAAAGACAGTTCTTAAATTAGCATATTTGACTTTTGCCTCCACGTAAAGTACTGCTTTTTTTTTTTTCATCTTGTATATTGATTTTGCAAGACAAGAAGCTCTCAGAATTGAGCCAGTATACTGTGCTATGTAATTTTACTGGTTCATATATACGTGTATTTGTATGTTTTTTTAACCTTTCAGATAGCTTGCGTTTATAGCATTGTTATTACATTATCCTTGACTTCTGACCTAACATTTTGTTGCTCTTCAAAGAAAAGGCACAAAATAATGTAGATTTTAGAGGTTCAAAGGATCCAGGCTGATTTTGCCAGACACATCCATAATGATGACTTCAGATTACCAATAACTTGAAGCCTGAAAAAAAAATAATTATTTACTGTGGTCAAAACATCTGAATATATAGACGATTTATAAGGATGTAACAAACCAGAAATGCCACAAGAACAACATCAGCAGCAACAACGACAACCGCAACGTCAAGGACATATTCATGACAGGCCATCAGTTTAACTTTTCTGTGCACCTGTGCTTTCCACTAGGATATTCAGTTATTCTTAACCTTTATCTAAATGTTAACTTAATGTTATAAAACTTGAAAGGCGTAAGCTCGAATCTGTTATTCACGAAGTTCACAACCCATTCCCAATAATATAAGTTCACACAAAACTGTTGAGATAAATACAAATTAAAGAGATGTTGTCTTGTATCATAAAAATAAATGTAAATGCACTTTCTGGTGGTTCAAGATCCAGAGTGCATTAAGAAATAGCTACAAACTTTGCATGCACGAAGATTTGATATGCATGAATGAGAGAACAGCGCGTCTGTTTTCAACAAGAAGTAAAAAAAAAAAAAAAAGGCAAATACGGAGACACTTTTAGCAATTTACGAGTAATTTAAAGCTATTTTCTCAACATTTTCTTTGATTCAAGGGAAATAAGTCACAGCTGGTTGCAGGGAGGTAAGACAGTGCGTGAAAATAAAAATGTTGTGTGGGATCTTTGGTAAGCGAGGATTTTTCTCCTTGATTTCCTCCCACCTTGTTCTCCCTCCGTGCTGCTTGATCCCCTAAAAAGGATGCTGCTTTATCCCGAAAAGTGCTGGACTAGCTCTCAAATACAGTTGAGCTCAATCGTTTGATGGAGTGCGTTGTTTGAGGTTGTCATGGGCTGATGTTCAATGGGAAATAAGGAAAGCAGAACATTCTGGCGACGGGCATTATAAAATATGCAAGAACAATATCAGGTCATTACATTTCTAACTGAGTGGCAGCAGCCAAATGTCAAGGGTAAGTAGTGCGGTTACCCTATTGTTACAGCGCTGGACATGATGTAAGCGATCCCAGGTTCGAATATTCCTTTAATTGGGCAAAGTCCAGGCTAATTTATTTGGGCGGTGTCTCAATTTAAAGCACTCACGTTCTGACATATCCTGATTGTTCTGAAAAGAGATGCTTAATCCCAACAAGAACTTAGTTGTAATGTAGTCCCTCTGCTATGACGCTTGAGAAGGAATGAGTCTTTTAATTTACAGACTTCGTAGGAGAGTTTTTAAGAAGTGACTCCTGCTGTCACAAATCCCAGACTGGGAAATGTAATAGTTTATGACAGGACGACAATCACGAACAAACAAGTTTAACACTTAACAAAACAACCCATCAGACTCACACATTTATTAAACATAATTATACATATAATAGCGCAATTACATATATTATATTATTGAAATGACTGCCGTACAACGGCCTTATTCTCACACACACGCTCCCCCGGATCCACAATCCGGTAGTCACTCCTAAAGGCACTTCGGCCTCAGCCTCTCCCCTCAGGGTCTTAATAGTACATTAATGATTCACTGGCACCGCAGTCTCTCAATATCACCTTCCTATTGTCATACACCTTAGCACTCCCCTAGCACCTCCGCAGGGCAATAACACATTAGTATTTCCATAGCCATCAACATGGCAACAACATAATATCAGTTCACGAGCCTATCAACAGGGCACAATATAGTATCTCATTCACTCTCATATCTACGTCCCTGTCCGTGGCCTGACTGCCACGACTTTATGTGCCTCTACTGTCCTGCACTGACAGCCTCACTTCTGGCCTATGTGTGGCCTCCGGCCCTATGCTGGCCTATCCCCTGTGCTCATCGAGGTGGCTCTGCGGCCCGTCCCCGACACCAGTCATAACTGGAAAGACTTTCTCCTAGTCTTCTCGACTGCTCCCTTTATGTCTGCCCGATGGGCTATTATTCACAGATCCGCTCCCTAGGACCTTCTAACTTGCAGTGATAGTAATACCGCGCTTTCGCCTCCTTCAGACCCCCCCCCCCCACTACTCACAACAGCACGCTTAACTTGCTGTCTACTGTGAGTCCTTACTCTACACCCGCTCTGTAGCAATCCCCTTAATTGCACTCACTCCACTCGTGACATCATCCCCCACCCCAAAAAAATTAATGCAATTAATTTCAAATCGCATCAAGATGACTGTCAACGAGTGAGCGTGAGCAATACCTACACTAAAAAAAATGACCTAGCAGTTCCTCTAGTATATAAAATACCGGAATCGGGGGAAAATATGGGGATCAATATGGCCTGCAATATGCATATATGTGTCACATCATGAATAGCTAACGACCCACCATATCTAATACAGAATCAAAAACCATTCAACCTATCAACCATTCTTCATATCATATTTATAATGTCAATATTTTAAAGTCGACTTATTCACACAGATCCTGTCAATGTTCCTGTCCTCCGATGTATAAGCTCCTGAAATCTTCCCCTAGGCTCGACTAAGGTAGTCGGCGATATGATTGCTGGTTCCTGGAATTGGTTGAATAACGAAGGTATACGGCTGCAAAGCCAATGCCCATCTAGACAAGCGTGGGCTGGACGAACGATTCTTCGACAAAAATGTCAGTGGCTTGTGGTCTGTCTGGATACAAAATTCTCGTCCCATGAGATAACGTCCTAGTTTCTGGACGGACCAGACAATGGCAAGACACTCACGCTCTATCACAGAATACTTTCTTTCTCTCTGCAATAACTTCCTACTGACATAACATACAGGATGGAGACATTCGTTCTTCTCCTGTAGAAGACAAGCGCCGACACCAGAGTCCGACGCATCCGTTCTGAGGATAAAATTAGATCGAAAATCGGGTAATATCAGAATGGGTGACGATGATAATGCTGTCACCAAATTATCAAATGATGTCTGACATTCAGACGTCCACTGGACCTTATCGGGTTGTCCCTTCTTAGTAAGGTCAGTAAGAGAAGATGACAAGGAGGAAAAATTTGGAATGAACTTTCTGTAATAATTTAAAATTCCCACTAAGCTTCTGACTTGTTTCTTTGTTTTAGGGATTTGCAACCCTACTAACTTGTCAATTTTTGTTTCTTCAGGTCTCTGAACACCTCTACCCACAATATGTCCTAAGAATACTATCTCTGGACATGCCAAATCCATCTTTGCGGGTTTAGCAGTTAACCCAAAATGACGTAATCGTTGAAAAATTACTGTTAGTGTCTGAATATGATCAGACCATGTCGACGTATGGCATGCTATATCGTCAAAGAATGACACGACATTAGGTATGTCCTTCAACACTAATCTCATTAGTCGTGCAAACGTCGCTGGCGCGTTTACCAACCCAAATGGCATGACCTTAAACTGGAATAATCCAATGGGCGTCTGGAACGCCGTGTATTGTTTAGACTCCTCAGTGAGCGGGATTTCCCAATAACCTTTCGTTAAATCTATCTTGGAAAACCACGTGGACCCGGCCAATGAAGCTATTAGTTCCTCCTGAAACGGAATAGGCTCCCTATCGCCTACCGTAATAGTGTTCAATCTTCGAAAATCAATACAGAATCGCACCGATCCATCAAGTTTTTTCACGAGGACGATGGGTGATGAATACGGCGATGTTGATGGTTCTATCACATCTAACTTCAACATTGACTCAACTTCCTTTATGACTCTATCTCTCGAAGAAAAAGGCAACGGATACGGTCTAAGAAATACTGGCTTATCGGAAGTCAACTTTATTTGGTGCTGGATCACCGTAGTGCGACCCGGCAAATCCGTAACAACGTCCGGGAATGACGCTAACAGGGTCTCAAGTTCCCTACTCCTTGAACTTGTAAGGTCAGGGTTAATTTTTACGTCCCTGTAACCTTGTGTCGGAGTTAACTCCGGCAATTGAATTTGTAACTCTTCCTGCGCCTCGGTGTCGCTTACGTCACAGTCCAACTGGTCTACGACCCCCGTACAAGCAGTAGAGAAGACAGTCTCCTCTGGTCTTGTCTGTGCACACAGATACTGTGGTCTCTCATAAAATCTCTGTAGCATATTAACATGGAAAACCTTACTCGCTCCATCAATGTGGATAGCGTAATCTACCTTTGAAACAACTCGCTCAATAACATAAGGGCCTTTCCATGTCATCAATAACTTATTATGGTCCGTAGGTAACAACAACAGAACCTTGTCTCCAGGCTTAAAAATTCTCAGTTTGGACCCTCTATCTTTATAGTCTTTTGCTCTTTTCGAAGCGATACCAGAAGCTTCTTCCGCTATAGTGCGCGCTGAAGATAGTCTTTCTCTTAAATCAACAAGGTACTGAAACACCGAAATCTGCTCATCGTCTCCCGATGATGGCGACGTCATCATGTCCCGAAGAACATCAGTTGGGCCCCTGGGACTACGACCGTACATCATTTCGAACGGCGAGAATCCCGTTGACTCCTGCCGTACCTCTCTGTACGCGAATAACACCGCAGGGATATATCTATCCCAATCTTTAGGGCGATCCGCAGCTACCTTACGCAGCATCGACTTTAACGTCGAGTTCAATCTCTCGCACATGCCATTAGCCTGCGGATGATAAGGGGTGGTAGTGATGGGTTGTATGCTGAATAAGCGGAACAATTCCTTCATCATCTGCGACGTAAATTGCGCGCCCCTATCAGACAGAATTTGCTCTGGTATTCCTACCCTAGCGAAAATTGCAAACAACGCTTCCGCGACTGCCTCAGACGTTATGGTCCGCAGAGGAACCGCCTCTGGCCATCTCGTAGCATTACATATGACCGTTAAGAAAAATCGATTCCCCCTATCGGTCGCTGGGTGAATGGGGCCAACAAGGTCTATCGAGACCTTTTTAAACGGTTCTGAGACCGTGGGGATCTTCTGAAGAGGGACCTGGGGTGTACGACCCTTATGCGTCGTCTTTTGGCACGCACTGCACGTCTTACAATAGACCTGCACATCTCTGTGGATCGATGGCCAGTAAAAATTTTTAAGAACCCTTTCTTTGGTTCTAGCTATCCCCATATGACCCGCTAATGGGACATCATGTGCCAAATGCAACACTGTTGCGATCAGCAACGCTGGCACAACGACCTGCTTTAAAATGGAGGACACCGTTACATACTTACGGAACAGGATGCCCGCCTGAACAATAAAGGAGGACGACCCGTTCTTATATCTCCTCGTTTTCTCGGTTCGCGCTTCCCCAAAACATGGGTTTAATGATGGGTCCTCCCTTTGTAGTCTCGCCAAGCGCTCTGGCGTGATATCTAGGTTGACCGCTGGCGTCGCCAAAGGTCTAATCTTATCTTTATCCGCTACCCGTCGACGTGTCTCGACCGCGGCGCAAAAGTCAATACCTTTTGATTGCGACCATGCTTGCACGTTCTCATCGGAAGGGGAAACTACCCGTGATACATTCCCAATGATGAGCTGGGCGCCTGGAAAACAACCAACGACTGCTTCGACTTCCCCGCTAAGGAAAGGTGTATCTATCATTATTTTTGCCATGGGTAGTTTCTCAATGGCCCCCGAAAATTGGATGCACGGGACAGTCTCACCTGTAAGCTGTGAATCCCGAATGCAGTCCCTATGCACTCCCACAACGGTAGATCCTGTATCTCGTAAAACCGAGACCGGTTCGTCCCCAACAAACCCCGGATAAACCCTAAGACCACCTCCTGTATGACATGAATTTATAACGGGGATCTTTCTCCCACAAGGTAAAACACCGGAAGATAATAACTTCTCGCAACTGGGACACTTAGAATACTGTCCGCCTCCGTTGTCCGATGTAACACACGCAGCCGCATGATGAAATTTATTTGGGGAACATGGACTGGAGCTACTGTCCACGTTCGCCGCTATCCTACCTGCAGGGCAGTTCACGCTGATGTGATCTGCTCTTCCGCAGTTCCAACACTTCGCGGCCCTACACTCGCGCGAAAAGTGACCCACGCGTCCGCAAGTCCAACACTCCGCTCCCTGTGCTGCTCTAGGCCTGGGTCCCCGTGACCCATCGCCACCGGAACTAGAGTCCCTATGCCGTCGGTTATCGGCAAAGGTTACAATTCGCCCCCGGCCATTACCGCGACCTAGCCCTCCTGCTCGGTCAAACTTACCGGATCCATATGCCGGTGATTGGTGATAGCCCCTACGCTGCCCCTGGGCTTGCCCGCTATAGGCACCACGCTGACGCGACCTGTCCCTAAGGCCTGCCGGCGACCCCTCGACAACGGCGACGTACCCAGCATCTTGGACGTACGCCCTGGCGACTGGTTTGGACGGATGCGCCGTACGGTATGCCTCCGCCAACTTAGACGCCTCCTGCACCGTCGCGGGTTCGTTCTCTTTCAGGAAAGCCACCAGATCTTTGTGGCACGACGCGTACAGCTGGTCACGGATCATTAGGTCTTTCAGTTTAGCGAAATCCGTGCCCACATGCGCCAAGTCTACCCAGTTCGCGAAATACTCCGTTAGTCTCGCGACGAAGGCAGCAAAGTCCTCCCTGGTATCTGCACGTGCCCGCCTAAACTGCTCCCGGAAATATTCCTCGGTACGCGCAAATCGGCGAAGCAGCAAAGCCTTCAGCTTATCGTAGTCTTGCACGTCTTCGCGCTGTAGCTCTTTAAAGTAGGTTAGCGCTCGCCCCTGCAATAGCGATGCCAGGTACGTGGCCCATAATTCCTTATTTTCCCCCCATTGCAATTGTGCGTTCAATTCGAACCTGTAAAGGAAGGCGTCTATGTCGTCCTTCCGGTCGTCGAACGTAGGGAGCTTAATCCTGACACCACCTTTATTGGGTACCTGCCGCTCAACTGTTTCTGTTGGCGCACTCTTTTTGATTTCCAACTCCGCTATTCTTACTCGCGCGTCTGTCTCCCGCTCTTGAGCTTCTATCTCCTTTAACCTTATCTCCTGCTCCCGTTCTTGAGCTTCTATCTCCTTTAACTTAAGCTCCCTCTCCTGAGCCTGTCTCTCCTGTTGCTGATGCAACTCCTTTAACTTAAACTCCCTTTCCTCTTCCTTATCCTTAGCCTCTCTTTCTTGTTGCTGAGCCTTAGCCTCTCTTTCCTCTTCCTTATCCTTTTTTTCCTGTTCTCTATCCTTAGCACGCTCATCGCGCATTTCTGCCTGCTGTTCTTTAATCCAGCCGCGTAGCTCTTCTCCCTCCAGGCCAAGTTCCTTACCCAACTTCATTAGTTGTTGGAGTTCCGCCATTTCACAGATTTATGGTTATGGTATCTATTATGCGAACGACCAACCTGTCGGTATGATTACTAACGATACGACCAGAGACCTGAGATCACACCAGATATAACAATACCCAGTTCAGAATACAATTCAGAAATTTACCTTTACAGCACTACTAATTCTATATCCATAAAATGTATGCACTATTAATTATAAAAAGAATAGAAAAGACAAGAATAAGGAAATTCAGTAGAAGGACCACAAGTACGTCAAGGACAACGAACCAGACTAGGACAATCTTCTACAAAAAAAAACTATAATGGAAAAAAAAATGCAACCTACTACGCCGATTACACTACACGGTACAAACAAGAACAGAGTCTGAAAAAAAAGAACGTATCTACAGATAGGGAGGAGAAGGACAAGAGAAACGTCTTCCTAAAACAACGAGGAAGATAGAACGCTACAATCTAAACAAAAATACAGGTCCCTATAGAACTGTTCACTGTGATGAACGAAGTTCCAAAGTTTACCACACCTTTTTAAAAGGATAAACTAAGTTCAACACAGCAAACCCGCGCCACCGCCCGTATAACCTATAACGACAACAAAAACAGCAAAAACAGGGAAAAAGACAGATTAAAGGAACAGCCCAAAATCCAGGGCACAAAAATTTTGACTTTCACTTAACTTTTGAAATTTTGAGTAAAACTCCTCCCTTTAATCGGAGCTCTGGCTGCTTGTCTCCTCAGGCTGCACGCACACACTCTGGAAAGTTTAAATACAAATTAATACCTATTCATAGCAATACATGCATCAATATACATTCATTATTATACATAAATCATATCATGAAATGTCCATTCATCCAACGAACAAGACAGCACAATTACCTACTAACTAACTACAACTAAATATTACGAAAATGGACGAGTCACAATGGACGAGCCCCCAATGTCACAACGGACGAGCCCCCAATGTCACAACGGACGAGCCCCCAATGTCACAACGGACGAGCCCCCAATGTCACAAATCCCAGACTGGGAAATGTAATAGTTTATGACAGGACGACAATCACGAACAA
This sequence comes from Onchidella celtica, assembly GCA_963931925.1. Classification (NCBI taxonomy): domain Eukaryota; kingdom Metazoa; phylum Mollusca; class Gastropoda; order Systellommatophora; family Onchidiidae; genus Onchidella; species Onchidella celtica. The sequence goes on along the minus strand of OZ007567.1, from coordinate 51,075,819 downwards.
ACAAGTTTAACACTTAACAAAACAACCCATCAGACTCACACATTTATTAAACATAATTATACATATAATAGCGCAATTACATATATTATATTATTGAAATGACTGCCGTACAACGGCCTTATTCTCACACACACGCTCCCCCGGATCCACAATCCGGTAGTCACTCCTAAAGGCACTTCGGCCTCAGCCTCTCCCCTCAGGGTCTTAATAGTACATTAATGATTCACTGGCACCGCAGTCTCTCAATATCACCTTCCTATTGTCATACACCTTAGCACTCCCCTAGCACCTCCGCAGGGCAATAACACATTAGTATTTCCATAGCCATCAACATGGCAACAACATAATATCAGTTCACGAGCCTATCAACAGGGCACAATATAGTATCTCATTCACTCTCATATCTACGTCCCTGTCCGTGGCCTGACTGCCACGACTTTATGTGCCTCTACTGTCCTGCACTGACAGCCTCACTTCTGGCCTATGTGTGGCCTCCGGCCCTATGCTGGCCTATCCCCTGTGCTCATCGAGGTGGCTCTGCGGCCCGTCCCCGACACCAGTCATAACTGGAAAGACTTTCTCCTAGTCTTCTCGACTGCTCCCTTTATGTCTGCCCGATGGGCTATTATTCACAGATCCGCTCCCTAGGACCTTCTAACTTGCAGTGATAGTAATACCGCGCTTTCGCCTCCTTCAGACCCCCCCCCCCCCCACTACTCACAACAGCACGCTTAACTTGCTGTCTACTGTGAGTCCTTACTCTACACCCGCTCTGTAGCAATCCCCTTAATTGCACTCACTCCACTCGTGACACCTGCAATGTAAATATGAGAATGTAACGAAGAATGGAGTATCAGTATGTCTAATTAGGACAAGCCTGTTTATGCATGATCTTGCATCTTAAATACGCTTTACTCGTATAGGATAAATTAGGTTAGTGAGGCGGTTTTTACAATTACCTTTCCTTCCAAATGAAATTCTACGCTCAACGCAGTGATTCAAGGGAAATGTTTTGTAGGAGGACAGAAATTAATGACCGAGTTAAGAGCACAAAATCATAACCCCATTTCTTGCCATGCGCACCATTAACAGGAAAACGTGTAACTTGTTCTGTGTTTTCTGAAGCCGATTCCGGACATTGGCGGCAGAATTAATTAATGAACACCTTTCCGCCAATCTGTGCAAGGAGACAAAAAATAAAGTACCACTGAAAAATATCGATCTCTGGAATTGGTCCTGCCTTGCAAGAACGTTTCTTATTCAGATTTCTTCTCCATGTTTTGTTGCGAAAGGTGGCTCCGCGCAAAGCACCCTTTCTCCGAAATGTAATTTACCAAACAATATTACAATTAGCACGCTAACTTAACCCACTTCACTTGATTTGTCTTATTTTCGTGAAAAAGTAGTTCCTTGTTTGCTGAAACAAATACTGGGCTGTAGGAGAAGACTGTTTAATGCTGATTAAGATTCGCTGCATCGATTTTGCTGTGACTGATTGGACTTTCCTTTCAAGTCAACATGGAGCACAAAAATGGCAGGCATGTGACAGAGAAACTATTGGCCGTTTCACACGTGATTGTAAATTTCTTACACAGTCGAATCGGCCGAAGGTTTTGTCCGAGTTTGTGAGATAAAATACCGAAGGTAACTGGTCTTGTGAAGCTTTGATATAGAAATTTACTTTCACTCGCGATATAAAAAGTCATGTATCATTGTGTGCAGGTAGTGCAGAACGAAGAATAGAAATGTCTGGAATAATCTGAAGTTTATATATTTCACTTGAATTCAATTTTAATGTAATGAACAATTTTTGTCTCTTATTTAAGAGCATGTCCAGAAATATAAGTATAGTTAAAGTACTACTCAAATATAAGTTCATCTATCTTACTAAAGACATTATATTTCAAAGGTATGGGGTTCGTGAATTTATCATGTAAACTATCAAAATCCCATTATCGTACAGTTTATTGCAACTGTTATTTTGCTCTTTACCAAAGTATGGGCAGGAAGGACGAGAATAGGGTGAAAAAAAACAACAACCCCTCAGCCCAGACCTTGCACTCCTCTGTTATTGAATTAGTCGTATCAATAATTTCCTTAATATCTGAGAGCAGGGCCAATTTCGTTTAGTGCTATTATACATTGTTGCAAGATCTCGTCGGCAGCCTTAAGCTGGTTAAACCCTCCATTTATTGGTGGCGATGTTTAAGGGCAACTTGAATACCTTTTCAAGCCCAGGAGCAGATTAGAAGGATCGTTTCCAGATATCATATTTTGTACGGCTCGCAAGTGGTAAGAGCTGGCTATACTTCGTAATCTGAAATCAGAGTCCTTTGTTATAAAAAATATTGCTACTATCGGTTTTTAAATGGTCTTTACAGGATTTTGCAGGATTTGTGTGCCCGGACACTTCCAGCTGCAACTTAAGTCCTACAATACACAAAGGATTACTTGTGAAAGCGGTGCCAAAGAAAAATTACCGTGCAATGACGTGAAGGGAAACATATAAGCATTGCATTGTGATTTGCGAGGAAATTGTGATATGTGACAAGGATGTTTCTACCAAGTTCTTATGAAAGATGACCTAGGGTAACTCGTCATTTCCATTGTGAAAGGAATCCCATCGATAGGCTGGAAGACGTCAGAGTAAAGAGAAACAACTCAGCGAATGAAGAGGATGGCAGGCAGTTGTAGGCAAGTCGTTTTTGTGGTTGTCTTTAATAATTTGTACCCATGTTAATGATGCCCACACCTACTTGTATAGGATATGACAGACACAGCTTAGATCAGAGATTCTAGCCGAATCTGCATGGTAGCTCTAACTTTTCAGGATAGTAAACTGCACCACTCTGTCAGTATAACAAAATGTAATACAGAATATGTTTTTATTTTTTTCATTGAATAGTCATAGGACCATTACACTTTTTCAATGACTTTGCCGTTTTAAGTATATAGAAGAACAGATGAGATGTTAGAAGGGTAAAATAACAGGGAGAGATTACAGTTAAGTTAGCCATGAAAATAATCGATATGATGGAAAACGGCAACCTCTTCTGTTAGCCTCAGGGTTATCGTGTACTGAGTTGTATACAATTGATGTTTAATTCATCGTATCAACAATTATGTTTGTTATGCTTGACACAAGGGAAACATTTTTATCACAAAACAACAGAATCATCACAGAGAAATAATTTATTGTCAGTAAAGTCTTGAAACGGCCAAAGAACCGCTGACAGGCCAACGGTTGAGAGATACATGTAAATGTCAAGGGTGTAGAACACCATTGAGGCAAATTTCGCGTATAAAACGCCATTGATACATACAATTATTCTGTTGCAAGTTCATGACACTGTGATCCTTTCTCGGGTTTATGGCAAAGATTCCCACGGGATAACGCCCATCCAATACAAGAAGTACAGAATCCAGAGCAAGGTCGGCTAAACTCGATTAACATTTCCACTGACAACCTATTTGGGCGTAAACGTGTTCCAGTTATAAACGACATGTCTTGGCCCAAGATCTACGCCCATGTCATGCATGCCATTGTATATTTTCCAAGTAATACTGGGGATTATGAAATTATACAAAAAAATGTTCTACGAGAACTCGGGTAATTTTGTGAATGAAAGTTCTCGGGTAATTTTGTGAATGAAACATTCATAATGGCATCGTTAAGTAATGAATGGGTTCAGATCAACTCAGTGCAACCTGTATTTTCGTGGACTATGTGTGTCTTTTCCAAATAAATATTCAGGGACTGAAAAAAGTATTGTGAGATAAAAAGTATGCACTAATGTGTAAACGTTTCGCCAGGTATAAAATTTTATACCTCTCGCAATGATACAGCTTTGATTCTTTGAGCAGAGTTCGCCTACGCTGTTCAGACGAATCCCACAAAAATGTACTCTCCTTCACAATCTGGATAAAGGAGAACCCACTCAGCACTCACAATGATTGACAATGATTGATGCGGAGGGAGTGGGGGTGTGATGTCAAGGTCACATGAGGGCTGACAAAGAAGGAGATTTCACTAAAACCATGTGGCGTTGTTTGTTTGTTTGTTTTTAAAAATATATATATACATTATCATTATCATTATTGTTACTGTTGTAGTTTGCAATAATCGTTTTGAAGAAATAGAAGAGGCAAATCTTAAATCACAAGAAAATTTGATTATGTATTCGAATTGAATGAGCAATCAGTCGCCTGATGCCACGCAGTGTAAAAAAAAAAATGCATTGGTGAAAGTTCGCCCGCACACTTCAAATGTAACCGTCTTTATTCATTTATTTTGATCAGTGATGTGACGTTTGAGAAGTGCACAATATAAAATAATGTGGAAATAATATGAACAGACTAAAGTACTGCGTAAAGTTAAAACATTTTGAGTCAAGGATAAAAAAAAGAATATCACTATAAAATAGTGCTGAATATTGCCTTCGGTAAATGAAAATCATCCGACGACATACATTTGTAATAAAATGTTCAGCCTTTACGACAATACCCAGTGAAGCCAAAGGGTATGTTGACCTAATTTAAAGGGATACAGAATTCTAGATACTGCACTAATTGCCCCTTCTGTTCGCGCAAAAATGAAAGAAAAAAATCAGAGCGCTAAACGTTTTCAATGTCGTCATTTTTTGTTAGGCAGATACAAAACGGACGAATAGGCCTGTATCCGCTGTCACAGATTTAGATTCGCTTTCACCTGAATGAAACGTTTCCTAAATTAGATTAGCGCGCCGCATTTTGCACTAGGGTTTCCTATTCCATGTGTAACGGTGTGAAAGAAAGTTACGTGTCTTTATTGTTATTTCGAATGATTCCACATTTATTCTGGATCACTGAACCTTATCCAGAATTGACGTGAAAGGCACAGCTGAGGTAACTTAATAATACCAGAATATTTGTCTGTACCACAACATATTTCAAGACCAAATCTTATACAACAACTGCCTTTTTGCCAGTTAGAAAACCATCGACCATAATGTCTTCCAGTAATCACAACCAGCGTAGCCCAGCGAACTTTACTCATGGGCAGATTTTTGACATAATAGATATACAGTTCTGAAGTGTTTTGATCTTACAGCCGCGAAATTGCAACATGTTTAGCCAAGGATCTCAACTTTTACTGCAGGGCAAACAATATCAAATCTCAACGTTCATTCATTTGCTGGCGGTAAGCAGCAATAAGTGTCGAAGACAAAGCCTCCGTCCAAGACTTCTGGGCGTGGTCGCGATTTTGTTTCTTGGGAAAAGTAAGTGTAAACGATTGAAGAAGGAGCGTATCCTCGGGGAGTGGGTTGGGGAGGGGGAAGAGGGGAAGTTATCTAAAAGTATTGCTATTTCCAATCTCTCTCCCTTTCCTTCCGCAACTCACACAGCGAGTTGATGCACGTCAAATGTAGTTCCCTGCTGTGCATGTTTGGGCTTATTGCCATCACTGTATTTACTCTTTAGTTGTCTGTTATCGCTTTCTGGACGGAAACAGACTCTCTAGCAAACCATCAATGAACCTAAACATTGAGCATGTTTTGGGGAAGGGGGGTGGGGGGGGGGGGAGCATTACGATAGCAATAATCATGCAAGGGCAAAAACGTCAGACGTTCAGTTTGCCCAAGTCGCGATCCACTGCAAACGAACGTAGAACTTCAGCTTAGTTACTCCTGTGCGTCAAGACTTAGTGTTTGAAAGTAATAACCCAGGAATCTTGAGACATTGAGAATACCCATTTCAACAATCTAAATGCAAATGTAGATCTGTAACTTGGCATGTGTGCTTTCAAACTTAGAGCACGGCCTATGTCTTAAGGTTCATAAATTGTAGATGTTGCATACGTTGCTGAATGTTGTTATATTTTTATAATAGAGAAGCCTTTAAAGAGTTTGCCGCTTGCATCTGAAATGGTGAAGGCTTCTCTAAATTAGGGGGGAAATTTATTTAAAATGCTCGTGTTTTTACATGTGTGTGTTGGGGATGATTTAACTTTGATACACTGCTAACCGAAATAGATTCAAATGACAGTATTTTTAATTTTTTGGGATAGTTGTGTGCACTGTGTAATGTTTTCCATAAGATGAGGGAATGAAATCTTTGGAGCCTAGACCATGCGTTACTAATTTAAGGTTTTCTGTTTGTCTCTGACAGTTTCATATCATTGATTTCAAAAACGGTGGAAACCCGAATAGAAGGAATACAATCTCAGGTAGATGCTTTCCTATCACATCCGTCTGCCAATGATACATTTTTATTTATTTATTTTCTCAGATGGAATTCAGATCAAGTATAATATGAAATAGACGTGTCGAGTTAATGTCACGCTTTCTTAGACCACCAACAATTTAAAGTCGTGTACTGATTAGCATATCCCTGAACATGTTGGGATTGACATCCCACTGCCTTGTTTTGTTAAAAAAATGATGCCTCAGTTCGCATGACAGCATATTTCAAACACATGGAGTTTCTAAAAGTTTTTTTAAAGATATCCACTGGGTTCATTCGAGCCTCACCAAATCGAGCGTTTATACGACCAGAGTATGCGGCCATAGCCATTTCAGTAAAATGATGGAGCGTCTGTCGTAAGCCTCTCATCAGAGAATATACTAGATCTTGTATTCTTTAAACAGTGTTTGCCATTAAGTGCAATTAATCTGTAAAGGATTTAAGAAGGTTGTCGGCGTCGTTGCCTCACCGCGATTGGATCTGAAACCGGATTTACCCTTGCAGCCTGTCGGCAAACTCAATTACCTGCATTATTAACGCTTTTATCTGGAACGATAAACATGCAGTAACATGATGCATCTAATCGCATGTCAATATGAATGCTTTATGAACCAGGTATGGCGTTTGCACCACAAGAGTTGACCATTTGCCAGTTACTCCAAAATCGTTTCAGATCGTTATCGTGGCACTTTTTTTTGCAAATCAATGAATCCTAATTCAATCACTTTCTTTTTTCATCTTTTTTTTTCTGTCACACAATGATACTGTGTCAAAGTTTAACAAGTATTGACAACATGTCAGGCAAGATATTCTGCACAGGAAATTTGGAAATCGGCGGTTTACACAAAGCCATTTTTGTTAATTGTGCTCACTCCTCTCGTCTAATTAGTCACTTAACCCGGCAAAAAGATGTCTTTTTTTTTCGAATTTCGTATACTGACAGAAGACAATATAATTACATTATTTATTACGTAAGAGTGCAAAAATGAGATTGATTTTGAGAGAGAGAGAGATAGAGATAGAGAGAGAGAGAGAGAGAGAGAGAGAGAGAGAGAGAGAGAGAGAGAGAGAGAGAGAGAAGAGAGACACACACACAGATTGAGAGAGAGATTGAGAGAGAGAGACTGGAGAGAGATAGAGCGATTGAGAGAGAGAGAGATACATTGATTTAGAGAGAGAGAGAGAGAGAGAAAGAGAGAGAGAGAGAGAGAGAGAGAAGAGAGACACACACACACAGATTGAGAGAGAGATTGAGAGAGAGGACTGAGAGAGAGATAGAGAGATTGAGAGAGAGAGAGATTGAGAGAGAGAGATACATTGATTTAGAGAGAGAGAGAGAGAGAGAGAGAGAAGAGAGACACACACACACAGATTGAGAGAGAGATTGAGAGAGAGGACTGAGAGAGAGATAGAGAGATTGAGAGAGAGAGAGAGATTGAGAGAGAGAGATAAATTGATTTAGAGAGAGAGAGAGAGAGAGAGAGAGAGAGAGAGAGAGAGGGGGGGGGGGAAGAGATCGTAGATCATAAAAGCTAGAAAAGAACGTAAAACGGAGAGAAATATAGATGGTTTACACTTTTTATTTACTCGTATTTCAGGAGACATTCCAGTTTAGGGCATGTCTCTTTCTTGAGACAAAAACAAAAGAAAAACAAAAGCCCGCCGTGATTGCTTGCAAATACTGGGTGAACATAAACTCTCGAGCAAATAGAGAAAAAAAGTGCCCCAGTCTTGCAGGTTCATTGAGGGAACATCTCTCTTATGGAACGTGAGGAGACAAAATTGACTCTTATGATACAGATTCGAAAGAAACGATTCCCTCTCTACTAATGTTACTAATGTTACTTAAGTTACTAATAGTTTACCGAAATAACAGTTCACACTGTGGTGAAAAAAAAAAAAAATCTTAAAGTAAATAGGCTTTTGTCATCGCGAAAATTACAAATATACAAATACATTAGGGCATGTTGCATCCTCAATGTTACATAATCTTGAAACACGTGTATATAATATGAAGTTATCTATCTTGCTGAGTCTGCCACTCGGGTTTGACACAGAAACCTGCTCATTTTCGTTTGTTTTGACAGGATAATTACGAGGTGTAGAAATGTTAAACAAATAATATGTTTACAGCGAATATGAGAAGATGAAGGTGAGAGGATAAAAATGGCTTTGGGTTGCACAATACCTGTCTGCCTTGTGAATGGGATGGAAATTAAAGTAATTGTTGCAGCTTATGCCAAGCTCATCCCTTACGACACGCACCGGCATTATCGCTAGCCTGGGTTATTGTTTGTATGAGTATTATACTGGCTATCTCGAGCAGTCTGGGATTATTCGAATAACTTCCAATTCAACAATGATTGCCCAAGATTTTCAATTGTGCAAATGGTTTTTCTGCAGTGTGGTGGTTTCAATGACAGATTTAACGATAGGTTTTCTTTTGTGTCAAGGAGCACAAGGGGGCTTACGGGACATCTGTATGATAATCCTTTTTACCCCTTTTATGTGATTATTAAATTTAATAGAGTCTGAGCCTGGAAGTGAAACTTTTGTAAAAAACAATTATACTGGTGTTACTCACATTGTCTTGAGAAGAAAACAAACACCAAAACATAAAGAATAGAACCCGGTTTATTTGTTCTTCAGCATTGTTGATGTCAGTCCCGTCTTGCCTGTCAAAATATAAAGACAAGATGGTCATCTGATCACGTCTCTCTTGGCATTTCCTTTAATATTCTATATCTTCCCTGGCCTGTTGCTCACATTCTGTTGCATTTTGTCTGTCTGTTATCGTGTAAACTTCACACACATTCTCTCATCAACCACTGATTTAACGCTCTCTTATCATGCCGCTATACGACCCTCATGAGTTTATCTGCGAAGTGTATTAGACAACTTTTGTCTGGAAAACGTGCACGTTTGCTGTGATGATGGATTTACGACCACAAGTGGATAAAACTGAGTTAGGGTTAGATAAGAAAAATTTCATTGCCCACAAATACGAATGAAAAGAGCGGCTCGACAATAGCAACGTGTCCCCAGAATAATGACAGAACAAGATTTAAGACCGTGCGAAGACGCAAAAACACGGCTGTAACAGTTAGTATTTCAAAACAAACAAAAAAAAAAAATCATTATTTTTTAAAAATAAGCCAAGACCAAACGAACAAACAACAACAATAACACAGTTTTTCTTTGCATAGAATTTTTTATCAGATGGTTACAAAATAGTAGGTGTCAGTGCATGCATACTGTATACTACTGAATACTGATGTTTCTTTTTCTTTGTTGATAACTATTTTTCGTGCGATTTCGAAGACAACATCACAATTCCTTCCCCATGTTATCCTGGCAAAGGATCAAATAAATATAGGCAGATTTTATTTTTTTTCTGGTTATGTTTTAGCCACCCCACATTTCAAGTGTAATTGTATTTATTTAAGTGTTGGTTCATCCTCTACAGACACCAATCCTGTTTGTTCAGAGATGTTGACAATTTTCAGTGGGTTTTCTTCATTTCGTTTTTTCTTTTTGTCATATTCACCATCACCCAAACCTGGCTCAGGCAAAATGCAAGGCATTGCATCGTTTAGTGTTACATTGACATGGACAGCCGACCTTCTCCATCTCAATTTCCCATGAAAACCAAACCGGGTGCAACTGTTGTCAGCTTCTGCAACAAATGCACTCAACATGTGAATCTGCCAGTCAAGCCCCAGTATCAGACTGAAACGGTCCACACTTGACAAACGAAACATTATAATCGCTCTGAAAAATCTGGTTTCTTTTGTCTTGGCCTCCACTGGAGGTGTAGATAATTCCATGACAAAAGCCGATCCGGTTCAGCTGTGTTTGCAGGTACCATGTATTTATAAAATTATATGAGCATTCAGCATAGCCAATAACGATTCTGTTTGAACTCGTTGTTGTGCCCAATTGTCATTTCTGTTAGTTTCTATGGAGGATCCTTCCTGTAAGCCACATTCCAGGAACTCGTTTTGTGAGAACTGTCTTCCATAAGACAACGAACTTGTGCATGGAGTGTTTTCCTGGCCTTACAGCTATAAAGAGCTAAAGATCTGTGTTCTTCTCTCTAGATGCACAGTGGTCGAGCTACTGAAAAATGCACAAATATACAGATTTTGAAATCACATGAATGAGTAACTGACGTGCCACTTCGGGGAACTTTAAAGGCAATCTACAGTTTTCCATCTAAATACTTTCTAGACAATGTACTATCCATCCAAGCATTTTCTAGGTAAAAATGGGTAGTTGCTGTAGCATTGTCATAATTTTCTTAACTTATTCTGCAGTAAATTGGCGTGAATACTTTCTGTTGTCAACATTTTTCGACTCTCAATCAACCGCCAGATATTCAGCCCAGAATTTCTTTAACCGGCGACGCAATCAGTGGGAATCGCGAAGTTTTCAAACCATGCAACTAAGATTAAGTTTTGGGGAACCACTCCAGATGTAGAGAGGCTTATAAGGCATGAACTTGAAACAAAGTTTCATTGTACTGCTCAGGAGACAGGGAGTTATACATCTAGTTGTCAAAACCATTGTCTTGAGACTACGTTTTCATGGAACTTCTCCAGGATTTGCAGTGGGGCCATCTGTGCACGTTGCATATGTACTCTCTCATAGATAGCATTTGTTATTGTCCTGGGCCAGGCACACTTCCGTGATTTATTTGTTCAGCTAAATAACTTGGTGACTCGAAACCTGCAGTGCAAGGAAGCAGATGGAACATGCAATATCTGTTTTCTCATTACCGCATGTTAACGCATTCCTTACGATACAAGGTCGAGCACATTGCGAAGTGTAACTGGCACAAGGTAGATTCCTCGGCGTCATTATCGAAAAAGCATTTTCGTTATTTTGTCATAGTTTATCTCATTCCTCCCCAACCTCTTTCCCTCCCCTTCCCACAAAGCGATTACTATATTGTCTGCTTGGATAAAAATATATAGAAAGTTCCCAGGATGAGGAGAGCGGTGGGGATAAGGAAACGCTCAACTTCGGAAACGCATGGCAAAGTTTCGGTATGGAACGAATAAAGTCATGGCAATGTGATAACTGGGAGAAGATTTATGGCTTTATTTAAAGAAGTTTATTGTGGAAACTTGGTAGGGTTATCGAACAAAACTGATGCGTCTAAGATTTCAGATCAACGTGCCGATCAGGAGAAGTGAGAAGGAGAAACGGGTGAAAACGGCGAAAGAATGTTGTGGAACTAAATATCGAAATGAGGACCTGAGAACATTAGTTGGGTAAGAGAGAGGCGAGTGTGTCTTGATATCTCACATCTCAATTATGCAGGTGTATTTCAAACAAACTGTCAAATCCTATTTAAATATTTGACTAAAGCAATTAGGACAGTAATTCTTAACCTTCTGAAATCTGTTTCTCTCCCCATGCATGTCCCGTGGTTTTATTTCCCATGCAACAATTCAAGTTCGATTCCATACACCCAGCAACACTGAAACAGATGGGGCAACCAGGATCAAAGGACTCAAGCCACAGAAACTGAGCTGAATGTTGGTGGAAATATTATACGCAACCTAGAACAAGAAAAATAAATGTGACTCTGTACTTTCACAATATAAATTTTAGTTTTCAATCTTTAACGACAAGGTATTTGATTTCTCCTGTGAAATCCCAAATTTAACAATCTTGGTATGATATTGGTACCCTTTAGATCCCAGGCGCATTTGGTACTTTGCAGAGATGAGATTGTAGAGAGAGACCAGTGTGAAACCTTTCTTATGATTGGCAAGATCACTTTGTCTGGTTATCCTTGCTTCTTCCAAGTTCTGAACGACGATTCCGGCTGAAAGAGGATGTAGGTTGAACTTCACGCGAATAAAGCGTTCGTACCACGTCGCTAAACCTTCTCACGGGTTAAACGTTCAATTATTTACGCATTTTGGGGATTATTGCTCAGTCGAGTCTGATTGTTGAATGATTGTGTCTTCTGATACAGCCACAAACATCCACAACCACACTTCACTTCTTCAAGCCAAATTTTAGAAAGATCCGCTCAGTATGTTTCGAGTCTGTTCACTATAAAGAGGTTTTCCTAGATTTCTATAATACAAATAGCAGTGCCGTGGTACAATGCACCCGTACTTTGTTCTGTTTGCAGAAAACACACTCGCTGGGCTTGTCACCTGTGTGACATCGTGATAACTGAACAGTTTATATGACATATAGACCTGATCTTTTCATTCAGACTTCTTATTCTATCTCTTTGGGGCTCTAGAGGCGAACAGTTTATAAAAATGAAGAGATTTTTTTATCATATTTATGAGTGATATAAAACATATTTGACACATTGATAGATAAATCATTGATTTCTGGTGAAGACAGACAGAAACTCAGGTATTTGGCACATAGCCCGATGGTGTAAGTCTTGCCTGGGTTCACGTTCCTTTCAAAGTAAATGAGAACAAAAAGTTAAATTAATTACTAATAACATCGTTTTCATATAATTTATACGGTTTGGTAAAACTCTTTGCATTACATTTTCAGGCAACGTGCCTAGAAAATGAAAAAAGCGCAGTTTTCGGAAAACGTATTTTTTTCTCGCCATGCAGTTGAATCAAGTATGTACAAAATGTGGGCTGAAAAAACAACAACAACAGCATTGTTATCTTCTTTATCTGAGCTTTTAACCTCGTAAAGTAGGACAAAAGCTTCCATACCAGTTACAAAGCGTATCCCAGAGACATCACCTGTATTGACCATACATTTGGGCACTCACGTGTAACTATTATATCTTTGAAAATCATTGGAGTAGTAAGTCTGTTGGAATCAACAGGGATAACATTGTACGGAAGGTTAGTACTTTCGGTATTCATGTGGTGTCTAAGGTTATCTTAAACTGCCAAGATTATCAATCTAAAATACAAGGAGGGAAAGGAACTATCCAAACAGAGTGTCTTAACAGTGTTTACATACATCTAACGGATGCTTTGCTTAGACAATGCTATCAAAAACAGAAAGAGAAAGGGTAAGATAATCAGTATATTTACATTAGTACCACAACAAAGCTATTCGGAAGTACCCTGAATAACAGTGACTTTCTGGTGTCACCTAAGATGTGTCTCTAGATATTTAATGTTTGCTCATAATGTTTGTGACTTCTTAGATAGGGTGAAAAAGAATGCACTGTGAAACGCTGCACCTCTCAGCGCGCGTCGTATGTGATACCAACAGGTTCTTAGCAAGGCGGGCGAACATTCAACATAACGCGCTTTGTAGAAACATCGGTGAAGTCTTAGCTTCTTTTCAATATTTTGATTTGACAAGAGATTTGATAATGAACAACTGAAAGTCAAAGAGCAGCTAGTCGCGCAGCTCGGCATTACGTCACGCAGACCAGTGGTTCTACATTCTACACATACGGACACTCCCAAATGAACAGATACGTAGTAAAACATTTTCGCGTAAACGTATATTTATGCACATACATACACCATTATCTGTAATAGAAATGCGACTCCACTGACACCCATTCGCCTCTTCAGACTAGGACAGACAGAAGTTACTCAGAGACAATCTAGGTGTATAGCCTTGCATGCATAATATACACAAACAGACATCAGTACATCCGTACTAGTGCGTACATGTGTACAGACTACATACCTACATACCTAAATCTCTACATAGACCTCGACAGATACGCAGATCAGAAACAAGGACAGACAAAAGATGAAAAGAGAAAGTGTTTGAGAGAGAGAGAGAGAGAGAGAGAGAGAGAGAGAGAGAGAGAGAGAGAGAGAGAGAGAGAGAGAGGGGGGGCACAGCTGTGTTACAAAATACAGCCGTAAAGGTTGTGTCTGGAGTTCAGGGACAGCCATTCTTCCCTTTTTCTCAACCACGGATTTGAATTACATACCATGATGCTCGGCTCTGTGAAAGGTCACCAGCGTACCAAGTCCCTGTTTGGCCACACTTTCACGCAAGTGGAAAATTGAATCCCTCAAAATGTCACTCCAATTAAATGGACGGAGCATGCCCCATGTCATGCATTTTTTTCTCCCTGTCTGTCTGTCTTTTTTTTTTCTTCTATATTCTGTTTGAGAAATTACACGATTAAAAAAAAAAAAAGGAAAGAAAGAATGCTTTCGAAAATCCGAAACATTTTAGATCTCTGATATGTAAATAATTATACTTTGTTACAGTCCAAATGGAATCTAAAAGCAAAATTTTGTGGACACAACAGTCCAATCTTCCTTTTTTCTCTCTTCATTTGGTTAACTCTGTTCTGAAGATCCGCGTAACTTTGCATTCGGCGCTCCACATGTTCCCGAGTTGCCAACCAGACGAAAGAGCAAAAACTACCAAAACATTGCAAGAATTCGAAAGCTTAACTTACTCCCTCCATGATGACATCATAATATCCCCCCCCCCCCCCCCGAAACCGCTATCTAACTTTGTGGTCCATATGACTCTGTTTAATTAATTTAATTTTCTCCGAGGAGCTGTAATGAGATCCCTGGAGTTTTCATTTTAACCCCATTAAGGCAATTGCTTGCACCTTTATTTTGGTATCCGACTTTTCAAAAGTAATAGCTTTTCATTTTACACCCGTGGCACACTCTCCTTTGCAAGACATCTAAAGAGTTGACAGGAAACAAAATATCACTATACTCGATGTTTGGCACCTTAGAATGGAATCTTTCGCTTATAGCTCTTGTATGTCACATTCCCTGCCAAGAACAAATCGTACTGTGCCCAAGAGATTTACAGTGTTAGCACCAGAAGTATCATTTCCTCAATCCACGTTCAACCATTTCGTTCTATTTCTGAATATGAAGTCAGATGCAGATGGCAGATGATTACCATCAGTTCTTACGTATTTACTGATAATCTTACTTCAGTAATGTAAACCGGTGACTGTTCAAAAGCAAAGTATCTAAAAAGGGCTGTGGAGAACGACGGACATCAGCTGGGTGGTCGAGATCTCTTCTTTTTTGCTTGAGTAATCTTGTTTGGCTTAATCCCCTTTGTCAGCTGCTCGTGACTGGCGGTGTGGTCACCTCACGCACGTTGAATCTGATACAGTCACAACTTTTTCATGTTTTTAATTCAGCAGTTTTCTGGCACTGGACGTCAAGTTTAATTGCGGAGTCAAACAGTATAAATAGTAGACTTCCATGTTCCTCCTACCAAACCTTTCGGTTTGTCAGCTTGGGTGTCCTTCAAATTCTAACAAGAACATGTCATTGCACAACAGTGCTGTTTTCCCACAGGAATGTGCTGGACCTTGCTGAAGGAAGGTGCTTTAACTACTTCCTTTACAGTGTTCATTTTTGGACAGGAATTAATCAACAGTTTATCACGGCCCACCTAGAATACATTGCTCTTACTTAGTAACTTTAAAGCACCAACAGATATCCTGAGTGCACAGTGTTCGTAATTTTTTTAGTCTTTCTGAGAATTTCTTGAAGTCCGACATGTCCTATCTGCACCGCAGGGTCAGAAATCTCAGTAAATGCATGCTTGCAATCTGGTCATATTTTGGCGGCACCACCCTGTGGGTTTTACAGTGTGTCATCATAATAAAACATTCGTACTGATAAAGAGCGGAGCTAGGCTTTTGGGTTTAGCACTAGAAACTAGACAATATGCAATCCATTGCATATGATTCTGAAAAATAATCATTTTATCGATATCTTTGATACGTAGGTCCAAAGGGCAACCGAGAATAGGCTAGCAAGGATCCCTACCGATGTTCTTCACTGATAACTTTGGAAAGGTACATCAATAACAATGCGGCCGTTTAAGGCTGTTCATCATCAGTGAATAATGTCAGCATCAGTGTAATCTAATATTTTTGTCATTTTTCTTACCGGTGGAAGATTATGTAAAGGTCAAAATCTACCTTTTAATCTCCTTGGCCAGGATAACAGCCTTTCTTTACTCAACGGACACGTCCTACCTGAAATAATCATTATTTGCATTGCTTATAGTGCAATGTTTCCGTTGAGAAAAGATAAATCTAAATTATATTTTGGTTGGGCCTGAATAAGATAAGAAGTCATCTGTTTATGCAAGGCGAAAGATGGTTGAAGGGAACAGTACGGACAACGAAATTTACTGGTGGTTGGACTACAGGACAGACATTTCTTAAATTCCCCATCACAGACTTCTGAGGGACAGATTTCCAGAGACGGACTTCAGCAGTAACAGCGATCATTGTCGTCGCCATCGAGCATTGGAAATGTTTTTTTCAAATAATCTTTTACGAAGATCAATTTCATAACATTAAAAAACGTCCGTATCGTACGAAATCGACTGACACACGAGCAAAGTGAGAAGTATTTTTTTTTATTGGTGCGGGTAATTTTGATGAGATCAAAGTGAACAAAATGTCAGGCATTTGTGCGTCAAAGAAATTACCTCTTTTGGCTAATTACTTAGCAGGATATTAATGACTGGCATTATTAACTGATATGCCATGTTATTTGATCTGTACATGATTAGATAATTGTCGCCATTATTTCACGCCCATTTCTCCACGATCTATTACAAGCATTTTATATTTATGTGCATTCTGTGTGCAGGTGGATTTCATATGCGTCCACACAGCCGTTCAGATTCAAAACAGATATGGAAGGATGGGCTGTTTTTAACAATGTTTCGCCTTGAATTAGCTCCAGGTAGACACGACGTGGGTGTTTACTGAAAATCTGGATCTTTTAAAGGAGTCGGCACAACACGTGCATAATCTGATTCTCTAAGAAGAGTGGGCGATATGTTTGCTCGCCCATCTTCGAAATACGTCGTTCTTGTCCATGCTATCTGGTAATAATGTACAGCAGACCAAATCATTCATGTTATCCAGAATCCCTTATAGAAAGGACAGTTTCCCTTCCTTATGTAACAAAATGTCAGAGGTTAAGATATGTCACAAGTGGAGAAATTGTATGATATATATCAAAATAGACAATAATGGTGTGTTCTTTTCTATTCCAATCCCCTGCGAGCATTTTTTTTTTTTTTACTTCTTACATAAAAGTCCAGATTAAAAATACTTTTTTTCTAACACTTTAATCAAATTCAGGCATTGCACTGAAGTTAAAGGTGAAATCTTGCAGCGCAAACAAATCACATTTTGGCGAAATTTGAACCAGGTTTGCAGTCAGTAACCCCCTCAGCGTCTGTGTAATATTAAAAAAATGTACTGTAGTTGCACTCATTTCCCTGCACACCGTACAAGTCATGTAGACCTTTCTCCGGGTCACTGCACCCCTCCAGCGTAATGTTGACACAAGGAGAAGAGAACACAACAAAATATACACCGTAACAGTGCAGTATTATAAATCAATGGGCGGAGGTCTGCCAGGTGCAGCAGAGGGGCCATCGCTGGTGATTTAAACCTGCCTTGCCTAAGGTCTCCTGTAGAATAGCATAAATCTGGATCATTTGTCAGAAATGTGGGGTGTCTTGTGCCTCTGGTCACGAACATGGTTGTGTGATAGTTTGAAGAACCTGACTACCCGTAAACCTTTAGGAATTTCGTAAAAGATTAGTGCAGAGAGGATATGATATGAGAAATACTGGATTTTGATCCAGGCTTGACAATCCAAAACGAGAGATTCACTTAAGTTTTAGAAGTCTTGAATAGGAGCATAACTACATAAAGAGCTTTGAGTCTTATTTAACTATAGATGGGCATAGTTCTAAATGTGTGATAACGTAAGGAGCAAGACTGGTGATTATTACAAGGAAGTCTTTGAATTACCAGAAATTCAAACTGGAAAAATATACCGCCTAGAAAACTTTCTTTCGAGCTGATACGGATTACTGCATTGGCAGAAAGAGAAGGTGCCCAATGGTGGCCGGGTGTGGTCTTTTGACTTCACGTTTATGAAAATAGGATATCCACTTTTTTGCCACTGTCAGTTCCAGTGCGAACTCTGGTTTACCGTGCCACATGTCTGTACGACCGCAGCGAAGTCGGCAGCTCACACTGAAATGATTACTAAATAAAGCAGAGAAGTTATGGGCATAATGCAGAGTGGCGGGGGAAGTGAGAAATGTTGAATAAAATGTATACTTACATTCGTATCTTTTGATGAAACTTAGAAGTATATAAAATTTTCATGTAGCTTTGTTCAGTACGAGTATCTCACCCGCTTGCTCCCCCTAACACTGACCATGTACTTTTATTACACGTTCTGAAACAAAAAGAAAATGCAGACATGGAGGAGATTATAATGTAGTAATGATGCGAAACGGGCAAAGACTTGCTGTGCCGTGGCATTGGTCTGGATAGCTGAATGCTTTCTCTCTCTTCCCGGTCCCATCGCATACTCTGCATTCTAAACTTTTTACCCGTCATCGCCGCATGTGACACATGTTGGCATTAAAACTCTGATATCTGCGCATACTGTATGTAATAAAAATTATGATAGAGTCTGGCATACAACTGTCGTCTCTGCCTAGCACTGCAATCCTATCATGCGTTCCTAAATCTGGAGTGAGATGACCCAACCCCAGGGGTCTCAATATCTAACTGGCAAAGAGAGGGGTCACTTTGTTGCTTGTTATACATTTTTACGCGCGTAATGGGGAAAGCCAAGAAGTGCAAGACAAGATTCAGAGAAAGTAGTCGGCGTCAGCACGAGGCACGTAGTCACACCCCTCCCCGCTCTCTGTGTATGTGTGTGTGTATGTATGTGTGTATGTATGAGAAAGAGAGAGAGAGGGGAGAGAGAGAGAGAGAGAGAGAGAGAGAGAGAGAAAGAGAGAATGAGAGAGAGAGAGAGAGACTTCTATCCCTGGAAACTTTGTGTATGGGTGATCTCTACCTGTATTGCTGAACAGCTAATGGGTTGTATTAGATAGTCACGTGACATGCGCCGTCAGCCATTTTGACGGACTGCCGATTGGAGAAAATGGCAGCCGAACAAGACATGAGCAACGCATCCGCTCTGAATCCGCGATCGCTGAGACGCTATGAGGCGAAATTATTGTTTATAGACAAGACTGACCCAATGGAGCGAAACCCTGCGTGAGAAATAAAAAATAAAAAAAAACCAAACGATAGAAAGCAAACTAAGGAGAAGACAGAAAATGAAGTGAAAAAAAAAAAACAAACGTGCTGAAATGCAGCAACTACACTAATGAACAAGACGAGAGAACAGGGAGGGGAGGGGTGACGCAAGTGGGTTGGGTCCCAGCGAACGAATACTCAAGTCAGCAAGAGACACCGTGAAACAGTTCGGCCACGATCGTCTCTCTTTTTGAGAGGAGGAGTGGCCGAACGGTTAAGCGATCTGTTTTCTTCTTGGCAAGGCGACGGGTGCCGTAGCAGCAGAGGTCGCGGGTTCTAGTCCCATCTTGATCATTTTTCTTTCTTCCTTCTTTCACTCCCGCTTTGCTTTCCCGAGCACTAACTAGGCACTACAACCTTCGTCAGCCTAATACTTATTTTCTCTTGAACTGTTATCCTAGTGCTCTGCCTCCCCCCCCCCCCCGAGCTTCTGCTCACCTACATTGACTTTTGTTTAATGAACAAGAATATGCATAATAATAATGATACACCACACCACATAATTATTATATCTAGACCAGATACAGTGTATAGATTTAGATTCTAGATCTAGATAGATCTAGATCCATTGATCAACATGTCAATCCTGTGACTAGATTCTATTACGAGATCTAGATCTGGATCTAGGCCCACATGTACTGTACATTTATTTAACTAGATCTACTAGTAATACGTGGTTGTGCGTAGTAGACGACCTATCTAGATTTTCTTGGTAACTCTTAGTCTTACGAAGTAATATTTATATTGAAGATGTGTTGAAGATAGTGAATAGATCTATACATCAGCAATGACCAATTCATGTATTATTGTCCTGGATAATGGAATCAGATCTTACTAAAGCAGTGTTGAATGAGTATGGAATAAAAGTTGTAGAACTACTTGGCATTGGATTATAAAAGTTACAATGTATAGGCTGCATGTAATAGCTCTATTATAATATAGTCTACAACATTTTGTTTTCTGCATTGTCTGCTCATTTTTTTTGTGTGTGTATAAATCTACCCTGAAAACCGTAAAATAGGAATTTCGTCATGGATCCTGGTTCATTTAGATCTATACCATTTGTAGTAAAATTAGTTCGATTCTATACTGGAATAGTCAGATAGAAAATGCTTCAACCAAAGTGCGAGTTATATAGAAACTATGCTGTGATTGATCAAAAACAAATAAATGCCACTGACATGACCAGACGCAAAATGTTCCCCGCATACTCGAAGCCAGGACTTATTTGTCGCTTCCTTGTCTCCTAAATTCTTTCGATTCATAGCTTTTAACCATGCTAGGCGCCTCTTCCTAGTCAAATCTTCGGTTGCCTGGCCTTCTCCAGTCACAAACAAACAAAAAACTGAGGTCCTTCTGCTTTGATCTCTTATTTTGGCATCCCACAATACAACAAAAGTCAGGCATTTCAAAGGAAATTTAATATAGGGCCTAGTACGACGTAAACAACTCGGTCGCCAGGTCCGTCAAAATGGCGGACAGCTGTTCGCAGCAACCGGAAACGCGTCATATCGCATACAACCCATTGCAGCATCACCTTTCGCAAGGCACACAGCAACTGTGCCTCCATCATGACCATCATTAACAAAAGGTATAGAAATCACAACATTTCATGTTATATAGATTAAAGTACTCAAAGTAGTGATGGTGGCCACAGTTATGAAGGCCATAATAATAGGAATGAGCTTGACAGCAGCGATTCGGAAATGTGGTTTAAAAAAATTTGTACGTCGCAAAGTTCCGGGTTAGATAGAAACTGACATAGAAACTATACAATAAATCCCAGATACCATTTCTTTTGCCACATGTTAACTTTGTTCCAAAGCATGGTGCGACCTCACAGATAAGCAGTTATCCGCATGGAAAGAGGGACTGGTCGCCTGGAGATTTTCTTTCCTTGCTTTGAGATAGTAAATAAATCTGATGACTGAGTTATTTGGATCTGGACAATTGTGATGAAAATTTGGGAAAATCAGATACATGTGAAAATATAGAAATGTTCAGTATACTCGCGAGTCCGAGACAGAAAAAAAAATGACATGATGAGAGGTTTCATGCAAATCCTAGACATGCCGAGGCCACGATTTCGGTCGAAATCCGGCGCTAACCTCCACAGTGGGTGGGTTGTCGAAGCATAACATAATAAAGTGTAGGAGAACAGCCTGATTTCACAAGGCACAAAGCATGAACAAATCACAAATAAGGCGGAAAGAGGCGCTGAGAAAGGGAGTCAAATGCTACAAAACCGAAGAGTGAATCCGTACTATTGTCCGCAATGTTGCAATCAAGGTTGACCGTGTCATTCATTTGGTTAAGAGACTCCTACTTCTTCGAGACAGCAGTTCATTTGATCCTCATTCGCTTTGATGATGTCCGTCAAAGAACGCGATGTGTTTATATAATTCTTTAACTCTTGTGGGTTGGTGGTATTCTCTTAGCTCAATGTTTGAGATCATGTCCGGCCAGACGTGAAAGGTTAAATCACCGTGAAAAGTTGTCAATGGGAGGAGGACCCACACCGTGTCTTTAGGCTGGAAATTGACCGTTAACAAAGGCCATTGAAGTGGAACATTACAAATAATTCTTTTCTGACGTACACAACAATTACCCCTGTGTCCTAACTTTCCTTGCTATGAAAGAAGATCATGAACCTGACTAACCCCAATGTGTACGCCCCATTTGATGCGCATATAAGCAAAATATACTGCAACTTAAACCCCCAGGCATACACACAAAGCTCTGAGTCAACCTATCTGCATACCTTGAGTTCCAGTGTGCGACAGACATGTCAATATTCCCTCTAGATTTTGGTTGGTTTTCTGAAATAACGTCCACTGCCTTATTCAGCAGTGCCAGTTTTTTGTTTTGTTATTATAATAAACCACTATTTGAACCAAAATCGAACTGTACAGTCATTGTATATCGTCAGGGGCCACCTCTCTTGTTTCTGTTATGAAACTGATACCCCGAAACGTATCTACTTGAAGACCATTGGAGCAAATTATACCATATCCGTTCTCTATACAAAATCAAATGAAGAAAATGTCCCACTAACTCTTTCCAAGCTCTTTTACATAATCATGGAGCAGGGCAAAAAAGCAAAAAAAAAAAAAAATCTACCAAGACACTGAAACTAATCTTGCTTTTGATCTTGGAGCGTACTGCTCTCTAACGCTTGACTTATCAGATGATGCGTAGCTAAGCTTGCCAATGCAAGAGGAAGGATGGAAAATCCGAAGGTAAACATGCCTTCATGTCTTACTTTGTATTACAAGTCAATTAAGCCAATTTCAGAGATTTCTCGGCTCTCGCTTTTTTTGTCGTGTAAACATTATGTAGCAGTGACATGAATAAATTATAAGCTATGTCTGTCCTCTTCCCTCGTGGGGCATCCGTCTTTGCACATGCGTTCCTGTGACTAGCGAATGACGGTAATTCAACCTCTCATTTTCCAGATTCTATCTCCTCCCGAGTTTCTTATATTTTAATCTTCTTTTTTCATCTTTGACTAAGCTTTCCGTTCACAATCGGACGTTTTATCTTGTTCCAAACTTGCACGTTTTTCCACTCATGATTTTAACAAACAACCCTCAGCTGTAACTGCACTTTAATTCATTCAAGCTCTGTTGTTAGGGGAGCGTGGTATTTGACATTAGAGGCCACTGCTGAATAATGAACACAACTCAGTATTTTCTCTGTTTGGCTTTGTAATTATGCTACCCACCCCTAACAACATTGACATTTCAAACTGAGGACTATTTCTTTGTTATTTAGACTAATGCTCACGCAAGACTGATAATAGGAATCAGTTATAAATCCCTGATTAAGCACTGTATGTCATATTTTGGAATGGTTTGTCGTGCGGTATAAATATGTCAGTGAAATTTCATAAATAATAATGCTTTAGACTGCGTCTCTCACGCTTTGACTGCGTGGCGTCTCTCACGCTTCGACGTTTGACGTCTCTCAAGCTGGAAATTTAACATTTAATTAAATACACAAAGCAAAATCCACCACAAAATTGTGGCCTGGAGTACTCTTTGCCATTGCTCTGTACGTATACAACTAGGGTTTTCATATGTAGGAAAACAGACAAGGCAATGGAAACGTCAAAAACCCTTCATGTAGTGAAATAAAACGAATGTTTCCATGGGTACGGAAACGCCAGTTCGGTACGCACAGAAACACTCTTTCTTTTTACCACTTTAAGCTGGGTTCTCATGTATATGGAAAGGGAAACGCAATGGAAACGTCAAAAACCCTCCAAGTAGTGAAATAGAAAGAATGTTTCCGCACGCCGTTTCCGTACACATGGAAACACTCTTCCTTTTTACTATTATTATGATGGATTTTTTGCCGTTTCCGTACACATGAGAACTCAGCTTAATGCATTTTTCACGTTTCCGTTTCGGTTTCCGCACACGTGAGAAGCCAGCTTTTTTAGGCAGTTACTCAATCTTTTCCCACCATTTCGGTGCAAGAAAAAGCCGCGGGAGCCTTATGTAATGATTTTCTTGAGTAATCA
This sequence comes from Onchidella celtica, assembly GCA_963931925.1. Classification (NCBI taxonomy): domain Eukaryota; kingdom Metazoa; phylum Mollusca; class Gastropoda; order Systellommatophora; family Onchidiidae; genus Onchidella; species Onchidella celtica. The sequence continues at coordinate 51,052,000 of OZ007567.1, read as the reverse complement.
TGAACATTCTTGCTTTGCTTGTTTATCATTGGACAACTGCAGAAGCCAGCAATATCATCTCGATACGCTATCTGGGCGCCACCATACATAAATTACAATAATGGGCCTATCTTTTTCAGTGAGCTAATTTGATTTACCGAAAAATGTCGTGTCATCATCCACCAATGACTTCACCTCCTGAAATACCTCCCCCAACCCTCCTCTTTTGAAGCAGAGAAACTGATTAACCTAAGTGCAAAAATAGTAAGAGGAAGCAGATGAACATGATACGGAATATAGAATCTACCCACTTCCCCCCCCCCCCCCCTCCCCGTTTTTTTTTTTTTAAAAGGATTTTTGAAGTCATTGCCAGTAGGTCGGTTAGACCTAGTGTCATGTCTTTGCTTGAAGTATCAAAATAATCTCATGTGCAGTAAGGGCTTTTAAACTAATATTCTATTATTCTGTTAAAATCTGGACGCCCATAAGGAAGAGTACTTACTGCATGGGTTGTTCAATATAATTATGTTTCTGCTGGATCCCCTTTCCCTAGGAACTTTTCATCGTATCCCTCTAATTGAAATGATTGAAAGAGGGGAATCTCTTATTCTTGTTTAATAAAGTATTGTGCCATTCCCAAGGAGACGAAAAAGTTTTGGTTCTCAAGACCAATCTAAATAAAGCATGAAGGCTTTTCCAGACGCCTTACTATGAAAACCAAATCATCCCGAGATGCAAGACTAAATGAGAGCATAAATGACAAATAGGAGGCCAGAAATGGGAAGAGAAATCATAATTTAAACGATATGCAAATCCAGCCCAGCTGTTTAAACCTGTAAAAAGTCATTGTTGTTCTTAGTGTTATTCAGCAGATTTTCTTTGCTTGTTTGCACGTATACATATTAAATTGAAAAGGCAGAAACACGCAAATGATAAAATAACAAAAACATCGCCCAATAACATGTATTCTGAGCTGTCGAACAAGTTTGGAAACACCACATAAACGAAAAATATTTTCGTGAATATTTTGAGCAAAGCGGAAAATCGTATAAATTTGACTTCCGCATTAATTTCAAGCCTAAAGTATAATATTTTGAGACTTTTATACATTTCCAGATTTTTCTGTTCTTTTCCTGGTAGATTTTGAGGCAATTATGCACTCTGGAATCATTCATTTACTACCGCCGGAAGCCACGGATTACTTGCTGAACACAAAAAATATCTGATAGATGGTGAATGTAGCTAATTTTGTCTTCTTTCTGTACATCCCGTGACATGCGCGATTAGTATTTTCTGTTAAAAAAGAAACAAATATCTCAAATTATATGCAAACGGACCCGGAAATGAATAAACATATCCACTGCATACATGGACGTCAGTGACGTACCTTCATAGAACGATGCATTTACATTTTCAGTAAGGAGAAAGACCTCCGACTTTTTACCATTTCATTAATGTTCAAACCAGAAGCTCACACCGAGGAGGGGGGAGGGATGGGGATGAATATGGAATCTCTTGATTTTGTTTAATTAAGAATTGTGCCATTCCCAAGGAGACTAATACGTTTTTGGTTCTTAAGACAAGTCTAAATAAAGCATGAAGGCTTTTCCAGACGCCTTACTACAAAAACCAAATCATCCTGATGATGCTGGACAAAATGAGTTGCATAAATCACAAACAAGAGGCCATACATGGGAAGAGATACCATAATTATGTGTTTGGCGAAATTCGTAGAAGATTTTCTGGTTGCGAACCAGCAGGAACATGTATATCAAGCACTGTAATGGGCGCCTCAGATCAAGTTAAGGCCGTGGAGTCTGTGACGACCTTTCTTGACAAAGAGTACTACTGTATTACTGGCAAACTATTGGTTTAATTGACGTAGTTGTGTATTTGCATTAGATGGATATCCGTGTACATGTTTCACTGCTTGAGTGAAAAAAACAACCCCCTACCCCCTCATATTTCCCCCACTGCCCTTGAAACGTACATTTATCAACTTTTGCGATCAGCGCGTCCTTCCGTACAAAAACACTTCAGAGAAAACTGCTTGAAGAAAACCAGCTGAAAATGAGAGGTTTGAATTTAAAGAGGAAATGAAAACCAAAAGGCTTGGCTTACTAGTTTTTTCACATGACAGAATCCATCATAGGAATACATCATACTGGAATACATTTTTTGTATATAGCGCCGCCTCCACAAAGTGGATCACAACAACGCTTCACAATGAAACAGTAACAGTTCTCTCCCCCTTTCTTTCTTTTGGTAGATCTTTCTGTTATGGATTTCTCAATTTGAGACACATCTCTCAATAAATCAAATGGCACAATGCAGTGACATACCAGAAAGGAAATGAGAGACAAAACGGACAGTAATTTAGAACAGAGATAAAATTATGGCATTATTGAATTTGAAATAACGATTCAATGTCAGAACACCGAGACTAAGGTATCGATATCACTTTGGAGACGGCTTTTCCTTCACAAGCATCCCTGAGACAACTTGCCGTGAAATGTGATTTAAATGTCAGAACATGAACGTATAATAAGGGACAAGGTGGTCTAGAGGCAAGGTGCTCGCCTCTCATGCCAAGGGTCCCGGGTTCAAACACCCGGGCAGTGCAGGCGTGTTGGAAATTGGATTTTTCTCATATTTTCAAGTCCCTGGTCCTACTGGGGGGTAGGATCGAGTACCTAGTCTTCTCGGATAAGGACGAAAAAATTCGGAGGGCCCGTGTGCACGTTGCGCACGTTAAAGATACCTTGGCAGTTGGAAATCGTAAAGAGTAGGCCGAAAGGCCGCTGCCCGGGCAAAATTGAAAATTGAAATTAATAGATTAAAATTTATCCATATCATCCCCCTCCCCTCTCCTCCCCCCCCCCCCCCACTAGCAACAACAAAATTTATTATTCATTATTAAATATATATTGTTATTAATAAATATTCAAATATTATTTGAGTTGTGTGTTGTGTGAACTGTTGTGAGTTGTGAACTGCGCCTAACAGGCTGCGTTACAATTTGCTTTGGGATAGAGAGAGAGAGTGAGCGAGACAGGGAGAGAGAAAGAAGCTGTGCAGTGTGTTGAGCGCTTCGCAGGCAGCTCCATTCTGCTCTGTGGTTGACATGTTGTTTCTGTAAAACGCATAGAGCATTTTAAATGGATATGCGCTATATAAATGCTATACATTATTATTATTATTATTATAATTTGCAGTGTCTCAGTGAGAATGAATTCTAAACAGACCAATCTCGCTTCATTGAAAGAAGCGTGATCGGATAGAAATCTGAAGAGCTCGGACAAATACATACGTATTTAGTGCGCAGCAGAGATTGGAGACTCTCAGAAGCCGAAGTTTTGAAACTCTCTGCATAGTTATCTTTCCCACTTCAAATTGCGTTGCTGACGTAATTGGAGACGTTCTTTGCCGTATAACAATTTGTGCAGAATTTTATTGGGGTTGTCGGATGTTCTTGGGTGTCAGATATTCACACTAGGAAGGTATTCACATTAAGGCCACTGTATCATCACTCAGCTCGGGACTTGGATATTCCACGTTCCTGGTTCTCACAAGTTGTCAACCAAGAATGTGCATTCAACACACAAAGAAAAGCAACAGGCAAAAAACAAAAACCCAGCTGACATGTCTTTGGATAGTTAACATGCCCGGCGTTTTCTTTCTTTCACCTGCAGTGTCTCGAAGTTAAACAAACGGAAACACTTCTGTGACATTTTGCAATAGAGAGCATCACGTGTAAACAACATGACTCTGTGCGAACAACGCTTAGAATGAGACAAAAGTGTCATCAGAAAAAAAAAATCTTCTTGGGTTGCACTTAAACTTTATTTTGTTTTTATTACTGAAACCTGATAACGTTCCACTCATCTCGTTAAGCTATATTGTTCTATGTGTCAACTCTTAGAATAGGGAAATATTAGAAAAAAAATTCCACGGGTAGACTGGCACACTGACCAATAGATAATGTTTAGAAAAACAAGAGAGAGAATGCTGATACAGTTCTAATCATATCATCGAAGCTCTAGTGTTCAGTATGAGTAGCTGCTTGATTACCGTTTCTGTGCGTGGTAAGATTTATTTAAAGTGACGAAATCTCGATTGGTGATGAAAGCACAAAGGCTGATTGCAGGGCATTGCCTTCATGCATGGCTGAACTCCAGTGGATATTCTCGTATGTCGGTCATACTTCAGAAATAATACACTATGTCCAGAAGACAAATAGGATTTCAAGCTGGAACACATCATTATGCAACGATAGACAGAGAACCAAAATCGGTGTCAAAAAGTGCAAGTCGTCGTCATGAGGTGGAGGGAACGGGGTGGCGATTGGGTGGAAATGGGGTCGGGAAGCAGATGAATCCCAGCAGGTTCTTCAGCTTGATAAAGATAATTCTCATGTTATCACTTCCATTCATAAAGTTCCACCATGCTGTGAATCATTCACTTGGTCAGGGAAACACGCCCTCTCAGTGAGGTTAGGTCACCTCGACCCTCCTTTTATCTTTTCTCTTCACCCCCCTCTCCTCTCCCCCCCCCCCCCCCCTGTTTTCACGTTTAAGTTCTCACAACATGACCTGGTTCGTAGTTGCTTACACGGAAGCTGACATGCAGAAACACGAACATGCGTTGGCGAATTGACAAAAAGAGAGGGAAAACCAACAACAACAACCCAGTATTGTTTCATGTTTCCATTCTCCCTTGTGATAAACTTTGCCCCTCCGCCGAATGTTTTGTCTTTCCACCACCGCTTCCAATTTTTATGACTGCCCCTGAAGGAAATGTTACAATCCCTCTTTTCATCCAACAGGTCAAGTTCTTGGGGTAGAAACTATTCCCGCTCTATAATATGATGCAGCATAGCAAAACAATGTGCTCGCTGGCCTTCCTCCTCTTCTTCTTTTTTGTTCTTCTTCTTCTGCTCTGTTTTTCCGATGCATTTCCTGTCTTTGAAATTGTTGTGCAGCAATTTGAAACAGGTGTAGCAAAACACGCCTTCTGTGGGAAAAAGCAGGTAGTGATGTTTAGAAGTCTGTCCTCATGGACAGCTTCAGCGATGTTGAGTGACATCAAAGTAGCCCCCCCCCCCTCCCCCACCCTCTAAAACTATAAGGCAATCGGCCGGTCTGAGGCTATGTTGGCAATCATGGCAATTAGCTGGTCTAAGGCTATGTTGGCAACCCTTGAATATGTATCTGTCCTTTTCCAAAGATGACTTTGCGTACTGTTTTAATTTTAAAAATCTTTAAAAGTAGATGATTGTATCGCATGGCATTCGTAACTATAATGTTAAATTCACTGCATAGAATAAATCTCCTGTGGCCGTTTGCATGAACTTGGTGTAAATCCGCTCGTTCTGCACCTTGGTGCAGGTTTAGTAGTGCGTACGGCCACCTTGGTGTCAACTCAAATTTAGTCGGTTTGCATGAACTAAAGTTACACCTACCTCTATCTGCATATCAATTGCCGCTTACGCTGTAATAAGCATTGACACTGCGCATGGTCAAAATTTGTATCGGCCAATCAATGGCACGAGAAAACAGTGCCCATCAAAGCAAAGCTAAGAGATCGAGGGTGAGTGGAAATCCGATTTTTTTCCTTGGCCCGTGAAGTCGTGAGTTCGAATAAAATAATTATGAGTTATTTCCTTTCTTTCTTCCTAGTGGACGCCTCTTTCTCTAGCTTATTATGCGTTGCCTAACCGATATCATTATAGTCGTCCTCGGAGAAAGCGTGAAGTTACGAACCCTTTACACGTGGGCGTAGGCCTACGCAAAGTTCATGCATACCGGGTAGCATTTTGCACCGATACATAAGGCCTACACCACCGTGTAATCAGTTACGCACAGTTCATACGTGCAGTCACAGGATACCTATGACAAGGACATTTAGGCTGAAGTGAACGGTGATTGATAAGACCTTCGTAACTGAAGACGACAGCAACATGTCACTTGAGAAGTTCGTTTGTTTTCAAACACTGTCAGGCTGCATTGTCATACTAGGGCTTTGCTGTTTTTGTGTTAAAATTGCATGCGCTTGTCCAATAAGGAAAAATTAGGACAGCACTTGACACTACAAGGAGAAATGCGTCCACGGAATGTTCAGCTGTCAAGCGATTCTCACGATTTTTTTGCACCCTTAATGAACGTGACAAATTGTGTTCTTGCATGTTTCTTAGAAGATTGGAAACTATGGGATTTTTTTTTTTTTTTAAAATAATTATTCAAAATGGTTTTGCTTTGTCCTGAGAGGGTTTATTGATAAACTAGCATACAGCAGTAAGAGTTTCTTGCAAGGCTTTTGAACCATTCAACCTGTCTGCCTCATCCCGTCCTGTTGAATAGTCAACCCAATACTGCTCCTCATTTCTACATCAGCGATTTGTCATTGAAGTGAGGACTGAAAAAACACTACGCACAGAGAGAGTCACGGCAGTACATGCACAATAACAATTATTATTTAGTGGGCGACATTGGTGCAGCCAGAGCAGTTTTCGCGCAGTTTCTTAACGTTGTATGTTCATGATAATGTTCTAGATCTTAACTTAATGTGTTTTTAAAGGTAGAAAAAGCACGACACTCGCGACACATCCGCATCGGACGTACGCACATACGCACACATACACCACACTCAAGTGGAAGACTGTGATAACATTACAACAACATCTTCACGGTTTCTAACTTTAGGAAACATTTTATGGGAGGGCGTCCTCAAGACGATCGTACATAAGAAGTGTATAAAATTTGAAGGTTAAATGTTTGGCTATTATAAACGGAGCAGTGTGGAAAGGCGTACTGCAATGTGGTAAAGTTCATCTTCTATTAATTCACAGATTCTTGAATGCAAATTATGGAGATCTCGCTGCAGCTTACTGAGAAATTCCGCATAAAAACAACAAGCTAATGGCTCTTTAAAGACACTCTTCATTTGCCACTGATAATATTCTTTATACTTGTTCTTCTCATTTCACGAGTGCTAACAGCTTAACACGAGTGGAAATTAACTTTTTTTTAGAAACCCTAATTTTCACGCAGTTTCTTAACGTTGTATGTTCATGATAATGTTCTAGCTCTTATTTTAATGTGTTTTTAAAGGTAAAAAAAGCACAACACTTGCGACACATCTGCATCGGACGTACGCACATACGCACACATATACCACACTCACATGCATACAACCCACAAAATAATGAGGGCGGTGAAGCTGTCACTTTTTGTCGACAAAGGAAAACCTAGCTGTAGAAAGGATACGTTGTCGCTAGATGTATTGTCCAAAATTCCAGGTAAAACAAGAATGTATTTGATGAAGTTCTTCATTCAACAACTAGATCCGAACCAGATTTGACTGATATGTCACTAGCAGATAAAACAGCCTGAAGCGTTTCCGACACACGCTCACTTTGCAAACAGCGCCCTTTGTTTCCCGCGGCCCGACAAATGATATTCTTCAAAGTGTATGCTATTGTTTGACTTTAAAAGAATGAAAACGAAAAACGTTTTTTAGAGAAGTCATATCAGCTTTGCCTTTAGAGAAACTCGGCAAGATGTATTCTTTAGTATTCTTACTCCATACCAGGGATATATGGCGAAATGTCAATGAACAGACAAATGAGCAATGTACAAGTTTTAACGTAACAAATTAAATACGATGACTGATTTTCAGTTTTGAGACAGCCGTGTAACGAATCTGAGTTTGAGGACTGGTATGCATTTTAAATTTTGTTGAATTTTTTTTTTCTTGAGGCTGTGGGTGCAGCTGCTACAGACTAAGGCGTTTATTAAGGAAATTTCTGTGACTATTCAAAGGAAATTGCCGTATTCGTGACCCCCTGTGTTTAGAAACTCGTTTTAACATTTTATTATAACCGCGCTCTGTTCAGATTTGTTTCCACTAAGCTGCCACTGAACACCTTATTCTTGTGAAGTACATGATTTAGAGAAATGTAAGAAAGTGTTCAAAAGTGTCCAGGAGTGTATGAGGACATGCAAAACTGTTTCGTCTTCAATATAAATGAATTTTACACGTCGACTAGATAGGGCTCGTGTTCATGGAATTAAAAATGTGACATTACTGGGCCGAGATAAAATCTGCCAGAAAAATAAAGATCATGAACAGCAAATTCATTTACAAAAGAGGGGAACAATAAAACACAGTAATAGTAAATTACAAGAATAATCCCCTTCCTTCAACAATAAAACACATTGGATCATGTTTCATTAAGCCTGATGAGAATTTACTGAGTGGCGACAAAAGTACCGAATCCCTGTCGTGAAATTATGTTTATGCAAATCCCCACCTTTTAAATGAGCGTCAGCTGAATGTGGAAATATTACCGGTACGTAAAACTTTCTAAAGATTTTCACTGCCACTTGTGTAAGTTACCATCAAGCCAAGTTTGGCACTGTCAGGGTATGAAGACTCTTAATTTCAGATAATCGGTTCTATGTGGTTATGGTAAACTTTGCTTTAATTGCTTCATCCGGATACTTAAGACACCGTTGAAACTATAAATGAAGACTTTGCCTCACTACCACGCCCGCTGCGAGTTAATTAATGACTTTTTATCACACAATATCTGCTGCCGTTTCTATTTTTGCTTCTCACTACTGCAATTATAAGATCATTTTTAGCACCTCGTGTTTCGTGCCAGAACTATGTCGGAGGTTCAAGCATCTATTTTAATTTTTTAATTTATTTTTAATAAAAAACAAAATTGCAAACTCTTCCCTCAAATCGGTGGGATTTTGATGCTTGCTCCAAAAATAGACTCGCTCATTTATTTAATTAATTAATTTATTTTCTTCTTACACTTAAAATAAAAAAGACGTTATTTGAGGCCAAAGTGTCAGACTTCAATAACAGCCACCAATTATTTCAATGCCAAAAAGGCATACTTCATCTGATATAAAGTACCGGTGTGTCAGAATACCAAATGCCACGAACACACTCAAATCGATAATGATGTGATTCACTACATGGGCTTCCGCCTGTTACAGACCGTTCAAGAGATAAGAGTAATCAGGATTATGCATTCCATGAATACCTCGCCAGAATATGCATTGTGACTTCAGATACAATTATGGTATTTAAATACAAGTCATGATTGTGTAAAGAATAGGGAAAAGAAATCCATGAATTCTTTCACTCTACCTTTGCTCCCACCTTTGGTACTGATATTGTTCTGTTATAGGAGATAGGACGTAGGATAGAGGCAGTGTTGGGTGATACTGAGAGGAGAAAAAACTATAACAGGACAGAGACCTTACGTCTAACGTAATCAAATGATTGAATAAACTGAAACTGGAGCCGAAGTAATATATGCTCATTCGCCAAGGCATAGCTGGATGAAAAAGAGCGAGGGAGGATCTGTTTGATGTATACTGCACTGTAATGTATTTATTCTTGCGTTATAGTTTTGACAGTATAGGCACGTTTGAAGTGATATTCCCCAAATATTTCCAGCAAAAGGGCATGGCATGGAAGCCAAGGGATTAGGAGCAATAAACGTAACGATGTGATTTCAATTATCGCCCACCGCCATGGCAGAAATACCCCCGAGTATATAAATATATTTAATGTATTCCTGTATCAGTTTAAGAATTAGCTTTGTAGACATCTGTTTCCAGTAAAGCGTATTTATGAAGGGGAGTTTTATGAGACATAATGTTAGCGTACAGGTGTATCGTTTATATACTTAATCTGCCGAACTGACACAATGAAACAGAAATAGCAACTTTACAAATAAGCACATACACGTGCGTTCTTGCTTACTGTGTTGACAACCTTTTTTTTAGGAATCACAGGATAGTCTTATACCCTCTCTCTTTCTTGTCCATCTATTATTATTATATTATTTACAATTAATTAAGTATCAATAGATCGTGGGGTTGTGATAGATAGATAAATAGATGGAAAGACAGATACACTATACAGACAGACGAACAGACAGACAGACAACAGTAAAATAGAGATAGATAGATAGATAGATAGATAGGTAGGTAGGTAGATAGATAGATAGATAAATAGATAGGTAGATAGATAGATAGATAGATAGATCGATAGATAGATAGATAGATAGATAGATAGATAGATAGATAGATAGATAGATAGATAGGTAGATAGATAGATAGATAGATAGATAGATAGATAGATAGATAGGTAGATAGATAGATAGATAGATAGATAGATAGATAGATTTATAGATAATTCTGGTTTCACTGATTCAGTCGAAAATGTTATATTTCATGGCTAGGATAGATTGATAAAGGGTATCAGATCATTCGTATCACGTTATGAGATGCTTACACAGAACAACAGCAGAGAGTTTGTGTTAAATACGGCTGTTCCTTCTCCTGCCTGCAATCTGTCTATTTATTTGTGGCATGTCATAAAAAAAAAAAGAACAAAATCAAAACCAACAAAAAAACTACATCTATTTTGTTCAGGAAAAATATTTAGAATCATTGGGTGTCTTATCTCTGATTTTCAAAGAACTTCTGTGTGCGGCAATAGAATCTCCGTCTACGATCTCCCGCCGACCCTCTGACAAATCGCCGAGAGTTCACACTTAATTTATGTGGTTCCGTATGTCATTCGTGACGCGATATGTGGCGTTTTGTTAGAGCCCGGAGATCAGAGCTTGCTATTCTGGGTCTCGTCTAATTCATACATAGGCATTCCACCGCTTAGTTCCTTCTTTTGCCAATTGAAAATAGAAACTCATAGAAATGGCCAACTTTTCTCTGTTCCACTGTATGTAAGCGCTGATTTACATTGTGAAGACTTTATCAACTTTTGAAAAAGAATTTGGACAGAACCTCATAAATCTGAAATTTTCTCGCATGTCACGTACTTCATCGAAAGAATGAATATATGAAAAGGAATTGTAACTTATAAATTTCCGAACGCATGTATAGGAAAGGCTAGTTCTATAGTCACAAAGAATCCGTCGGAGGAGATAAAAGTAATTAACTTGAGTTACCTGCAGTCAGAGACCAAAGTGAAAAATATTAACCAGTTTGATGGGGGAGAGGATAGAAGGGGATAATACGATCGCAAGATGAAGAAGATGAGGACGACGAAGAATAAGAAGAGTAGAATGGTGAAGAAGATGAGTAGGAAGATGATGATGAAAAGGAAGAAAGAGGTGAGGAAGCTGACCAAGAGGAAAAATAATCATGATAAGAACGGCGACGAGCAGAAAGAAGAAGAAAAGAAAGAGACAGTGGGGAGGAAAATGAATAGAGAGAAGGAAGATGCAGAAGAAAATGATGGTAGCATGGGGAAGATGCAGAAGAAAATGATGGTAGCATGGGGAAGATGCAGAAGAAAATGATGGTAGCATGGGGAAGATGAAGAAGAAAATGATGGTAGCATGGGGAAGATGAAGAAGAGAATGATGGTAGCATGGGGAAGATGCAGAAGAAAATGATGGTAGCATGGGGAAGATGAAGAAGAAAATGATGGTAGCATGGGGAAGATGAAGAAGAAAATGATGGTAGCATGGGGAAGATGAAGAAGAAAATGATGGTAGCATGGGGAAGATGAAGAAGAGAATGATGGTAGCATGGGGAAGATGCAGAAGAAAATGATGGTAGCATGGGGAAGATGAAGGAGAAAATGATGGTAGCATGGGGAAGATGAAGGAGAAAATGATGGTAGCATGGGGAAGATGCAGAAGAAAATGATGGTAGCATGGGGAAGATGCAGAAGAAAATGATGGTAGCATGGGGAAGATGCAGAAGAAAATGATGGTAGCATGGGGAAGATGCAGAAGAAAATGATGGTAGCATGGGGAAGATGCAGAAGAAAATGATGGTAGCATGGGGAAGATGCAGAAGAAAATGATGGTAGCATGGGGAAGAAGGAGGTCAAGAAAATGATGGTAGCATGGGGAAGAAGGAGGTCAAGAAAAAGACGGTCGTGGGGGAAGAAAATTGAAAATGTTGTAGGATATTCTGTTTATTTTCTTTTTAGACTTCACCTAAAGTAGATATACTGTTCTTTTATCACATACGGCCTCTGTCATGGATTGCAGTAAACTATGAGTCTCCTTTCCTGCGCAGGTTCCTTAATAATACTCTCAGCAATCGGCATACATGCAAGTATATTTAACAATGTCAGGATCCATTTGTTTTTGTAGCCAGAAATACAACTGTGACAGATTTTGTATATATAAATATTTAGGAATTAATCCGGTGATTTTGACACGATTTGACATGGAGGATTTTTGGCCAAAAAAATAAATAAAAATTATTGCAGGTGTTCAGTTTTTCCTGGCAGATGGGAAACATTAAAATTCTTGCCATTTCTCTGCACTGCCTTTCTGGCATTACAAGCTGAAACTGCAATCATAATTATAACGCGAGAGTAACCGAACTATATAACTATAACCGATATACAAGGTATTTAGTCAAGAATTACGCCTGCGTTTGTTCGGAGCGTACCAATGTTAACTGCACTGTGATACAGCAGTGGCAATAATCTGTCTGGCAAAAGACGTAAATCAGATCTACAGTTATATTATACACTGACAAATATTTTCGGTCCTGAATAACTCATTTTCGCTGTATGGCAGAGTGAACATGATATCAACCGGATAACATGCGTTCCTGCACACTTCTTTTGTTCGTGCCAATGCATCTCATCGAAAGATATAAGTGCATAGAAATTGTGCTCTGTAAATTCATGCACTTCTTGCAGGAGAAATTATTATGGATGATGATACTTCGTAAAATGTTCAGAATGAAATCCATCATAGAATAGCAATAGAAAATCCGCTTTAAAATCTATAGAATTCACTGATTATTACGATAAATATAACACAGGATTGCACTGAACCATCTCAAGATGATTCCAATTCAATATCATTTTGTCAAATCCAGTTAAAATTCCACAGAAGACTGTACAAGCACGAGTGCGGATTTTGTGATTAAAGTCTTTGTTTCTCCCACAGGTTGGTGTGCCTCCCAGGAGCTCTCCTGCTGTGGCTGGCATTAACGTTACCGAGCTGTCAGGTATGTCTTTGTTTCATTTGTTGCATTATTTATTCATTTCAGTCTGTTGTTGTGATACAGGAATGATGTATGAGCATTATTTTTCAGCACCCCAATGCGCACCAGAAAAACTTGCAGCAGTACGCTCTTAAGTCTAGACCACTTTGTTTAATGGACACACCCAAAAGAGAGTTCCTTGAAAGTGGTATCTCTCGAAAGTCAGATAATGAATTTGAAATAAATCGAAGGCTCGTGTATGTAATCATTTTATAAGCTAAAAACCTAAGCCGAGCTAATCGGAGGCACTTTGCAAAGTTTGAACATGGTACACACCATATTAACTGTGGAGTTTGGATTCAGACACCGAGAGAGCCCGGTTTATTACATATTATTTCGAAGGGTTCTCTCACTCCTAATTTTATTAAGTGTTGGTGTCATTCCAATCGGTTAAAAAACTTTTCGAGATAATTATGTGTTTGTGATGTAATGTTATATGCGTTTTGGTCCTTTTGCCGACCCACTTTCAATCCTTATTTTCTCGAAAAGGCAAATATTAAAATACAACAATATGGAAAAATACCGGATGATTTGGCCCTTAGCACTGAGAACTCGTTATAATGACGTTCTCTGTTCGTGCCGTATATGAGGCTAAAGAATTTCAACATGCCTTTTCTAACTAGACTGCCGCCGTCTTCGTTTCCTAACACTGTACTTAGCACTGAGACACATACACTCAAATCACGTCGATCTTTTGAAAAACCCGGCAAATGACATAACTGTGTATATACTGATCATTGCAGACTGAATAAACATCTTCGTACGTCAGGGAAAACCAGGACGCTTTGCCAGCGTTCGCGAGCCAAACAAACCCCAGACCATTCGAGGATTGTCCCTCCTTGACAGGGTCCATTTGAACAAGTGAACACCTGGCCAGGGGATTTCAAAATGAAGCTGTGTAGGGGTTGGACTGGGTTGACATGGAATTTCAGTTGTGGAAATCTTCATATAAATGACTGTGGAGAACAGAATAAGAAAAGAGAAAGAGAGAGAGAGAGGGAGGGGGAGAGAAAGAGAGAGAGAAAGAGAGAGAGAGAGAGAGAGAGAGAGAGAGAGAGAGAGAAGTAGAACTGAGGAAGATTTTAGAATTAAGGCATAAGGCACTATTTATGACACACACACACTGGTTTAGATATTTTAGTTGTGAATAACCTGTACCTGCCAAGCTCTCTATCAACCTGTACCTGCCAAGCTCTCAATCAACCTGTACCTGTCAAGCTCTCTATCAACCTGTACCTGCCAAGCTCTCAATCAACCTGTACCTGCCAAGCTCTCTATCAACCTGTACCTGTCAAGCTCTCTATCAACCTGTACCTGCCAAGCTCTCAATCAACCTGTACCTGTCAAGCTCTCTATCAACCTGTACCTGCCAAGCTCTCAATCAACCTGTACCTGCCAAGCTCTCTATCAACCTGTACCTGCCAAGCTCTCTATCAACCTGTACCTGCAAAGCTCTCTATCAACCTGTACCTGCCAAGCTCTCTATCAACCTGTACCTGCCAAGCTCTCTATCAACCTGTACCTGCCAAGCTCTCTATCAATCTGTACCTGTCAAGCTCTCTATCAACCTGTACCTGCAAAGCTCTCTATCAATCTGTACCTGCCAAGCTCTCTATCAACCTGTACCTGTCAAGCTCTCTATCAACCTGTACCTGCCAAGCTCTCTATCAACCTGTACCTGCCAAGCTCTCTATCAACCTGTACCTGCAAAGCTCTCTATCAATCTGTACCTGTCAAGCTCTCTATCAACCTGTACCTGCCAAGCTCTCAATCAACCTGTACCTGCCAAGCTCTCTATCAACCTGTACCTGTCAAGCTCTCTATCAACCTGTACCTGCCAAGCTCTCAATCAACCTGTACCTGTCAAGCTCTCTATCAACCTGTACCTGCCAAGCTCTCTATCAACCTGTACCTGTCAAGCTCTCTATCAACCTGTACCTGCAAAGCTCTCTATCAACCTGTACCTGCCAAGCTCTCTATCAACCTGTACCTGCAAAGCTCTCTATCAACCTGTACCTGCCAAGCTCTCTATCAACCTGTACCTGCCAAGCTCTCTATCAACCTGTACCTGTCAAGCTCTCTATCAACCTGTACCTGCCAAGCTCTCTATCAACCTGTACCTGCCAAGCTCTCTATCAACCAGTACCTGCCAAGCTCTCTATCAACCTGTACCTGCCAAGCTCTCAATCAATCTGTACCTGTCAAGCTCTCTATCAACCTGTACCTGCAAAGCTCTCTATCAACCTGTACCTGTCAAGCTCTCTATCAACCTGTACCTGTCAAGCTCTCTATCAACCTGTACCTGCCAAGCTCTCTATCAACCTGTACCTGCCAAGCTCTCTATCAACCTGTACCTGTCAAGCTCTCTATCAACCTGTACCTGTCAAGCTCTCTATCAACCTGTACGATTTATGTACAACAACAATATGAGAACGCTTTTTTTTGTGACATCTGAAATTAACAGAATACCACTGGTATAAAAAAAAATTGGTTAGCATAGCTTCCACGGTCCAGCCTGTTTTGAACGCCCTAAAAAGATTAATCTTGATGGGGAAGTAAATTACTTGAAATTTCCATTTTTGCACTTTTTAAACTGAAGATGTATTCAGACCATAGATACCGGACGCAGCCGTTTCTGTCATTGATCTCATTTTAGATGATTGTGTTAAAAAAAAAAAAATGAATGAATGTCCCGAAAGATTGATGATTTTGATTGTTTCCAAACTCCTCATTTTCGGCATTGTCTGTAAAGATTCCAACACACTACTATATTCAGATGTCTTTGTTTTGAAGACAGTTATTACAAGAAGATAAATAAATGGTATGAACATGGTTACCCCAGCTCCTGCATAAGAAACTGCACAGATTATTGTACATAATATTGTCTTTTTGATTGGGTCTTTTCGAAAGAAAACACACCCATCAGGGATCTGTCAAAAACTCAGATATCCTTCATGCCCATTTCAAAAACATACATACGTTATTCTGAACGAGGGAGTTCACTGGTGAAGTCCGGGAAATTAGAGTGTTTGCTCACTGACAGTTATATTTTCTTTAAACTGACGCTTCTCACTTAAGTAAACACGGCACAGATTTAAAGGTATAATGGATAGAACAGCTCGTGTATAATTTTGCGTTCGCTTTTCTTTCTTTCTCACGGAAAGACCAGTGTTTTTGCCTTACACATTCCTGTCGCTCATATGAACATGACAATATACATATCCATAGATAACATGTATATGTGGACATACGTGCACACATACTATATCTACAGAAATGTTCTTCATTTACAGAAGAAAAATATGTCAAGAACTACGAAATGCAAGCAGAAATATTAACCTCGGCCTGGGTAGAATGCAAAATTAATAATGTTTTGGCAGCAGGACGTCGGCGTAGTTGTGCCTCTGCTACTGAAAACAACAAACAGAATTTCAGCTGTTGTAATAAACATTGAACAGGAACAACGAAATGGCTTCACTTCAATGAGTGTAACAATCAGACTTAAAGCGCATAATATAAAACATCGTGCTGGTAGGATATATTCACACATTTTTCAATGGGCGTTATTTACACTCAATGTGAGCCATCTTGGAAAACTGCACAGAAATGTCTTTTAATTTGAATATAAAGAGCTGAATCTGCTTCTCGTATTGTGAACAGGAAGACAGACAGGAAAGGGACATGGAAGCGATCCTCTGACTTTCTCCGTCTGGCAAAGGTTAAGAGGGTCGAAAGTTACTAGGTCAAGAACATCAGCTTTGCCTGTAATCCATACAATATCAAAATAAATTGTCAGAATCCCATAAACAAACAAATGTAACAGATGAACATAGAAACTCTCTGCCAATCGTACTACAAACAAATAAACTGGTGTGATTAAGGGAGAGACACAGCGACAGTGTTGTAAGGGGAAACTTTATGTAAATAATACGAAATCCTTAAATTTTCGGTTATCTTTATCGTGACAGTGAAAAAAATGAATTCCAGCATCTTATTTGTCTCCCAGTGATGTTGATTCCGGCCTAAACAGGAATACCGTATCGAAATGATACCGTGCAGATAAAATAATAATAATAATAATAATAATAACATTATTGGAAACTTTGAACAGTAAAAGAGGAGGCTGTTAGACCTCGTCTGGAGCGCAAGAGTTATGATTTTAATTTTGCTTACCCAATTAGAAATACATTTTTATGCTCTTGTTATATCTATCTCTATCTACATGTAAGTCACAGCATTCAAAGTATCAAAGCGCAGATCAAGTCATGACTACAACAATGTCCACATACAAGCATCGGTTGAAAAAAAAAATGCATTTAAAGTTTTTCGCTCCGCGTTTTTCAGTTCTAATTTTGCCTTCTCTCTCCCCAGTCTTCCTCTCAAAATAGCCAAAAAGATTAAACAAACAAGCCCCCCCCCCCCCCACCCCAAATAAATTCACACAAGCCATCATCGCAGAGAAGGGAGAGCGGATGATCAAATTCAAGGGTGGAAATAACGGGACATAAGTTTATGACTGGAGCAGCTGGGAAACAGCTTGGATATGATTATATTTATGATGTAATAATATCATTATGCTTCTGCAACCATGATAAATACAAAGACTATAATTTTCTTATCAAGGATTTTCCTCCAGTCCCGGGAATTTCGAATTCTCTCAACGATGTACCCATTATAACATTGAGTTTAAGCTTATTTACTTTCAGCGCAGCGGAATTGTTCTCTCTCTCTCCCCCCCCCCCCCCCAAGCATCTCCATTTGTTGATTTTTACCGTCCCCACCTCTTCCCTCGGCTAGAGGATATAAAATATTTGGCTTTTGTGTGTGCGTGTGTGTGTGTGTGTGTGTGGTTGGGAGAATGGAGGGGGGCGGCTAGCAATGCAGATCTTACAGAGCTAAGGCAGCGAGACAAACACGGACACAGGCACAAATCCCACAAACACAACGTACTCATAGACTTGCAATGTTTGCCAGCCTCCCAGCAGGATGAACCTTTTGCAGTGTTTCCTTAACTGTTGGATAATTAGCATCATTTTGCGTGGGAAATGACGCTTCATCTGGGCCCCTCATTCCCCCCCCCCCCACCTTTATATATTTTCTATCCCAATGAATGCAGATAACCATCCTTTGAAGATGCGTGGATTCATCAAACCGCATGTTTATCTGCCGGTAAAATAATGTGAAAGTTATCGAGAATGATAAAGTAAAGCATTTCACAAGAGATAAACATAAATGGTATGCATTAAAAAAAAAAAAAAAGAATTCTACACATTCGCATGTAGAGAAGTGAATTCGCTTTGTAATCATTCTTATGAATGTGTTTCTCAGTGTGTTTCGCCAGGAATCAAATCTCTCCTGTGGCTGATTTTCTAAGCTGTCAAAGCAGATTGAATAAATGGTTGTATTTTCTTCTTGATCAGCTTTCTTAATACAGACTTTTATTTCCTCCGAAATAGAAATCATCTCAGTGGACATTTATTACTGGGATGGTATCTGATCTTTAAAGAAACTAATCTTAAGGAATATAAATTTTTCAACTGAAGGATTTGAAATATATGAAAGTTATTCGTGAGAAAATAAGCAACTTTTTTCTCTTCAGCTAGCTTGCTAAGAAAACTACATTAATGTAAGCGACGGCCGGAAAATACAGAGTGCCAAAGTTAAGAGCTGTCCAATGAAAAAGCCAGTAATTTAATACAAATCAGTAGGTGGAAATGAGGACTTTGGATTTTAAATTTTGAGACTGTCCCAGATTAATTAATGTCCAATGGCTTCAGCATAATAACATAGCACTTTCTTAATGGTGAGGGACCTGGAACATGATTCCTTTCAGTGTTTCTCTAATCTCGCCAGCACCAGGCACACAGTCGTAAACATTTTGACACTAACTGCCGGAGGAAGACGTTAATCGACGAGAAGCTAGTTGTTTAGGATGTTTTGAAATTGTAGATAATCCTTTCATAGGTGGCATAAGATTGCATTGATCTGGCAAGGGGGACAGAGTTGTAGAACATATGCATTAACCAAGGAGAAGTTTTACAATTGCTACTCCGCCTCTTTTGCCACTTATTATCCGTTGATCGTGTTAAAATTCACAAAACCCAATGCAGTCGACAAATAGTTCTGTAAAATAAACAAGAAGGAAAACAAGACTCTCGGGAGCGAAATGAAAATCTGTGTTCTTTGATTAAAAAGGGAAATTAAACCCTAGTCATTTTACCAGAGAGTATAGATGTATAGAGAGATCTCACTTCCGCCAAATCGCGAAACTAAGTCTATGCGGTAAACAAGAAACTGAAGAATTGAAAGACACCGTCTTCATTACAGATAGTGTGCATATCTGTTTACAGTGGTTTGTCCATATTTTTTGGGCTGATTGAAACTATTTACAACCGTTTGTAAGCTCTTAGGCCCCTTGGAAATGCACAAACGGGTATTGTTTACCGCAGCGACCTACTTTCCGCTCCATGCTAACTATGGTTTCGCGGAGCCTCCCATGTCTCGCAGTGCAAATCGACCAATAGTGAAACCTCTTTATACATCTATACTCCCTGATTTTACGAAGCCGAATAGGGAAAATACTAAGTTATATTCACTATTCATCTATAGCTTAGGCGGTGTAAAATATGAAAGTCCCCCTGGAAAGAGCCAAAGCGGAAAGCCGTTTAGGCTGGAAACTGATCTTTAAATTTCAACTTTGAGAGACTATGTTGCATCTTTTTTCAATCTGTTCCCGATCACTTCGTTGCATATTAAATCGTCCCATTTGGTTGTACACGTATTTTCCTTCTTGTCCTCCTGGTGATGACATAACGGGGCGTGATCATGGTGAAGACCACCAACACTGCAAGCAGTAACAGCTGCCAGAGAAAGTGTCATGAATCCAAACCAGTGGAAGGAGACGATGACCTGATTTTTACGGACGCTAATTGGTTGACACCATGACATGGTCATGCAAACATAATGACTCCCAAAATAAAATTAAAAAAAAAAACCTTTAAGATATTTCTTTGTGGCGGTCATGGAAATGCCATCTCCGTGAGGAAGGCATACAACAAATTGAGTATAACCGTGGCGTTGGTGGGCCAGAAAAAGGGAAAATTAGGCAAAATGGCCATTGGTGTTGTTCTTTAAAACGAGGAATGAAGTCACTACGAGTAAAAAAGAACGAAAGAAAGAAAATGACCGTTCTATGTTATCAACATATTTGTTATTCTGGACTTTGAAAGTAGACCTCACCTTTGGACATTGTAAGGGGCTTAAAGTTCAGTTTTCTTAGACGTTTTTTGCCCATGACGGATGATTTGTTATACCGACGTTATTTTGACTACTGAAACATTTCGCCCGGCCTACGGTGCAAGATGCGAGGGTGTAGGGAGTTTACAAGTGTAAGGAGTGTAGGGCAAGCAATGCAGTAATTAGTTCCCAAGTCATTATTCAATGCATAACTAATTGTAAGCCCTTTGTCAACATTATAGCAGACACCTGTCTAGAGATGTTCCCATGAAAGCCATCAAGTTATTGATGTCAAACCAAAGCAAAGTGCATTGAAGTTGATTATTTAAAGACGTTGCTGCTTACCTGAAGTATAAATATATCCCTGGGCTTGTCTATTCCCTTTACGGTCGTTTACCAGCCTTATCTGTCCACCTGTCTGCTGTTTGATGTTTTAGGCTGTCTGTCATCTGCCCTTATATTTGTCAGTCATGTTCTGTCTCCCAGTGTTAGTCATTCCCAGTGCATGATTATCCAGGTCGACTAAATCGCATCTTTTACTGAATTTTAGTTTTCTTATGCGACTGTCGTGCTTCAGCTCTGCATCCTAAAAATGCCATGTCTTTGGAAACGATTCACCCCCCTAGATGCGAGAAACGCATTTTGACAAAAAAAAAAAAAAAAGGAGAATAACAGTAGAGAATGGATTGGCTTGACTTGACCTTGTGGAACTTGCCTTTCTCATTTGAAAAAAAAATATTTTACTCAAATCGTGGTGGAGCACCGCACGGGGCAACGTTGTGCATGTCGATTTATGTAACGTAAATGGAACATACAAACAAGACATATATGACATTTTTGTTTTATTTTCAGGCATTGGACAAGACAGATGACAATGTGCGCTGGGGTGAGTGGTCTCCATGGTCAGCCTGCTCAGCTTTATGCGACTCCGGAATTTCTAGCAGATCTCGAAACTGCAAGACCGACAACAGTCAAGCTCCAAAGTGAGTTTGATGGGGTTGGCTGGAACTATCACTATCACCATTATCATCACCATCCTCGACACCGTCAACATCGTTATCTGAGTTTATAATGGAATATCTTAGACAGAAAGAGATGTCTTTTAGTCCTCAGATATTGAGCTAAGAACTAGTTTAAAAACAACAACGACAACAACAACAATAACAACGACATCATACCACAAACCTACCTCACCATTATCATCTTTCTTATTGTCACCATTATCATCATCTTTGCTACACCCATCGATTTCATCGTAATTGCTTTAACCACATCGTCACGACAACCAGTATTCACCTCATTACTACCACTAGAACTACTATGGTGATATGTTTTACGTGGACAATTAATCTTAGTTATAAACTTTGTTTTTAGAGCTCAACATTACGTCTTTATCCCTAATCCTGGCACTCTTGAAAATCTGCCCCTACAGCGCGCCAGTTTCCTGGTCAACCTTTGTTTCTCTGCCAGCTTCCACTGTTCTCGTGGGAGAATTTTGTTCCAATGTTATTTCTTTTTAGTCTCGCCAAACACTTTCACCAGAGCCCACTCCAAAAACCCGAAAATATAGCTCTCAAGTCATTCAAAGTAACCGGAAGAACGCAAGACCGCAGAAGAGCCTTACAATTGAAGAGGCTTGGCGTTTATGGGTAGAGAGAATACGTAATTTTACGTTAACAACTATATCAGGACAAATTATTTGATTTATTCGCATTTTTAAAATGTATCAGAGCCATGGATTTAATAGCAATGAGAGTGGATTTAGTATGGTTGTCGACTCGGAGCGCTTACTCTTTCGATTGCCGTGTGTCTATTACCGAATAACTATATAACCACCGGAGTGTCTAGCACCTAGCTTTCACCTCCAAATCTAATAAATCAATAACTTGTGATTGGGTTTTTGTACCCTAAACCCTGGAGGCACACGGCGACTGATCTCTTTGATGTCACATAAAAGGGTGGCTAATGAAGCAGCAAAAAGCGGTCGGGACATACTGAACAAGCAAAGAAAACATGTTTAACAGGCAGTCGCTTGCTCTATTGTACTGATTTATGAGCGAATTTGAAGTCTTCCGTTACTGGCAACCGCGTTGTTTGAATACGGTCTAATGATGTGGAAAATTCTTTTGGAACTAATTCAGCCATCCATCCATCTTTCCATCCATTCACCCATTCATCCATCCTTCAGTCCATCTATCCACCCATCCTTCCATCCTTCCATCCATCCATCCAACCATCCATCCATCCATCCATCCATCCAACCATCCAACCATCCATCCATCCATCCATCCATCCAACCATCCATCTATCCGTCCTTCCGTCCATCCTTCAGTCCATCTATCCACCCATCCTTCCATCCATCCATCCATCCATCCATCCATCCATCCATCCATCCATCCATCCTTTACCTGTACCTCATTCACATCACCAGTACAACCGAAACTTCAGAAGTTTGCCACGGTGCAAGTTCACAAACCAAAGTCTGCAAACTGAAGGTAAGACAGTACTCATATATTTTTACAAAAATCATCTTCAATTCTTCTCTATCCACTAAAACCTTTACTTTTCCTGTTTCCCAAAAGTTCCAATTTCTCTTCCCTTTTTCTGATCTTTGAAGATCTCAGCATAGTGCATCGACTGTATTTCCTATTATATAGGCGGGCTCTTGCTGAACGTCCATTTTACCGACTTAATCAAAGAGAAGGATACTTTATTGCATTACTTTATAACGTGTATAAGTCTGTGTCCCCGGTCATTAGCTCGCTGTCTTGTTTATTTATGTGTGCTATTTATACGGAAGCCCGAGTCGTTTGTTTATATTCCATAGGAACTCTTGTGCTTCAGATGGCTCTTTTTGCGTGCTTCGATTAAAGAAAATGTGATCCGTACCGTAAACAATTATCTGACTTCCGGAGCCATGTTTTCCTTGTTTTCCTCGCATTAAAAACTAGATCTAAGTTTTCTGAAACAGCCGGGGCTTTCGGATTTTTGGTGTCAGGCTTCCCGTCTTTAGCCATTCTGAAAATGCAACAGTTTACCTCTGACCTGGAGATTGGAGCGTCCTGTCACGATGACATCTACAGCGTCCGTGAGAGTTGTCAGATGATGTCAGAAAGAGAAAAAAAAATGAAAATGGGTCTCATCAGAATTCGTGGGCTTTCAGAGTTTGAGATCAAGATTTACCACACGTCAGCATGATAAAGGGTACGGGATATATTTTGCTTGTCATGATTTATCAGCGAGCTCTTGTTGCTTAAACAAGCTTATGAACGTTCTGCACACTACAATTATGCGCGCACGTCTCGTCTTTTTTATGCGGTATACCCCATATTTTTTTTTATTTAACCACAGTAATAAATCTAGTACAATCTTCCGGACTGAAGTGACAATGGGCAACGAGTTTAACTGTAAAAATGGATTTATAATTGGTTTGTTCCACTTATCGTATTTATCAATTTTCTTGCTGCTTCCTAATATTCTGGCTGTAGAGACAGTGTTTTTACAGTTATCAAGTTAGAGTCCCACAAAAATTATGTTAAATGTATGCTTATTATTTATGCCCATGGAAAGTGAAATTCTCTCGCCAGTTTCCATCTAACAAACACGCTTCATTTATGTGACATTAAAAATGTTTGCTGTTGTACTTGATTCTCTCCACTACTGGTACTGTCAAAAAATAATTTGGTTAGCATAACCTCCACAGTCCAGTATGGTTTGAATGCCGTAAACAGATTAATCTTGATGGGAAATAAATTACTTGAAATTTCCATTTATTCTTAATTTTCTAGTTGAAGATGTATTCAGACTATAGGTGTCGGACACCAGCGTTTCTATAATGGCTTTTACTTCAGATGCAACATTTACTCAAGTAGAAAGGGAAATCTCTCTCCCCCCCCCCCCCCCACCCCCGATATAATCAAAATACTCAGTTTATTACGCTTTTTCTTTAAATATCATCTGTCACGAAAACCCGGCGCTCTTAAATATTGAATGCTGTACATTTGTATTTTCACTATCTGATCTACAGGAATGCCCACCAGATCAGCCCTCAGCTCGTCAAGAAGCATGCTCAAAATATGACAAACGAGTATTTTCTGGGAAACAATACGTGTGGGAACCGTTCGTACATCGTGAGTATGTGAATAATGAAATGAATACACACAAAGAAGCAAACCCAATAGAACATGTGATACGAAGTCGGTCCTTGGCATATCAGGCGAACTGCAAATCGATGGAATGTGTTTTGTCCAATAAGTAGCCGGGTGTGTTTGAAATGTAAATAGCCTAGAACAAGGAATATGATTTATACTGGGAATTAGACTAGATTACCATCATAAGTAAAACAGGGATTGTTTCGGAACTTCGTTAGTTTTATAATATATGCTAGAAATGTGGAGGATGAAAATGTGTAGAAATAGTCAGAAAAAGAAGTAAGAAAGAAAATAGCGAACGTCGAAAATATCATATACACAGGAAAGCGAGCAGTCTTCAAATTTCTGATACTTTTAATAATCAGTCTTATAAATTTGGTCATTAGAAAGGAACAACAGCTCAATAGACCATTCACTTTATCACCCAGTTCGTCTTGCTTCACTCAAAATTTAATATTGCATCCCCTCCTGTTCCACTAAAGTCTTGAATTTCGTCACAGTTTGGAGATGGCCTGACGGCTGGCACGTTGCGAAGTCATTCTCAGATGATGTAATCGACGATGTGAAAATAAAAAATCAAACGAATAAACAAGAAAGGAAAATGCGACAGCAGACAGCGGAAGCCCGAAGCTGAGAAAAGCAAAGGCAGATAAAACAAATGTAAGCAAGGCGAGCGAAGAGCAGGAAATGATACACAACTAAAATAAATACACACAGAAAAAGACTGAGCGCAAACGAGCGTTTGTTACAATGGCCAAGGGCGCAGGAAATTTCGGCAAACAGGCATAAAAATGGAAAATTGGTTTCATAACAAACATATTTTTGACCGGCAGTTTTAGAGCGTCCTCGTGCCCTCCCACTCCGAAATGGAATTGAGATACATATCTCTGTTAAGATATCGTGCCCACTTTTTATCTCTAAAGTGGCGTTTGGCATGCTTAATAAACTGCTTTAACAGCTTTGGGATAGCTTTGGAGTAGCTCATAGACCAGAAGACATGACAATAATCTACACGGCTGTAATGAAATATAAATATGCCACAAAGTGTGGTCTTGTACATTGTTTAATAAAGCAACTCTCGATGATAAAGAGTTATTCTCAGACATACAGCTTTTCAGAATACTGGAGCTGGCATGCTAGTGCCAAATGCGGGGTTGGACTTTGCTTGCAATCAGTGGTGTCACATTGTGTGTTTTATTGATTTCCTAATGCTGGGATTTCCGTTTGACATTTTCTATAATCTGGAAAATGCTAATAATATACAAGTAATTACCAAAGTGTCTTATTAAATCATTATCACATTAAATGAAAACAGACGAGTACATCTGGCATGTGATCACTCTATAGATACTGACACGGAAAGAAGCTTTTCGATTAGCATTAAAAAAAAAAAATTGAAATAAATGTAAGCAAGACTGGAAGATTGCATGCAACTTTCATTTTTAAATTCCTACAAAACCGCATCTGATATTCTCTTTGTATTTTTGAAAAATATGACAGAGAAGACATTGTTAACTCGTCAATCAGGACTCAGTCCTAAGAAAATCAATTTACTCATCCATAAATAATTTTCTGGAATAATTATACATTCCGCTCAAAATAGTTCTTTTCAAATGAATGCATTGTTGCAGAACGCACAATATACATTTGTAAGCAAACTGACACCAGTCAAACCATTTCAAAAAAATAAAAACAAATGAATCTTGAATGTCAGTTATTCATGTCTTCTGCCCTTCCAACCTTTCTGTGTTCCAGCAAACTTTATTGTATGAAAAGTTTGCACTATTTCAACCTAAAATTTAGTGACTCATGAGAAGAGACGCTACGCTTGAAGTAATGACAATTCCAGCTTGTTGCCTCGTATATCCTTTTACTGCCTGTGAGTTATTTGCTTCGCATCAGGCTTATTATCCTCTATTCAAGTCCATAATTCAATCAGGAGCTCAGGCCCGAGGTCGTTAGTGCAGCTCGCCCCCCTCACGTTCAAGACATAGCTGTGGAAAAATGGTGTCATGTCACCGAAACAGGCAAAAAAACAGGCACGTGATCGTCAACAGGAAACGTGGCATTCTACTCTGTGTCGATTATCTTAAAGTCTTCCATCTGCTCGCACCTAACACGGCGTTCAGACTTCGTCTTCGAAAAACATGCGGTTGCAACCAAGCAGCTGTGAAGTGCACTTCATTCGCTGTGGGCTAAGTAGTGATGAGAATAAGAGAAAACGGTGCGGCATAGCATGACCATTTGACAGTTTCCATCAGGGCCCAAGTTGGTACACCGCATCTCCCACCCTCACGCATTGGTATAAAATAAGCCCAGCCGCACAGCATTAAAGTTGTTCTAATGCCGCCCCTTCTGCACTCGTTCTCAGATGCACCACATGGACAGGCAAACAGACAGATAGATAAGCCGACAGACAGACAGACAAATAGATAGACAGGTAGATAGATAGATAGATAGATAGATAGATAGATAGATAGATAGATAGATAGATAGATAGATAGATAGATAGATAGATAGATAGATAGATAGATAGATAGATAGATAGATAGATAGATAGATACGCCTACTGTCGCTTTTCGCTTTCCATGATTCATTCTGGGTAATTATTGATCACTGGGTCTACGGGTGCCCGTTTGAAATTTTTCAATATGAATCATAATCTAATAGTTTCCATATGAACGACACTTTCTGCGCAGTACATCTGCAGAAATGTAATAAAAATTGAAAGAAACCCCTTGCGCAACTGGAAGTGTGAGAGAAGCTCTTGGAGGTGTTTTGGACACATGCTGTTAGCCTGCCACTTGAGTAGCGCCAATATTGCCTCACTCTGGCGACGGTAAAGAGCGCTTGCACCCAGTCTCACCTCGCACCAGCCCTGAGTGGAACACACGAGTGTCATCGTGACCCCCCCCCCCCGGGCTCATATAAAGTGAATGAGCTTTCTGGTGAAGAAAGTAACATAATGGACGACAACAACAGCGCGACCACCATTTTCATAACTGTCAACAACAACAACAAAAAAAAAAAAATGCACATCCCAAGGTCACGCTGTAAAAACAAACTACAAAGAAGCTGTACCATAGACTTTTTAAAAAAAAAAGAAGATAGTTGGAAATGGATTAGGAATTAGAAATTATCTTCAATTTCTTTTTCTTTTGGAATTTATTGTATAGTTTCTTTGTTATCCATTTCCAATTTTTTGAGAATTATGATGTATGGTTTCTGTATTATATGCTTCTAACGCGCTGTTTTGGGTCATGCTTTTTTCTCTCCGCTTTCTTTCTTTTGCAACATTTCCGCTTTGTTCCAATCCCCGCTGCGACCCCCCCCCACCCCCCCCGCCCTGCAGATTTTCTGTGGTTTTAAAAAATAGTTTGTGAAGCATGATCGCCATCATCATTATCATCGAAATCAAAAGTTCTACTTTAAGTGCTATAGACAGAACACTATTTTGTCATTGCCTTGTGCAATACGTGCTGCTATACTGCAAGTCCTTACTTATAGAAACTTGTGTATCCAGTTTCCTACCGGACGTAGAAAAAAAGTTTCTGTCTTAAAATTTCAACGCTAGATTTACATGAGCATACTGACCAATTACTGTACGGCGGAAGGGATGAATGAACGATTGCGGTAACGAAAGAAAATGAAAGATGGGAAAAAATATGGTCAGCAGAGACCAGTGCGGCATCAGGCCCATTTCTGTTCATTACCTATGAAAAGACTACCATAGATGACAAGCAAATGAAATACTGTGGTCTGTGGTAGTAGAAAGATATTTTCAAAGATGGCTAAAAGTTCAAGCGCTTACTCAAGCTCTTACCAAGGATTACTCAGAGTAATGTATAAATGTCTGATTACCCAGAAAAAGAGTTAATTGATGAACATGTACATGGCATCCAAATATTATGGAGAAACTGATTCAAGTTTTAAATTTCAAAATCTCCAATTCATCTCCAGCCACCGATCCTTGCAAGCTGTCTTGTCAAGCTAAAGGACACCATTTTTACGCCAATCTTGCAGACATGATTGTGGATGGTACACCATGTGGGTCAGAAATGGCAAAGGCAGTCTGTGTTAAAGGTGTATGTAAGGTGAGCAATTTGTCAGTGAACTTCATTCTCATTTTATTGTTCGTATGTATATTCACGAACTTACGCAGTCTAGACTATTTCTAATTTTTATCATCGAAAGTCGGGCCGAAATTTCTTTAAATTGTAAGGAGCAAAATAGACACTTAAATATATTTTGCAGTCGTCAGGCATAATAAATTATTTTTTTTGAACGCCCGAAGACTGGCATGTTTCAGCTAATGAGCTGCTCAGACTGACTCACATATTTATGTGCTTTTATTTTTTGTGAAGACAGCAGACCTGAAAATTTTCAACTAGAAGACACTGTATCGGCGTACCTAGCGCTTTCAAAGATACCAGATAGCCTACAATAAGATGGGACAATTGGGATCGTTTTGTGTTCACGAGTTTTGCGCACTACATCTAACGGATAGTGCCTAGGAGACATTATAAACAAATGAGTATTTTACAAACCAAAATAGAGAAATGACTGAGATGTGCTCTTTGTTCAGCTGTTACTCTAGGACTTGATAGAAGTCGCTTACTTCAATTATGGTTTAAATGGCTGCAGGAAAACTTTTTTTTTCTTTTTTGTCGTTGTGGTAGCGATTGGTAGCGATCGCCCTGTAAAAAGGAACAAAAATGCCTTATTAATCTATCGTTATACCAAGTAACTTATTCTTTACAGGCAATGCGTTTAGGCCCCTCCCACGATTAGCGCACCAGCTGTGCTTTTATCAGAGGTGTAAAGAGGAATCTGCCCTATCTTATCTAGATCTAACTTTATTGTCATTGGCGTGACTGCTCACTCATAAAATTTGACACCTTTAGGCAATTCATGCAACTTTCAATCACAAATAGTCACAAAAGTAATCTACAATCAGGGTATACAATTTAATGCTACTCGAGTCAGACTTGATCTGTTCTCCAAAAAAGACGGTCAAACATAAAGATCTATTCATATTATTAAAATAATTCTAAAAATATTCTTTTATTGTTGTCTTTCAGGAAGTCGGTTGTGATGGAGTGATAGATTCGGCATCTCGCTTAGACAAGTGTGGTGTTTGTAACGGGGACCAGTCAACGTGCAGGACGATTTCAGGGATCTTTACAAGTACTGAGTTAAAGCGAGGGCTTAACTACGTCATCAGCATTCCTCCAGGCAGTACCAACATCAACATTACTGAGTTACAGACCAGTAGAAATCTATTGTGTAAGGGTTGAACTTTTGACACTTGTTTCTCCCATTGGCTGCATGGATAAAGGATGTCTGACATTTAGCTCACTAAAATACATTGTTTATGAAGACACTCGGGCGCTCGAATATCTCTCTGGAGAATCTGAAGAAAAAGCAAAAGCAAAGGAGTTCTGAAGTCAGAGTTTCCGACCAAGTATCGTTTTTTCGGTAGCGTCAGTTTTAAGAATAACATTGCAACTGGAGAAAGTTACGCCCAGTGGCACTTTTGTTGTTTTTTTTTTCTCGTCAGAATGCAGGCAATATTATAACATCTCTGATGTTTCTATGATTATTAGTAAAGTGCCTTTTACATGAGCAGTTTATATTATATTCATACAAGAATGCTTTTGCCAACGCGGCCATCACGGGATTTGTTGTAATAAGGTCCGTGAAAAACTGTTCACAGTAAGCTTATTTTTGAAAATTTTATATCAGGCTTTACATTCCGCCTCTATTTGGAGTCGATTATCAGAATCAGACAGGACGTGTGCTTTGTTGTATTCGGGGGAAAAATAGTGAAGATGATCCAGAGAGATAAAGGGAATTTGGGGGTGGGAAGAGAGAGAGAGAGAGCGTGAAAGAGGGAAAGAGAGAGAGAGAGAGAGAGAGAGAGAGAGAGAGAGAGAGAGAGAGAGAGAGAGAGAGAGAGAGAGAAAGAGAGATTACTTTCTCAAACTGCGCAAAAGAAACTGGGTGTTGAAATAGGTTATCGTGTGCAGATGCAGGTCAAAACGATACAATTCAAAAGGAATATGAACTTTGATATATTACCATTTTTATGCTATCACTCATGTTCCCGCCTTTAGTAATTCTGCCCTCTCATGCTGTATCCAAAGTGTCTGGAACAAACAGCAACCAAAACTTCAGTATGTTTCTTTCTCATTGGTGATCAATAATCACATATTAACACACCGGATATTTTTGCTTTCTTTTCAACTCTAATCCTCTATTCCTATTCTTTGCCTCTCTGGTTGTGATGCCACCCAACCTGCACCGCTTTCCACCGCCAACGCCCAAAGGAAAGCCAAGAAATATTTGATGGATTTAACCCGAGCTAGTCGCATAATATGTCACTACATCAGGCCCGTAATTTCTCCACTGGCAATGAATTTCGGACACCCCTTCTCTGCTTGAAAAGAAAGAAAAATATTTCAACTCCTTGAACTTAAGACTCCCTGATTGTCGGCTACCGCCATTTTCAGCCCCTCTTGCCGCCTGCACTGTGTCGAAAAACCATTAGCTTGTGCCCTACTCAAACATGTACTTTCTCTGAAGAGCAATGTTGAGACATACTGGCTCTCAGTACAGTTGTTTGCTAGTAAGATAGAAAATCTTGGGTCAACACCAGAGCGCCGGTGAAGTTTGACAGCCGTCAGTCAAATATTATGATATGTGCATGCTCACGCTAGCTGTCGACTTACCTAACATTGTAACAATATCTAGCCAGCAATTTGCCCCTGAACTCGAATTCCATAGATCTAGGTGATGTGACTTTTTATGTCGGATTTACGAGAGATTCCTGTTCACGTCAGAGAAAATGCTAGCTGGTATTATAAGAACGTTATGTCACGGTCCATTGTAGAAGTTCGCAAGCTTTGTTGATCATTGTTCTTCACATCTTTCTGAGAAAGTTTATAGCGCAGTGGCATAATGATACAAATTTGAATTCTTTTGATTCCACAAGTTCTTTAGCTTTTTGGGTTAGCTACATGTTTGAATATCAGAGTTATAGCTAAACAGTATTATCCCGCTGATTCACTTCAAAATCCACCATGTACCAGCTTTGAAATGAAAAGAATGTACTCCTTGGTGCTGTGATATTCACTGTGTGTTTACTCCAGGACCTGCAAGCCGGATGGTGGTGCATTTGCCTTTTTTTTTTTTTTGTGATGTATCATATCAAACAGCTGACTATGTTCTACCAGACAGGGTTATTTAATTTAGAATACTTGTCACTTGAAAATACATTTAAAGCAGAGTGATACAACCGTTTAATGGACGAAATTGAGCATACAATACTGTCAGCAGCGGGCAAACGGACACAAGAACGGAGAACAGTTTAGGCATTATACTCGTCTGACACTTTTTATTTTATTCAGACTACATATTATTCATCTCACCGATATTCCGATTTTGGTATATTTATTGTGACCTTGTCTCTGAATATCTGCTGGGATTAATTTCCATCTTTACTAACAACAGTGCAAGACAGAGCCTGCACTATAAACCTTGCGTCAATCTGGTCATTTTCTTTCCCATTCATCTTCATATGGTTATCATTCCCTTTTTTCAGTACTTCAAACAGTTACTGGTAAAACATTTATCAATGGAGGAACCAGTAGTCCAACATCTGGCAATGTGACAGCGGCGGGCACAGTGTTTACATATGGAGCTAAAAGTTTATCTAACACAAAGGAGACGATCACTTCTCCCGGGCCAACTAATGAAACAGTGGTTTTAAAAGTAGGTTTTTTTGTATTTTCATATATCTTTATGCTTGTCTTATCTTCAATATTTTCTTTTAAGATGTCTGTCATTCACTGTAGGTGTTAGGATTACCAGGATGCTTTGATTTTTCTTGACAATCCATTTATGCATATTATGTGTAAACCAATCATATAGCATTTCTGACTGTGCAAGAAGAAAAAAAAAGACTTATAAATATTGAGCCTACAATCATAATTATCAGACGAAATGCGTTTCCAAGTAAGTAGTTTTCATGCCCGTCAGATCACACCATAGTTAACTCACGGAGGCAGAATTACTTCCCTATGCTCTTGCTAGTGATAGAAATGTCGAAATATTACTGCTAAATATTACAAAATAAAATGAAATGACAAAACAGGATATGGTAAACTGCACAGGGTTGTTATCAGGTGTATGTAATTTCGTTCCAGCTGCTATTGAGAGGTCTCAATGGAGGTATCCTGTACACTTTCAATGTGCCCACTGGCGTCAGTGAGAAAGTAATTCAACAAATCAAGCATCATTCCCGACCGGTGGAATTACCGCCCGAGACATCAAGAGAGCGTGGCCAAGGTGGCCATTCTCGCTTACCACTCCAGACTCTGCGTCCAAAATCTCGTCCAAAAGAGCCCCTGGTCGGCCGGGCAGGTGACAGGTTCGATGAGACTGTTTCTCTGGTTGGTTCGTTGGAAATTCTGCAAGGCAAACCAAGCAACGTCGCAGAAAAGGACATTGAACAGGGAGGGCAATCTGAGGGTCTCGATCAGACCAGTCCTGGTTCTTTTTCCACGGAAGAATCTCCGCTTCGTGAGTTACACGGAAATCATCATTCAAATGGGCCCTTAGAAAGAATTGCTCAAACATCCCAGCCAGTAGCAATACCACAGAGTTCCCCAAGCAGTGTAAACCAACCAGTTGACAGAGAGCATCATAATAATGATGTAGAAACACCTAGTCTGATTATCTCCAATTCTGAACAAACTGAGGAAGACTCAGAGGAGATCTTCAGTGATGAAAGCACGTCTGAAAGTAGAGATCACGATCTCGTACATATAACAGATTATAGTCAGCAATCTCTCGGAACAACAGATTCGGAATCAAACTCAGAAGAATTCGACAACAGTTCAGAGGAGAGAGAAAAATTACTTCACGACAGAAATCGTGAGTTGGTAACTGATGACGATAAAATAAAAGATGTGCTGAAAGACCACAAAATTATTCATTTTTTCAATGACAGCTTTTATGCTAATGAGGATCACGTAACAGAGACTCCAGAACAGTCTTTTTCAATTCCAATAGGCAGTATCGTAGACCCTAATGAAATAGAAGAATGGGATCCGGATGGTAATAATGAAGAAGTTACAAAAGAGCAGTCACAAAGCCCCTTTGCCTCATCAGGAGATGTTCAGACCTTTACCGGTGATACTGGTGATGAGGAGGATAACGGGAAGGGCGGTGGGGAATCAGTAGAGACCACAATGGTGTCGTCGACCACGCAGATGGTGAGACAAGCAACTACACAAAAAAGCAACGTTATTGGAAGTGATATGGCGTCGACTAGAGAATCTAGCCCCGACGTTGACAGTTCTAGTAGAAGAGATGGAGGACTGAATAAACAAAGGAAACATGCAAACCGTGCCGGTTCTAACAGTGCGAGACGTGGACAGCTACGTAAAACCCATTCCTTCTACAACCCTAAAGACAGCAGTTACTACCGAATTCCCAAATACTCTCAGAGTTTCACTTTCGCTGAAAGATATAAAAACATTTATGATTCCAAAAACTCTCAGACACAGTCCCGTCGACGTTTTAATAGACGTCATCGCCATCATCGGAACCAGCTTGAACATGAAGAGCAAGCGGTAAAAAAAGGAAATGTTGAAATAATATCAAGGGTTTCTGGAGGCACCCCTCATACTACCAATGGATCTTCAAGTGTTGTAAGTCCTCGAAGGCCTGTTTTGGCGAGAAACCCATCACGGTATGAAGAAGATGGCCAACGCGGAAACAAAATCAGCGCATTTGGATCTCCAGATAACCGTTTTACAGGCTCACGTCGTGGCAGTCGAGACCGTCAACAGAATGACCGGCACGACCATGCAAACAGACGCAGGCGACTTCGCGACCGAGAAGCGCTGAGGGAAGAGAGGAGGCGACGCATTGAAGAACAAAGAAACCGATACCAAGAAAGAATGAGGGAGTACAGGGAGAAAGTTCGGCAAAGACAGGCGGAGATCGAGGCATCCCGTCGTCGTGGTTCGACTGTAGATGGTGGTACTTCAAACTGGGGATCACATGAAAGCGTCTCGAGGGACAGTGGGTCATTCACGAGAACGCACCTTCGCCCTAGTAGCCTTTCTTCAAATCAAAGACGTCATGGAGATCTCCAACCACACGATGACACATATTATCTCCAACCATCCCTGGGAGCTCCAAGTCGCCCAGTACAACCTGCCATTTTACCACGTGTGATCCAGCCACCAGAGACCAGAAATCCTCAGTTCCATGAAGGATCTAGAAATGGTGGAGATCCTGCAAGGATCATACCGCGGTTTCAACCGTCCGAGCCACAATACGTTCCCTCGCCATCATCATCAAGTTTCTCGCCAGTCTCGGCCCTTGGTGGAAATGAGCTGCCATTTCAACAACCCCATACTCGTGGTTCGAACGTCCAGTACATTCCAACGAATCAGTTTCCCTCAGAAGAACTGCCAGCTCCTAATCAGGATGGCCCCAGCGATGCACTCCGCAACCAAATTCCTCTGAACACATTAACCACTGATGAAGTTGCTAGGAGGGCAGCATATGAATGGAGAATTTCAGGCCTGACAGAATGTACACACTCATGTGGTGGTGGTAAGTCCTGAATTAATTTTTACAAAATTACATGGGAGAATGGGACGCAATTGATGTTATTGTTTTTTTCTATTTTTTTTTGGTGAATATCAGGGAATCATGCGATATTCACGATTAAAGAATTCTCAGTAAAGTACTGTAGTAGATCTTGACTTCAACATTTGACACCTATTATGAGCTCATTTAATGGGAATGTATTGAAGTTTGTGTTGAATTAGGCAGTTATGTTCTCAGTAGGAATGTTAAGTTTGTGTGTTGTTGTAATAAAGTAGGTTAACTTACGTGCGTTTGTGGCACATTTGCTATGTTACAAATCATAGTGTCTGGTCCCATCTCATGTTCTAGGGGCTCAACAGACAATTGCTGTATGCGTGGATTCTCGGACTCAGGCGGTCATTACAGACGAAAATTGCCAGCAGATTCGCAAGCCCAAACAGCTGGCTATTTCATGCAACACAAGACCCTGTCCAGCTCAGTAAGTGTATTTGCCTGAGGATTACTGATTTCGAGAATTCTTATTACAGTTGGCTGATTCAGTCCCTCAATAACTTATAGGACTTGGTACTTCACCCTGTTTTTCACTTTGGTCTTTCTTCCCCACCCCTTCCTCTTCTTCTATGTTTTTTTTTTCATCATATTTCTTCACATGTAAACTGTATATTTCTTTGGCTTTGTCTTCTTTCTAGACGTCGTCTTCGTAAAACTTTCCAAGGTCTGGAGTACGTACCTATAAAATGTTCCAGTTGTTTGAAACCTGATAATTTGTATTTGAATTGTTTAAAACAAGCATGTTCAGCCTTTGGCTTCTTGACATCTTCTTCGTTTTGATATATCTCTTGTTTCTTGACAAATTGTCACTATTCAATGAAAACGCAAACAGATGGACACCTTCCCCATGGACGTCATGCTCAGTGACTTGTGGGCAGGGAGAACAAACTAGAACGGTGGTTTGTCAGGCCAGGGTTTCCCCTACCCTGAACTTGACCATGCCCAACTCCAGTTGTGAAGGTCAGGAAAGTCCGTCCACCAAACAGTCATGCATTAATAGCCCTTGCAGTTCTTGGCGAGTCAGCAATTGGACGGACGTAAGTTATCTTACAGCGGCACAGAAAGGTTTTCCTAAAATTCTTGTAACAAGTGATTCACCAATAATGTCCACAGTAATTTAGAATCTGTTGTGAAAGAGGTGACACAATATTAAATTTCTTTACCTTCTTATTTTCTTGGGTTGCATACGGCAGTAATGACGCATTGCGCCGTTAATTAATGCTGCTTCACAGACTGTGAAATGAGTTATTTAATTACTCTTCTCGGGATAGAAAAATGGCGTAATTTCTATTTAAAAAGTTAAGTTCATACTATACTGAAACAGAGAATGAACAGATGGAACAATATAACCAGTCCGACCAGAGTCTTGGATGTAATGGTCATAATTCTGACTGATTGGGTGCAACTTATTTATCATACTCCTGTTGTCCTGCGTGACTGTATTTCTTAGTGCTCAGCTCCATGTGGCGACGGTCAGAGAACCAGAGAGATTCATTGTACAGACCTGAAGGGCAATGTTGTACCTGAGGACACTTGCACTGAGCTGAGACCGAGTTCCGAAGAGCAATGTAATCTTGGGGAGTGTGGCAAAGGTTGGTTCTTCACTGAATGGCCGGAAGAGGTGGGTTAATTGCATGTTTTTCTTTTTTTTTTTAAATTGTACTTTAAGATAGATGAAGATTAAGATGAAACATGGTATAAGACTGGGGGGCCATCGGATGATTATGTAAAATTAAATGTCCAGGGCCCTCGCTATTGATTTACACGGTACTGGCGCCTTCAGGACATGTGCGAGAAACTCCTCTTGACAGTGCAGTCTTGTCAGTTTCAATACTGAACGTCTCTTCTTTTGTGAGTGTGCAAACTATTGCTTTACAACAATCACCTAGACTTCTTGGTATCCGAACTGAAAGTGATACGGTCCAATAGCTTATGGCTTATACAGCCATTTATCAGCCGTGAATTATTTACTCCCTATATACAGGCAGAGAGCGTCTTTTAATGAAATATTAATTTTTCGACATATTTTACAACACATAGCTTACTATACCTTTTACACGTGCTACTTTTTACACATACTGTATTAGTTCATTATATAGGTTATTACTGGTTATGATGCTGTGTGGAATATTCGTTAATTTCATAATTCCAGTGTTCCGAAGTTTCATTTTTACTCAACAAGAATTGCCTTGGTTTGCCCAACTAAACTATTTATTTTTGCCATATCAGTGTCCTGCTGAATGCGGATCGGGGGAGGCAACACGTAAAATTTTCTGTGCGAACGAAGCAGGGATTGCCGTTCCTGAAGCTCGATGTAACGAGACCCAGCGGCCAGCAGAGACACGTTCTTGCCGATCTAGCAGGCCCTGTGGTGGTCTATGGTTTACTGGAGAATGGTCAAAGGTAAAACGTTTTGTTATCGTCTTCCAGCCGACAAACTTCTAGTAGTTGTGCCCAGCTTCAGGCTTCCTTCATGCTGCTGTGCATTTTAGAATGGCACTGCTTACTGCATTCATCATAGCCTCTTTATGCAGGTAGTCTCGAGGAATTTTTTTTTTTAGCTGATTCCAGCCAGAAAATCTCATTGGGATCCACACGCAGTCCAACGTAGTCAAAATTCACTATCACCCATGTCAATCACATTTTGAAGTGAAAACTTTCAAACAAACAAAAAAATTATGAGAATATTTTATGGCATTTCTCATTCTCTGACAGTTCAGTTGCACGGGAGGAAGTTGTAGGCCTATCCTAATTTCCTAAATTATTTATTGATATGAAAAATGTTCCAAGTATAGAAGACTGGATGAAGTGTGAAATGTGAAGTATTTGAAAAATTATAACACTGAGCGAACTGGGGTTACTGATACGCTAATAGTCCGTATGATCATTATACTATTGTAAAGGCATGAAACTGAATTCAAGCTCACATTCTACAAATTAAAATAATTTAAATAAATAGAACACAGTTTAGGAATGTTTATGGAGTATATTTGCCGCAGCTTGAGATGATATACAATTCTATATTAATTTCCCAGTGTGATGCCACATGTGGCCAAGGAAACAGACGACGCGATGTCCTGTGTATTAAAGAATTACCGGGTCACGTATTTGCTGTGGTCGGAGA
Organism: Onchidella celtica; assembly: GCA_963931925.1. Classification (NCBI taxonomy): domain Eukaryota; kingdom Metazoa; phylum Mollusca; class Gastropoda; order Systellommatophora; family Onchidiidae; genus Onchidella; species Onchidella celtica. The sequence continues at coordinate 51,013,763 of OZ007567.1, read as the reverse complement.
TGAAAATTGTCAAGGTGTGGCCAAGCCTGTGGATGCAGAATCCTGCCAGCTGCCAGTTTGTGTGTCACAGTGGTACATGACGTCCTGGACTCAGGTGAGGGTGATGGAGTTTAGGTGAAAAGATGATGGGGGAAGAAAACCTATTAAGAATGTGGGTAGAAACTGGTACAGTGAGAACTAGGCAGATGATATGTGAAGATGGGGTGACATTGTTCTGTAAGATAAATTTATTTTAGAAATAGTTATCCTTTTTATCTGCCAGGGCCAACAGACTTCTTCTGCCGGCCCAGCCATACAGGCAGAAACAATGGCCTCGGATGCCTATTGCACCCAGGACCACCCAAGGCAGAGTTTTTATTAAGATCCCTGAAATTATGCTCTGCTGCGGAATTAGTCTTGGTGCCGCCAGGCTCCCTGGCGGCACCAGGAACTAAAGATCAAAATTCAAAAACCCTAGAGCCCTGCTGGGCTTTAATATCTTAATACTTGTTTTAACTGGGGCTCTAGAGGAAAACAGACAACTAGTGACATGTTTCATTGGCAATAAAGGGATCAAACTCCTGAAAGGGACAGTGAAATAGAACTGCTTTTCTGTCTTCCCTTTTTCTTGTCTTGCCCTTGCCCTTACCTTGGCGCATCCCAAAAAATAATAAATAAAAAACATTACTAGGAAGAAAGCACGAAGAACGACGACAACAGAAAGAACAACAACAAACAAGAAAGACAAAAGAGAGAGACAATCAAGAACAGGGGGCCAACAGCACTATGCTGAGGCCCCCGAGAAACAAAAGAACTCATCCGGATGGGATGAGACCAGAAAAACAAAATTTCTGACCACAGAAAGAACGGAAATGATGAAAGGCAAAGAAAGAATAGAGGGAAAGTGCTGGGCAAGAGACATAGGCCTGACTACTGTGAAGACATTTACATATACGGGTTGGCTAGACGGGCTTTCCCGTTCTTAACAAAAAATCCAAAGTCTTTTTAATGTATTTACAATATTCCTTTAACTTCTGTACTCACTAACAGTGCTCCCAGAGCTGTGGAACTGGCTATCGCACACGCGAGGTCAAATGTCTGGACCCCGATCAGAAACCAAGTGACCATTGTCCACTGCATAAACGACCCAAAAAACGAGATGTTTGTAACACACACGACTGTGCCAGTGCCCAAAAAGAAGGTGACAGTTTAAAATCATTGTTCCTGAATTAACCACAAGAAATTGTCTGTATTTCATTATTTAGATAAAAAAAAAATATTCCTCGAAAACCACCCATGTCAGAGGTTAGCACAACTTTTCAACAAATTTTAAGAGATATGTGGCTGAGAACTAAAGCATAGTGTAAGATAACTTAATTGTTTCTTTTATTCTTTCATCCCCAGATGACCCTGAATGTGTGGATAAGTTTGCTCAGTGCAGAGTGGTGAAGAGAGCCCGTTTATGTAGATATGCTTATTACAAAACAACTTGCTGTAAATCATGTTCATCTTGGAAGACGTGAGGACTCTGGAGTCTAGGATCTTAATTTTCAAGAGACTTTGTGTCCAATATCTTGTTCTGGTGCATTAGAAATCTTTTTTCCTTTTCGATTTTAATTCTTTCATGTCTTGTATATGCTATGCATCTAGACCAGTGGTTCCCAAACTTTTTACAAGCTACTCTCCCATGGCTGTCAGAGGGATAATGGAGAATGACAAGTGTCTCTAGTGTCAGGACTTGGTTGTATTTAATGTTGTGATTACAGTATTTAGAGTGCTTATCCAGATATTCATCGAGATGTGGTATTTTATGTCCCAACTCAGAAAAGCTGGGAAATCTGACTACTTTTTGATGGCCAATGTTGTGCTGAAATATGACTGACATGGACAGAAACATTGAGACAAATGATTTGGCTTTGGTCATTGTCACAAATCCCAGACTGGGAAATGTAATAATTATGACAGGACAACAATCACGAACGAACAAGCATAACACTTAACAGAACAACCAAACAGACTCACACATTTAATATATATAAAAATAAGATATCTATGCAATTACACACATTACATTAACTCAATTCAAATACCATTCAACGGTCAGCATTCCCGACATTCATTCTTCTACGGGTCCACAACCCGATAATACTTTCTAAAATATGCTCTGGCCTCAGCCTCACATCTATATATATATTACTTGCTGGCCTCTCTTATTGGCTCCTGCTCAACCTAATCTCCGTATCTGAATCTCCCCTCGAGGTCTTAATAGCACATTAATATTTCAATAGCACATTATATTCTCAATGGCACATTAACATCTTAATAGCACATTAACATCTTAATAACAACGTCCCTGTCTGTGGCCAGACTGCCACGACTCATGTGCTCCCGCTGTCCTGCGCGACAACTTCACTCAGGCAGGCCTGTGGGTAGCCTTCTGCCCAACCCCGGCACAAGTCCGCTCACCGCGGGTGGCTTCTCTGCCCGACCCCGGCACCTATAAGAATAACATTACATTTCTATGACACCATACAATTACTATCCACTTCACCACTCATTACGAACTATCAAGCGTACACACAATAGTCCACCTTTCACTCACCACACCTCTTACGGTAACACACCTCTACCGTGTTACACCGCACTCAGACTCGCTACGAATCCATGATCCGAACTTACATCTATCGCTCATTGCGCACATCTCTATACACAGTAATCAATGACTTTCACCTTCCTCACATATAACTTATTTACATCATGGTCATAGGAGAATATAGTACATCAATCATCATCATTATCAATCATAGTTCAACCTACCAGTCATCACTGGAAAACACACAACAATCTCCCGACTGCTCTCTTCACGTCTGTCCCCTTGGACTTTCTTAACTTGCAGTGACTTTTCACTACACAAGATTTACCTCATCGCCTTCACTTTACTCACGTCTTGCACGCTTCCACGTTAACTAACAGAAGTCAATATAGGTGAGCAGCCTCACTATCCCGTGAGTCAATCCTACACTTCCATGCCCCCGTAATCCTTGAATCTCGCTCACTCCACTCGTGACAGTCATTACAGGTTAATTTCAGTAAAATGTAACCATATTTCTGAGAATTGCCATGTGTGATGTCACTGAGTATTCCCATACAAGGAACATTCTACTTTGCTTGCACTTTAGCAAAATTCAGGGAGGGACTGTGAGTTCACATTGTGAGAATACACTGTGTTCCCACAAACACTTATCTTGTCTTGTCCAATCAAAAGCAATGCACTTCCACACATTAAGCCTTGTATCATCAGGCATAGGAACTAATGGAAACATTTCCTGAACTTTTCACATAATGCTTCACTGTTACAGGCCCAATTATGGGCTGACAAACCAGTGTTTAGTTCTGACTGTAAATTTCTATATCAGGAAAAAAAATGGAAATCTGGACATTTCTGGAGGATTCCCATCCCTGTACGTTGTTCAACTGCTGGATTGTGTAGACAGATAAGCCCTCTTGACACTGAGCACCACATGTTAACTCTCTATTATTGCTCCTTCTCCTTAGATCATCCAAATGCCCCATAAAAAGGGAGGGGGGGGGGGAAGAAGTTGGGGATACTGCCCTCTTTGGTAACCACTGTCCTAGACTTTCACTGCTGGCATAATTCTGGTTATGATGTGATCAGACCATGGTGGGGAAGAGAAAGTGGATGGCATGTCGTAGTATCGTGAGCCTTATATGATAAGAGAGTGTACAGGGGTAAGTGAAATAAGCATGCAAATTGGATGGGAGTGTTTGAAATGCCTGGTCACATGACTTCATTTAGAGAAAGCAGGTTAGATCAAGTGAGAGGGAAATTTGTGATGAAAGGGAAAGAAAAAAAGGGACAGCGTTGACAGTCTCACATTACTCAGACTCTCTTGTGAACTAAGTATGACCAATTGATTCCTTCTATAGGGCCAAGAAAGACCCCTGGAGTGGTTCTGTGTAGGTGGAAGAAAACAAAATTTACATTGGTCTGTCAGTCATTCAGGCATATTAGACAAAAGCAATTCGTCCTAAAAGCACCTTGGTGTTTTATTGAAATGATTTGCTTACCTCCAGAGAATGAGGGTAGTGGTAATTGCAAAAAGAGTTGTTTTTTTAAAAAAAGGGCGGTGGGGTTATTGTAATGAACTATTTCAGATATACTGTATATTGTTGATTAAATGCAATGCTGGTCGTTATTTTGGTAATAAATGGGACAGCTGTCCAGCGTTAATAAGTTTGTCACATGTGTTCTAAGGGAGTACAACTGAGCCGTGGTGAACTGTTATTTGTAATAAAATTGTATAATAATTATTGTCTTATTGTAATTCAGGGACTTTGCAGAAACTAAGTTTATTTCTAAGTTGAACTTTTCATAGCTTGTAAACTTTCTGAGCCTGATCAGTACTAATACTCCAGAACCAATATTCATGAGCAATGTTTAATGCTGTATTCGCAAATCAAATGAATGCTATCAAATATTATTATTTCCTGAGTAACATGTCAAAAAGAGAGTGATTAAATATTTTGTTGCTTAGTGTAACTTTTTTGGGATATGAAATGCACTGTAATAGTTTTATTACAATGTTATTACTTCCTGGTCACACCCCATAAATTACACTAGACTGCAAACTATTTTCTCAAAATTTGTTATTACTATTCAGTGATCATGTGTTTTGCCCGTGAATGTTTCATGAACTTGGATCCCTCATTTTTGTTTTATCACTCCATAGAAGAAAATCATTATGAAATCATCATAGTTATTTTATCATAACATGGATTATTTCTTATTGATCGTGTACATTTGTATTGGCTTCAGTATATTATATTATGTTTAGTTCAGTGTTCTTTGAATGTAACTAGACTATAAAATTGTGTTGTTTCTTTTTTTGTTAGTTGATACAACCAGTTTATATCTGTATTATAGCTAGTCTAAGCATCACCTAAGGTTTACAGAGCTATCATAATACTATTATCATGTTTCTTGAATGCCCAATGTATAAAACTGCTGAGGGCAAATCTTGAAAGACTTGCAAAGAGAAATTTTGTTACAAAACAACTTAATGTACAAAGCAGCACATTACTAATGAAATGTCTTTGACCTCTTTTGATTTTTTTTTTGCCATGCAGCTGAAGTGGCTCTTACTAAACATGAGCATTGAAATCATGTTTCGTGCACCATTTTGAGAACTCTTCAATTTGAAGAATATGATAAAAAAGACTTACCTTTAATAATGGTAATGCGCATGTATCCATGATTTTATATTGAAATACATGTATCTTGAAGATAGTTTGCCACAATCAAAGTATATCAGTACATGAGGTCAGAAAAAAAAAATGTGCCCACCATTAACATTTTGTGACATATATAAATTTATTTGCTGAAGAAGAAGAAAAAGATTTTTGAAGTGTGAATGAAAAAATTGGAACTTCAACAACAGCATCGTGGTTATGGCAGGATGGATCATCATGGTATCTTTAGGTTGATGTCCAAGGCATGAACTCATTTGAGGTTAATGTTAAAACTTTCAATTAATAGTGGAGAAAATATCTAAATATGTTAGTGTTTGGGAATACAAAATACAGGTATTCCATGGGACTGACGAAATATTATAAAAAACCACAGGAGAAACAGATTATTTATGGTGGAACATGACAGTATGTGAATTCAGACCATTTTTAGTCACACTTAATAAATAATGCTTTTAAAAATCTTTTACCATCCTGCAAATATCCCATGTAACTAACATATTTACCCAATAATGGCTTGGTAATCATTGATGTATATGTTGTCTTTTATTCACACAGTATCCATGAGGAGGTTCATTTCAATGTTTATTCTGTTTATGTGTGAAAAATTATGGATATATTACCACTTGTGGGAAGAGGAGCTTTCCTCAGTAAGCTTTATACCAAGCTTTCATGTTTCTTAGTAAAACAGAAAGTTTTGTTGTTACAATGGATCTTCGTTAAAGCAAAGAATTATATACTATATAAATGAATGTTTGTGTTCTACTTATACAATCATTTTTAGAATGACCATTCCGAACAAATTAATACTTAGTAGATCGCTGGAATTTGCTCTTGAACAGCTGATGTTTACTGCTCTTGTAATTCAGCAATTCCCAGTAAAAAGATAACTATAAAATTATTTCATTTGACTTTATGATGGAAACACTGCTGCCATGAATCCCATGCACAGTATTTTAAAGTGCCCTAACACTGTAAAATTGTCTCAAAGAAAGTACTGTCTGCCACTTTCAAATAAGTCGCATATAAATCCAAACATGGCACAGTGTTATTGGGCAAACATATACAGATTAATGTTGGTGTAGATTCTGCTTTATTTTGCTTGTACTGGCCAAATAAAATACTGGATGTGCCCAAGTTCATAACAAAAGTGTATAGTAATAATGTACCTGTGACTACCGGACATGCATCAAAATGTTGCAGTGCTCGATCTTGTCCTACTAAAAAAATTACTTACTTCAGTGCCATCGCGCAGTAAGCGGCAATGAAAACGAAAAATCTACGAAGAATTAATTCAAATAATCTATTTCGGATAGTGACTTACTGCCTATAGCCAGGGCCGGATTTAGAGACCCTAAGCTACTTGTTAAGCCTGAAGGCCAATTTTTAAAAAACGCTACCAGGTGGTCTCACAGAAGGTAGCCCTAAAAAAGAGATAATAATATGCTTTTGATAAAATTTGTTTTCAAATTAATTTGCTTAAAAAAAAAATTAATTGAAATATTACATAAATCAATTACATGTGAAGCATTACTACAATATTAAATAAGCAACAAAAAAAAATAATTAAAAAAACCCTGAAATTTTGAGAGGCTTTTTTTTATTGTGTTTAGCTTATTTAGATCAGGCCTAAATCCGGCTCTGTACACAGCACAGTATTAACCACCCATCCAACTCTGTACGTCAATCCGATGCAGATTTGTATGTTTTCCTGAGGGTTGGTAAAATTACGGGAGGGACAGGTTTTCTACATTAAACTGACATCGGCATGATGTCAGAACCAGCGGATCTACGTAGGAACGATGTCAGACCTTTCAGAAAACTTGACGTCAGACTTACAGGTTGGATTTCCACAGGGTTGCTGGTTAGGATTTTTTTTTTTTTTTTGCGGGGGTTTGCTCCTAATGATTTTCCTAATATAATACAATTCATTACAGAAAACTAGCTTCATCAAGTAATAATGGGCATTTATTAGCCGTGTGAAATACAAGTGGTATATTAGAATATGAATTTATTGAACATAATCATAGTTCATACACCAGCCAGGAAAGTGATGAGAATTAGCTAAAGGAAAGAAACGATCTATTTTCCGTTGTATTCTCGCTGTCTGCATTTGTCTTTCAGGGTAATCCACCCCCTTACTTTGTTATCGAAGTTCAATGTTTTTGGTTGCCTATCTTCCCAATTTCTATACTTTTAAACCAGCTGAATATTTGTGTATTTGTGCGTGCAAGCGACTATTGTGTGCTTAGGAATATACAAATGGACAGGGATTTTGTATTTCAAGGGTGCGGTTAAAATTCGCTCATTTAGTCATTACATTGAGGCGGTTTTCCATTCTTGGTCTAGGATGACAAAACTCTGACCAAGTGGCTGGATGGCTACCTGAGACAGATTATTTAGTCGTCCAGAAAAACAACAATAAACAAACAAAAAATATACAACAGAAGTTACCTGTTTTGTTCCCAAACTTTCTAAAAATTGAATGTGAAGAAATATGCTACCCTGTTTTCACACTATTATAAACAAACCTACAAATCCACTATCAAAACCTAGTTTGGCCTATTCTGAGGAACTTGTGGTCTGACACACATTGTTTTCACTTTTTAACAGTGAAGTGAACTGTGTGGAAAGTAATGTAATTGTCAAGGATTTGCAGAATGACTTTTAAAAAGTCATGTTCGATTCGCGAAATGAAGACTGTTGTAACAGACTCATTTTGCTCATTTAGTTCCCCTCTTTTCCCTGACGTTTCTTGCGTGTTCAGAGATTCAGTCCATAGATATTGTCCATTATTTATTTATTTCCCCTTTGATACTTCAACCAATCAATAAGGACGGTGATTAAAGATTCCATGCATTCATTCCTCCTCCCTCTTTCAGTGCAAATCCGTAAGCGATCTGTTAATCTAATGTAAAAAAAGAAAGAAGATAATTAGGCAAAATAAAAAAGAAAGAAAAGTATTACCAGAAGTGCAAGTATGGACTCCTTGATCATCACTGTCTGCTGTTGCTTTGTTTCGGTTTATTCATTCATTAGCCGAGTGTTTTTGATATTGTGTATTACCTCATTTGAATGACTCTAAGCTTATATCTTTATTACTGTGTACAAGGGTTGCCTCAGCATGCAGCTCGCTAGACTGTATTGCAAAAAGTTATTATTTATTCATGTTCCTTAGCTTGTAAGTGTCAGGAAGTAGTTACCTAATTCACTTCTAATATCATTGTCACCATTTAGCATTTTATTGCTGCATACCAAGTTTTTATAATATAACTTCCTTTTTCACATATTAAAAGAAAAAACAAACAAACAAAACCAGCAAACAACCACATTTTTCTTAGGCTGCCTCACTGTTCCCTTGAATTGGTCACAGGCCGTTCCTGAGAATTAGAAACCAAAAACCCTTTTTTTCTGTTTATGCTGCAGTATTACTATCCTCTATAATATTTATAATTTAGCCTTTTACCCCAGTACTTTGTAGGACTACTGTAAATAAGTAAAGCAGATTTGAATTCAGTAGAAACATTTTGTTTGGGAAGAAATAAAATTGATAACATAAACAATGTGTGAATACATGTGTGTACACATTCTGAAAAAGCAGTTTCATTATTTATGATGCATGTATTAATATGCTCATTTTTATGTCTTGGTATACTCTCATATTGTGTAACACAAACTCTAACAAGAATACATGACGATTGTTCATCAGTGCATTGTTTGTTCTTTGTTTGGTTTCTTGTTTTAGTCCTAACAAATTTAGTTTGGAGGTGAATTTCAACTAATGAAACTCTCATGTCTGTGAAAGGTCCACCTACCAGTTCTGTCATTGAAAGCCAAATAGGCAACATGTGAACCATAAACTGTACATATCGAAATAATATAATTGTGAACAGGATTATCTTTAATCAGACTCGAAATCTGGCAATATTTACCCCAGTCATGCATGGGGACGGACAGTGCATTTTAAAGCAGAGAAAGAAACACTTGGAACAAATTCCGATGTAACTTAATCATCCAAAAGGCTCGAGTGGGTTTCATTTCAAAATTCAGGAGAGTTCTTCTCGGCTCAAAGACCAGTTATGTATGGAAATCATTGTAATGATAGTTTCGCAGTGGAAAAAAAGACATACAAGTATTGTAAAAATGCGCAGAAATTTTACTTGTGTGGACTCACAGTCAACGCCGTGTTTAAAGCCTGACGCCTCCCCCCTCCCCCCCCCCCCCCCAAAAAAAAGCAGGCGTAGTTAATGGAGATGAATGTTCCATTATTGAGTAAACAGATTTTGTGAAATCTGACCCCCGTAGGGATCGTTCTTCGACTTCTCCAACACTCAAATGATAACCCAGTATCATACTTAAAGGCTCATAAGACCATGACATGTATTTGATTCACTTTTGAAGAAATCTTCTTCACATCATTGTGATGGTACAGCATTATTGGGTATGCCCAGATCAGGGATAGAATTACAAGATGTATGGGTTATGATTCTCTTGTATCGCAAGAAAGGCCTTAATATGGCAGAGGCAGTGGCCAATCTGGATGAATTTACTTGATTTGTGGCGGTGGGACCACCTCCTCCTTCGGATAGAGGCTTGCTAGTCATGGTGAGCAAGGATTTATCAGCCGAAATACGAATGTGAGCACTCTTTTGACACCAAGTCAACCAAACTCGGTAGTGATACGTAAACGCCATGGCAGCCCATGCGAAATACACTGCAATAAGAGAGACCATCAATGTTATTATAGCAAAAACGGATTCTACTTTTCCAATCGCTTGGTAGTGCTTTACCCCTATACTACACAAATATGTGCTGGCAACGAGCAAAGGAGTTAATAAGGTAAAACAGGACATGTCACACACCAGACTTGAAAAATCCATGTTATTCGTGGGGCGCCTGAAGTATTCCCAAAGTGAGGGCAGAATTCGTTCTACAGGGTAGGGAAACGAGCAAAGTTCACATTGCGTTCTTCCATTTGTGCAGAGCCACTTCTCCAGGCAGGTAATATGCATGTATCCTATGGTGCCGGTGCAGAAACAAGGGGACACAAGGTTTTCCTCCTTGTCACTTTCTTGGCAGATTCTACAACAAACCGTGTCACTCTCTGTCCGGCTTAAAGGCAGTGCCACATTCGCTTGCCGTACCGATGCAGAGTTTTCAGACTGGATCTCTGCTGGATTCTCATCTCTGAGAGGATGATGATTCGGATCTTCTGTGCTGAAAACATTCTGGGTGCGGCGTTCTGATCTCGATTCACCCGCTTCAACGGTGTAAGTAATGAGTGCTGGTAAGCGTTTGTGACAATCATGATAACATAATGGCCTTGATTCAATGCTGCTGGCAGATCCGGAATTTTTTATCTTTTCGAGGCTGCTGGTTATTAATCGCAGTGGTCGCATGAAATCGTCAGAAATTTGGTTAAGAGAAGCGGTTGCACTTGCCGACGACGGAACATCGCTGTCAGGCGAACAAGAAACGCGGTTTGAGAAGGGATGTGGGTGCCCTCTTACATGGAAAGAGTCCACTTCTCCTACCGAATCTTGCTTAAACGCATCAGATGTTACTTTGACCTCGGTGCTCACAAGTAGTTTATCCGAATTATCTGTGAGAGAATTGGAGGACACGCTGTGTGCCACCTCTTCAGCAGCTGTATCAACATTGGGATAGGTTACAGCGGGTGAAGGTTGAATAGCTTCACTTAGGAATGGTAGGTGGTCATGTTTGGCATCGGCATTCGTTACAGATGTTACCGATGGTTTGGAGACATCTTTATTCTAATGGATTAAAGATGAAAAATATTAAAGCTTGACACTTTAACTGTTGAAAAACAACATAAAAAACCCTATTCTGTAGAATGTTGTCGACGTAATCCTAGTCGAGAAGCATAGAAAAGCAACTTAGCTGGATTTAAAATAATTATGTCGGTAGCGGAACAACAACAACAAAAAAAATGCAAACATGCAGACGAAAGACTATGGTTCCGAAAATAACAATGAACGACAGTGGATGCAGAAAGTAACAAAATGAATGAAGGAACGCATTAATATAAGTGACGTATCACAGTGGGGACTAGGTGGAAACAGTTTAAAGAGAGAAAGTATAGTACCGAATTGGACGAAAAAGAGAAAGAAAAAGACGAGAAGAGGGATAACAAAAAGTTAACTAGGCCATGATCCTTGACCACAGTGACACAGCAATGTGTGTCTCGGTAATACACTGTGATGCTAGCTGAGGTGCCGAGCGTTGCCCGGAATAAACCTGTTTACTGCATTATTTTCAGTTCTTGGTAATCTATACTATATATATTTGTGGACTTGGGATTTTTCGTTGCAAAAGGCTGAACCACTCAACACTCAGACTTCAAATTTTATATGGTGCATCAGAATGGATGTAAGAGTTCACAGTTTTTAATAGAAGTCTCAAATCGGTGTAGTTTTTTTTTTTATGGAAATGTATTGTTTCCCCAATTTCCACTAGGCTCACTGACATGCTGTAGGTTTTTATGACATCATCACTTCCTGAAAATTGTCGGTGCGCACCACTGCACACTATGTACTGTCCTATCGCTGAGTTTTGGGGATGACCCTACGCATCTCGGCTTTTGTTCTTATTCTTTCGGTCTGAAGTGGGGTCCTTTGTTGTTGCATCTCCCTTATAAGCTATATGTGCAGCATTAATGCCTTTCTTAGTTCACAGGCGTCTTAAGTTTTACCCCCCCCCCCCAAAAAAAAAACAACCTAGAGAAACCTGTTCATCGAACAGGTACTCAGCTAGTTATATATAATTAGATCTACTTGAATGTCCGAGCTCCTCTAAATTTGTTTGCTGTTTTTCAGATGCAGTCTTATTGCCTGCATTTCCCCTGCGCACCAATGCCCTACGCACCCGATCAGCTGTCGAGGCGACCACTGTATTGAACTGGCATAGTAATCTGCACATTCGCCAATTTGTATAGTAAACAGACAATATTGTGCGTCATGGGAAACGACTATAGGACAACATAAAAACGCGGCGTGGAAATGGTTTGAGTTCAAATTGAGTAGAAAAAGATTCTCCACTGAGCATAATACAAATATTAACGCGCAATTGTATTTGCCCGTCGCAAACTAAACTATTATTATTTTAAAACATATTTAGGTGAAAACTGCATATTTCTAGGTTTGTGGTATCTCGGAATCCTCGGAATAAATTTTGCAACTCGTTCTTATCCTAGATCTAGATATCTAGATCTAGATCTAGATCTAGCAGATGTAAATTTAGCCTACCCGCTGATCCATGACAGTTTTATGAGGAAGTGAATGTCTTCTACATTTGTGGGGGGATGTGTTGAATTTGAACTGGATGTGATGTAGAAAATCTCTGATGGCTTAATTATTCCCAAGTTTAAGGGAACAAATTTTAAAAGATTCAGATCCACCCCATTGTCTTAACTAATCACACCACATCAATAACTGTGTCAGCCAAACAAGACCACCGGATATGACGTATTATCACAGTCAAAGGTTAAACCGGGGTGCCTATCGACCATCATTCTACGAAACAATCCACTAGCTAATAATTACATTGATGTCAGATGAACAGAAATGTTCTGTGGTTGAATTCCTATACATGATGCAAAACAACTTGTGAAATGTCTCTTTCACACGATTTTTTAATGTTTTTATGGCTCACACGAGTGGTAAGGGTTTTAACTTAGATGTTAAGGGTTTTAACTTAGATGTTAAGGGAATGTCCAGTCCGGGTGTCATCTAGCTATAATTAGATCTGATTCATATTGTTGTCATTATGTTGGAAAAATTACAAGATTATTTATTTTTCCTTTCAGTCTGTATTGCTATCATTGCTCTTTGCTATGAGGTTGCAGATGTTGTTGAATCACTTGGGGAGGAAAATTAAACAGTCCTGCAAAAAAACCGGAAGCATGATGCGAGTATTTCTTTGGGATTGGCATAGCAAATTTGTTTAGTTCGGTTTTAACTGACTCAACGAAAGGACAGAAACTCATGCACATCATATAAATCCATGCATTTTACATTTTGTCGGAAACATTCGGAATGTGTGATGACGCTATATGGCACGCTGCAGAGCTGAGACAGGATAATGTTGGCACATAAAACTACGTGACTGGAAATTTAGATGGGGAACACATTTGTGGGCACTACTGATTGAACCACCCTGAATTAGCTGCTGGAATGTTGATGTAACAGTTCAAACAGACCCACGTTAGCTGCCATGTTGTGTTTTGACCGGTAGGAATGGTTATGATGGCTTTCAGTCTCAATGTAATTTTAAGTTAACCTTATTTCGCCATGAATCCTGAGAAGTATTCACTGCAAACAGTACTGATTAAATCTGGGGAGCTTACAGTCACTGCAACGGTTTAGATTTGATTTCATTTCTGCTTTCACCACTTTTGCCCTTTCTCCCTACCTATTGAAATGAACTAGACATACCCCAGAACTTGATAGATTGAATGGTAGAAGAAAAAACAACAACCCATTCAAATCCTTAACCAAACATCTGCATTTACAACTACTGCAGACACAGAAATCACTCATAAACACCTGAAGCAGCACAAAGAGTTGACTTTCTCATATTGGCCAGTGGTATGAATTATATTACAACTATCAGAGGTACACATGGTTGCTCGGTATAAGCCTGCTTCTGCCTTTCCCCCCCTCCCCACCCGCCCCCTCTCTTATCGCCCGCCTTTCACCTCTTCTTCCCTCCCCTCCCTTTCTTCAGTACGCCACTGGCAATGATTTCGCAACAATTCTGATTCGCTCTCCAATGGTGCGGAACTATAGGTTACTTTCGATGACGCCTTGGCGACCTTCACAGTAATTTGCTCTTTGTCCCTCATGCAAGTTTTCTCTTTTCACATTTAAACAGCCGGTCATCGGTCTAAATACGTGATTTACAAACCTTCTCTTGCGGATGCTGAATGAGAATATTAATAGTACTGGTCTTGGGCATTTACCTAAGGCAGTTTCTGAATAAAACGTGGACACACGAACAGACAACACATATCTGTGTAGATTAATAATTATACAGATTACTAATAATATTAATAATATAAGTGAAAGGAACGTCAGCTGATCCTATGTGCAGTCCTAGAAATGACACAGACATTTTCGTCATAGAATACCAACGATCAAGTATTTCCTGTCACATTTCTGTACACACAGGCTGTCCATTGCCTATAGTTGCCTAAGCCTGTTAATATTTGCCGAAACGTAGGGCAACCACAATGAGACTATGTCCCACAGTTTCTTTCTGGAATTTGGAATATTTAAAAGCGGAAGCACAGACCTTCAACTCGGCCCATTTTCAAAACGTGCACAGGTTTTCCGTTTCATCATAACTGCACCAAAGGAAGCCATTGTATTTTCTATTCATTATTGCAAGCAAACAACACATCAGATTTTTACTCGGGTTAGCCCACAGACTAATAAATTAACCAGACTGGAAACACGAGCTTCGGGCTGTGTCGTTTTTTACGGAATTTCCCGAGCGACGACTGTATAACCAACATGGCCGCCGCTTGGGAAATTCCGATTCTATCTGCAATAGAAATTTCTTTTCATTTGTCAAGATTGGTTGTACATATTAATTTCTTGGTGCGGAACCAAACTTCCGCGTTCAGTAGGCGCGTCAAAATGGTGTCATTCAAACTTGTAGCTATGCTGAAGCGTCGGTCGCTACCTTAAACCTAATATGGCGGATGGTTCATGACCTTTCACACAATGGGATCATCCAGCCTGGTTAATTTATTAGTCTGTGGGTTAGCCTGATCAAATGTGAATGGTCGAACGTATTTTACGTGTTGTGAAATTAAAGTTCGTCATAATGCTTTAGAGAAAAGTTAATGGGTCTTATAGTGTCTGTGAATCTCTGGAGGAATTGACAACAGGCAACATGTTTATTATTTTCAGCTACTGTATGTGATTAGGATGCTTTCAACAACTTTATAGTTGAGTTGGTAATTTCACCAAGAACTGCCTTTAGTTCTAAGCTTTGTCATGTTTGTTTCTCCTATTTTTAACACCAAAGGACGTTCCCCACGTCTCCATTAATCTGGACAAGAAATAACACTAGAAAGTTAAAATATTATTTTCTTTTATTGGTGGCCATTCTATCAGTGGTGGAAATATCTGGTACTCATTTTCTACATTTGTACGGTAGCAGTTTTTATGAAATGCAAAATCCTTTCGAGTGGTGGTTTCACTTGTTGTAAATGGTCACAAATGAAGTTTAGTTTCAGTTCAAGCAGTATTATATGGGAACTGTAACTATACCGAGAAAAAGAGTCTCCGGGAAAGCGGAGGGCAGAGGCGAATGAGTTACACTTAAAATTTTTCCCATCACTGCTTCCCTGTCTTTTGCTTGTGTTCTAATGTTCGATAGCAAGATCCCGGTAATGAGGAAGCAAGCAATAGTTAGCAAATGGATTCGCCTGTTAGTATGTACAGTTGGTTGAATGTTAAAATGGATTGTTGACCGAGTCTCCCTCTCTCTCTCTCTCTGTCTTTTTTTTTTATGCGACATACCAACCCCTCCCTATTGAAAGAAAAAAAAAAGTCAATCACTCTGCATGTATATATATATACATTGGTTTTGACCGAGCTCCACAGGCTGCCAAATGAGGATAAAAGGTCAAAAACGAGTTTAGAGAGGCGGAAAAAACAGCGAAAGAGAACCAGATCAGTTTATATTCATGTCATGCTCTCCAATGCGGTGTTCATCCTGCGAGCCAGTTTGTTTTCCATGCATCCATATATAGATTGCCTGGCTACAAAAGCATAGAGAGGCACCCAGCTTCAACCACATCAGCCCCAGGACGGGGATACCTACAGATATCCACACGATCAGAATTATGAGGTGGAGAGAACATCGATAATTTCGGTTTTCGTGAAAGGATTTTTTCAAAGACCCGTTACAGTGAGTAAAGACAAAATCAGTTGTTGCTGACACATTTTATTGTTACATTAGTGTAAGAAAAGATAGAACTGTGCTGAGAGGGAGTACGTATTGTTTTGCCAAAGGAACACATGCCACGTAGCGAAAGGAAACCCTTTCTGCAAGTCTTCCGAGGGCAATTTTTTAAAAACAATATCCGCTCCTTTTTTGCCGTATCTGAGGTACTATTGTAATTCTACAGAGCTGTCTTTCAGTTTGTTTTATCTCTATAAAGACAACACTGTTGATTATTATTATCATTATCATTATCATGGCCATTATCGTTATTATTATCATAAATTCCAGTTCTTTATTTCAAATTTCAATACTGTAATCCACCCAAGTTCCACTCATTTGTGCTGCGTTGTGAGGAACAGTGATTCTGTGCTTTTGAAAAATAAACTAGCAATCAATATTTTATCTTTAATGAACAGACAATGCCAATTATTCCTGACTTCAAATGTTTCCTACTGGTGCTGTTGCTGATATGGCCTGCGCAGTTATGTGCACAGAGAAACCAAGGGGACACTTTTCCTCTCAATTACCCTCCCATTAGAGAGCCAGCAAAGTGAGTATACTTATGCTTCTCAACGTTTCGTACATGGAATTTAAAGAGACCGGACTATTTTCCTGCCGTATTCCTTATCATTTAGATGCCCGGGTTGATTGTCGCTCAAGATTCTTATGACGAATCAATTTTAATGTCAAAGCATGTTTTTTTCTGGAGATAATTACTTTAGCGGGAGAGCGTGGAAGATGACTCACAGAAGCAGAACACAGCATCGTAATACTGTAATATAATGTGGACTTATTATTATAATATATACATGAATTTGCGATATGACACAAAATATTTCCATCCATAATCCTAATAATTTCATCATTACCATGTCCATTAGAACAGCGTCTTATTGTTTTGTATTTATTTGATGGTGTTCTATTGAAATAACATCTTACAGCAGAAATCAACGCATCCCGCCGAATACAGCCGATCGGCCAGAATATGTCGATACTCGGAGACCAACCTATGGATGGACGTATTACCCTCTTGCTGAGCGGCCTGTGGAGCCGCCTGGCACGGGAGAACCCAGTGGACAACCAGGGAAGAAGCCACCGCATCTAGAATATGTGACAAACACTCCTCTTCCCAGGCAGATTGGACCTGGCCGCCCAGACCGCCTGCTAATACCTAACTATCCAAGACGAGTTGTAAACGCTACAATGCCAAGGCCGATCGGTAATTTCAGTACCACGCCTAGGCGGCCTGTAGATTTGTCTGGACCATCTAGGTTTGAAGAAACACCTCTTCCGGATCGGGCCGGCACACTAAACTTCCCAATAAGAAATGATGACCGAGAGATTCTGGACTATAATTCCCTACCGCTTGGCTTCAAGAAAGCTTTCATGACGGTGGATGAACTACTACACAACAGAGGTACGTGCATAACTGCTCCGAATGAAAGACATCAATGGCTGTAAACAGCTGTTAACGCATGATAAATCTAAATCTGAGATACGGTTACCTATGCTCTTACTCCATGTTTTATGTGTACAGTGTGGTAAAGAATGACTGTCGCCCTGATTTTATTAGCTTTCTCGTACGATGACGCAGTTTGGTTATCGCGAAAAAGAATTGAGCTTTCTATGAGTCTTTTCGTTGTTCTCTCTGTTTAAGAGAGAGTACGCTACAAGGCTTTTACATAAATACGTTTTGTTTTGTCCTGGAGGGGTGTTACTGAAAATATCGCCATCCTTCAACCCGCATCATGTTTAAGCTTTTTACCTGAATACACACTTCCCCATTTCATAGCCCTGATCAATCCACCTGGGTCAAATTATCGGAATACTGCCAGCGTGTTTGACAGTGAGACTCAAGAGCTCATCAATGCAGCACTAGAACCACAAGTTTCCACCATTCTACCAAGAATTGCCCCTGGGACTTGGCGAGCGATGACCGTCATCGCTGGATGCTGTCCAATGTAAGTAGGCTGAAAAGTTTTGAAAGTTTGAGTTTGGAGAAAGCACGTCACACGAGAACGGTCAAATTTTAATGGTGCCAGGAAAATGCAAGACGATAGAATATGACACACCGACAGGACGGGATGAGACCCTGCCAGAAGCGCCCACCAAGCACCCGCAACAGAAAGATAGGAAACCGATTTTCACGTAGAGGTAGCCATTATGTAGCAAAAATGTGCAAAGCTAGTTATTTCTCATGAGTGGTTAATGAATCAAATACTGTCTTCAAGTTGTTTATTAAAACAAGAAAGAAAAGAAAAACTGACTGATTTTTAAAGACTCTTCAGCCAGTATTCCACTGGCAGGACACAAGCAATTATGATAAAGAATAATACATGTATATTCTTATTATTTTCTCCACTTTCTTCATTTCAGACTTAGATATCTGGCAATCAACGACACGCTCAACAATATCTATGGACAAGAAAAAAAAATTGTGCATTTCAACAAATACAACCCACCAATGTACCAATTTATTGCACACGGTTTTTGTGCGTGAGTATAATAATTTTATTGTGTATTTGTGATGAAATGGATTTTAACAACATGACACGGTACTGCGAGAAATGTTCGATCTGTGTTAATGTGGCAATAATTACAATGTTTTTGTTATATATATATATTCATAGCTTTCAAGCCTATTCACTTTTTTCAGTAATTTACAGTATGTATCATCCTAAAACAAAAATGTATTATTAAAATATTAGATTCTCCGCCCCTGTCACAAATCCCAGACTGGGAGATGTAATAGTTTATGACAGGACGACAATCACGAACAAACAAGTTTAACACTTAACAGAACAACCCATCAGACTCACACATTTATTAAACCTAATTATACATATAATAGCGCAATTACATACATTATATTATTGAAAAGCACTGCCGTACAACGGCCTTATTCTCACACGCACTCTCCCTCGGATCCACAATCCGGTAGTTACTCCTAAAGGCACTTCGGCCTCAGCCTCTCCCCTCAGGGTCTTACTAGCCCATTAATAAGTTACTGGCACCGCAGTCTCTCAATATCACCTTCCTATTGTCATACACCTTAGCATTCCCCTCGCACCTCAGCAGGGCAATAACACATTATTATTTCCATAGCCATCAACATGGCAACAACATAGTATCAGTTCACTAGCCTATCAACACGGCAACAATATAGTATCTCATTCACTCTCATATCTACGTCCCTGTCCGTGGCCTGACTGCCACGACTTTATGTGCCTCTACTGTCCTGCACTGACAGCCTCACTTCTGGCCTATGTGTGGCCTCCGGCCCTATGCTGGCCTATCCCCTGTGCTCATCGAGGTGGCTCTGCGGCCCGTCCCCGACACCTACAAGAATAACATTACATTGGTATAATACCCTACCATTTCTATTCACTCCACCTCTCCTTACAACCCATGAAACGTACACACACTAGTTCACCTTTCACTCACCACGCATCTTACGGTAACACACTTCCATCGGAATACACACTACTCACTCGCGCTACAAATCCATGAACTCACTTTCATCTATCGCTCGTGGCGCACATTGCTATATCCAATATCAAGGACTTCCACATTCCTCACATATACTTATTTACATCATGGTAATAGACGAATATAATATAATACATCAATCATAATAATCAATCAACGTTCTACATACCAGTCATAACTGGAAAGACTCTCACTAGTCTTCTCGACTGCTTCCCCTTTATGTCCGCCCGATGGGCTTTTATTCACAGGTCCGATCCCTAGGACCTTCTAACTTGCAGTGATAGTAATACCGCGCTTTCGCCTCCTTCAGACCCCGCCCCCACTACTCACAACAGCACGCTTAACTTGCTGTCTACTGTGAGTCCTTACTCTACACCCGCTCTGTAGCAATCCCCTTAATTGCACTCACTCCACTCGTGACAGCCCCTAACCCCAGTTTTCGCCCATCCCCCTCTGAGCTATTTACAAATTAATTTCAATTCTTCAACAGCATTACCTGGCTAGTATGTTTGTTAGAATGAACAATGTGATATATATGTTAGATTACTTTGAAGCACCATTCTGTGAACGATGCATTTTTTGGGGGCAGTTTTATTATGCTGGGTAAATAATTAGCTGAAAATCTTGACATGGAAATAAAACAGTCCCAATATCTTGTTGTAGTTACAATTCAGTTTGAGTTTAGATCTCATCCTTTCTACGGTCATTATCATGCAGAAACCGGGGTCACTGCGTAAATTAAAGTCCAAATTTTCAACTTTTTCTTGTGTCTGCTTAATTTAAACGTGGCATTGTCTGTGGATTTTTACGGTTATTACATAACGCCGTATTTGAAATCACGGCAATTTATTAACATGCGCTGCCATCATTTAAGTTATACATTGATGAACCCTATTTTCATCTAAGCCCCAGTCTTGCCGAACAAATGTTACTATACAAACATTAATTTTACAAGGCACACTTGAGCTTGGATTTGAGGTTGAGTTTGAGTTTTACCGAGCGTCGGCACGACAACGGCCACTTTGCACCTATCACGGTCTATGTGATTATTCAAAGCTTCATCATCCTAAATTTCACGATAGAATTAAATTATACTTGCAGTTCCATATAAATTTTCTGACATTGGTAAATTCTCAAAAGTTGCTTTGTATAAATCTGGAAAGGGTTTTGTCTAAATGTGTATGAAAGTTTGGGCTGGGAGCAGTTTTCTTTTACGGAGTATTTGCGCCACGTGACTAAATTAGGTTTTGTTTGCTGAATGATTTTTTGGGGGGGGGGGAGGGGGGGGGTAAAGTTTAGGCTTAGTAATTGGCTAATTCAGTAATTGGATACATCAACCATACAGGTGACAGTACACGAAATATCATAAAAACCATAGAAAAACTGTGGGGTCGCAGCAGGGCTATAAGCAAAGTCAAAATTGGGCAAAAAGAAAGGTTGTATGTTGCGAAGCCCCGCGTGAGAAATAAAACCCAAACAATACAAAGCAAACTAAAGAGAAGACAAAAAATACACAAATTTTCGGCTTTCGCCTTTGTCAAGTGAAAAAAACGAACAATAAAAGACTTCAACAGGAACGAAGTGAACCAGTTTACTTAGCTGCGAGTTCTTGCTTCGTTAGCAGCACCAAAGCACGTCCGTCCGCTAATGCTTCCATGCTAACGAAGCAAGAACTCGCAGCTAAGTAAACTGGTTCACTTCGTTCCTGTTGAAGTCTTTTATTGTTCGTTTTTTTCACTTGACAAAGGCGAAAGCCGAAAATTTGTGTATTTTGTGTCTTCTCTTTAGTTTGCTTTGTATTGTTTGGGTTTATTTCTCACGCGGGGCTTCGCAACATACAACCTTTTCTTTTTGCCCAATTTTGACTGAGGTGACAGTACAGTCACAATAACAATTTTGTTGAGAAATTGGCCACACGCTGTTTACAAAAAACAAATTGTGATTATTTCGACGACAAGGTAAAGCTGGCCATACACGGTCAAACTAACGACCAAGCTAGCCATACACGGCCACGCTAGCTAAACACGGTAAAGCTAACGGTCAAGCTAGCCATACACGGTCAAGCTGGCCACACACGGTCAAGCTGGCCATACACGGTCAAGCTAACGGCCAAGCTAGCCATACACGGTCAAGCTAGCTAAACATGGTAAAGCTAGCGGTCAAGCTAGCCATACACGGTCAAGCTAGCTAAACATGGTAAAGCTGGCCATACACGGCCAAGCTAGCCATACACGGTCAAGCTAGCCATCACATTCATTTTGTTTGTGCAGATATTATCCCAGCCAGCAACCAACAGTTATCCGACGCGTAAGACTGAAACCAAGTTTGCACACAGAAATGTCATTGTTCCTGCGTGGGTCCTCTGCTTACGACATCGCTTTGATGTCGGTGTGAAGTAGGGAACCCGCCACGAAGGTGGCCCTACTAATCCTATGAAAATCCTGTACAAATCTACGTCAGATTGACGCGCGGATGCTGGCTGGGATACAACAATACCCCCCCCCCCCCCAATGTTTCCCTGGCAAACTCCTTCAAGACCAATGATCTGTCATGTCCACAGAGCCGAGACCTACTCCACCAATGGTCACTGTCATCAAGGCACCACTGCGGTCAATCTTCTCGTGTATGATTTCGCCAGGAAGTCGCTGCCCATCAGTTTCGACGTGTTTGAAATACCATCTTACTGTCACTGCCTCCACTACTAACAGTCTGAAATACTGTTGCCTACAGATATCTCCAAAGTATGTCTCTTTCATAACCATATCTACTTTACAGTAAGTTTATAAACCAACTAACTCGTCGTCCATCATTAGGTTGGAACAGTTCACTACCCACTGCTGGTCTCACCTCTGTATATATATGAAAATAATAAGCTTTCAGTTACACTGACAAGAAATTTACCCCAGATGTATCACCATCTTGCTTGTTCACTAAACAAAGCATCCATGGATGTGATGAGTTTGAAGTGAGAGGGTAATCATTCACCATCGTGACAAAAGGTAGATTTTTTTTCTCAAGAGAACTTACATATCATTAGCAGTGCATTAAGTCTCAAGACGTGGGCCATTCACCTCTGTGAGTTTCAAAGGAACGAGCTTTGAATCTTGAAAATATGGATTACTACGAGAAATCTTTTATTCGATTCGGTGTCCACGAAATACGTAAAAAACATTATTCTACCACAACAGGTACAATAGTGATATGCCACCACCATGTTCAGCTAATAATAAAAATTGACTAAACTACTCTGTACCTTGATTAATTGATGCTTTTAATTCTCGACCTATAAGTCTTACTCAGTCAACTTATTGTTCACATAATTTGTTTGAAAGTTCCGCTGGTGCAGTCTGTTAAATACATAACATGTTAATTCAAGAATTCAAACATTTTGTCTTGATTTATCTTAATTTATTCTTTATGCCTTGGTTTTCAACAACCGCTAGTCATTCCTCATCACCCTAATGTCAATGATAACCTTCTCTTTTTCTTCCTTCATAATTATGATCATCTCCCTGTTTTTCCTTTCATTTTCATTTCAGTCTCATTTCTTTTGTGTGTATGTATGAGTGTGTGAAGTTTCTGACCCTGAGAGCAAAATGCAAATTTTGTGCGGGAAAAAAAAGAAGAAAAACGTGGTTATCTGAAGAAAAGATGCAAACAAGACAAAATGCCTCATTTTTGCACACATAAAAATGCACAATAAAATAAACTAAAACGACCCCAGGCACGATGGATGGGGCATGAATATTTATTTTAATCATTTTATTGTTATTTTCCTTCAAAGAAACTAACATGGACATAATGATAATTATGAGTTTCTAAGAATAATCGAACACTTCTAAACTTTATTGAAATAAAGAAACCACTCGGCGGAAAATAATTACCATAAGAAGAAAATGAAGTAAAAGCCCCATGGTGGTTTCATGAGTGGATAGAAATTAGAAAATAAATATATCAGTATATATATTTCACACTGTATAATTAAACCTCTCCAAGTGCAGGAACAGATGTAGTATTAGGCAAAGGTACACCTCCTTACATTATAAATTCCACATCAAAATGCCCTGTCACGTTTTCTGTTTTAAAGTTTGTTTTCTGATGAAATTTCGTTTGGAAATCTTAATATATACAAGTGAATCAGTAGCAAAAGTCATCTCTATGACGCTCGTACACACCACTCTCCAAATCAACCAATCATTCATCATGGCAAAGGCTAACAACAGAGAAGGATCATATTTTTTCCTCTCTTTTGCACCCCACCATCTCATGAAATTATACCAATGTTACTTTGTATCTTCTTGACCATAAAGTTTTTCGAGATAAGTCCAATACCCAAAGTGTGCTATTGCTAAATAAGTACATGATTCCTGTCACCAGCGTCCAGTGATTATTTCTTTCCATATTCGGTGATTAGTTTCCTTCTCACTTTTCGGTCTGCCTTTCTCTCATACATCCTATTAAATTCTCTGTCCTCTCTATTTTCCTCTTTATTTTTTGATGCTCAAGCACAGTAACTCACTTCAGGACATGCTTTACAAAAAAGACTTGCGCAGTCGTTCAAAATGTACACTCATTTAAAGCATTTAAACATTATGTTTAAAATTCAACGCTAAACTATAAGATCATCATTATGTTTGAAGCTCAAAAGTGTCTGACATTCAGAATTTGAAGAAAAATTTGCTTTAAGTTCAGAGCTTTACCAGCAAACCCACTGCGCTGGCACGAGCAATATAACATAATTCAAGAGACCAGGAAAAAAAAAGGAAAACAAAACATTTTGTAAAATCAAGGGACAATACACTGCTGAAGGTGTAAACAAATGAGTCTACATCATAATATTATGCATTCGGAGCTGGCTGCGTGTTTTCTAGTTATCAGCAACAGGCCGATAGGGGCAATCTTTTTATACATTATTTATGATAAGCCACGGGGAAAAAAAAGCCAAAACAATCGATTTTCTTTTTGACAGTTTTGTCAGTCTGAGAGCAACCGTTACTGGGTAAATCAAGCCAAAATGGGGAAAAAAATCGCCAGTATCTGATATGAACGATGAGATTATTGCAACCACATCCCATGAAACATTTATGTTCGTCTCATGTCCTTAAGTTTTTCGGAGCGAACACTTAGATAGAGATGCATAATTCAAATAGTATTCATTTTCCAGGAAAGTGTCTTTTTTTTTTCTTCAGAAAATGTGAATGATATAAAATAGATGTACAAATATAATATAAAGTTTGGCTGTCAGGCCTTTTCGCAACATTTAAAGTATCATATTATAACGCCAATACAAAGTGTAACATATCAAATTTAAAAAAAAGAAAGAAATATTTATTGCAGGGAAGAGGTTGGAAAGGCAAGACTTCTCGGAGCTTTGTAGTTGTTATCTGGGTATCGTTTTTGATAAAAATAGGGAACAAATACTAAGTGATGATAATACATTAATAATAATCAAAACTCAAGGAAAGAAAATTTAATAAATTCGTCTGTCAGCATGGCATGCTCGAAATATATATGTAGAGATTGTCTTAATGTGCAGGATTAAATCTGGGCTAAGAATGATCCTGAAGAGGTTTGTAAATTCTGAAAGCTGACGACTGATCTTCATGACCAAGTAACTTCAGACTCTTTAATCTTTTAAAATCTCTGTGATCAGAACACGGTTCTTGCATCGGCATGCTCTTTTCTCCGTTAAGAAACACGACTTTTTCAAGTGGCAACCGCTGTTTGTGACAATCTAAAATACTGCCAGATGCACAGCTGCTCTCATCAACATGAATGTCATTATGACACACTTGCATGAAATTTTTGTTAGACCAAGATCTTTCAAATCTAGAGTGTGGAGTCACGTCAGTTTTGTTATTATTATTGTTAGACTCGGGCAAATTCTCAAACCCAATGCCATTGTGGAGATTCTGTGCATTTTTATCAGTTTTCATCTTTGTCTGATCTACCCTATAACCTGACCAATCCCCTCTCATAGCAAGCAAGTTGTGTACATCGGCCGGCTTTAATTGTCTTGGGGCATAGTGAGTAGCAGTCTTTTGGGGAAATTTGGAAGGTTTTCTTTGATTTTGGAATATACCTCTACGGTTATTGGCATAATTTGACACTGTTACTGAATTTCTTAGGTCAGCATGGTCAGCCGATGTTTCATCAGAGCAAACAGAACCACATTCATTTGCATTTTGTGATTTGTTTACATGTTTAGCATTTAAAGGCGAACACACGTTCTTTTCACAAAATGCAGATGAATCAGGCCTAGTTTTGTATATTTCGTCATTATAATGTAAACTGCGACCATGTAAGAAAACTCTTGCCGTGCTATCGTCAGCATTGTTGTTGTACATCCTCTCCTCTTGTTGGGTACTGAACCGTATTTTTTTCTGGCTGCTTGATTTGGGACCATGAGAGGGGGCGACGTTGCGTGCTGGGTGCCGCTCCGGGAATATGGAGCATTCTCGACTTGCAGGACTCGTACCGGACATTGCTTGAGTCATTTGTGGATATTGTCTGCCTTGGTCCATGAATGGTTGGTCTGAGGTTAAATTTAAACCATTTTCCCACCTTCCAGCATTGTCTTCTAGGACACAATGTGGACAGAGGTGTGTGAACGAAAGTTACGACTTCATACTGGCGTAGTGATTATAAGCATGCTTACAGTGTTTCGTTTATCGTAACATCTATCTTACATTGAACTAAATCTGAGCGATAAACTGATTTATGGTAGTAAAAACTTCAGGCACTGCTGTTGCTTTATGCCATTTTTATCTCTACCTCTATCACGACACTTGGTTTTCAATCACTTAGTTTTCTGGACATTCTCATTTCAAATAAATTTGGTTAGTCTATTTATCAATCAAATTTTCTATCAATTTTAAGGAGGTGACTAATCAATGGACTGCTTTGTGTTGACTGGAAGCGGTATTGATAAAATCTTTTGGGCACAATGTGATTCCAGATTACTGGGTGCGCTTTTTGCAGTTGACTTTCAGAGTATGGCACTCTGCTATACACAGAAATTCATTCTTTTTGTAACAGGAAGGAGGAAAAAAATTCGATATGGATCGTAAGCTATTAAATGAAGATACAGAACAAAACACCGTCCCTCGTTTTATTTCTGACTTACGACAGCTAGTCTTAGAACTGATCGGGAGAACAGCCACGTAGCAAGGATTTTAGGGTGATAAATTATTTGAAAACTCATAATTGAATTTCAGTTGATCCGTATAAAACATTAGACATACTCGTTCAGAGCAGGTCCAACTTTCATCTATATAACAGTAATGGACGTAGACAATATACGTATTACTGTAAGACGAGAAATTCATACTCATCACGCAAAACCAGGGATGTGGATGGCAGCATCCGTTCAATCGTTTTGGGGAAATCAGTTAAATGATATGGTAATAGGACTTTGTGCACATACAACCATTTCAAAGAAAGGGTAGAAAAATGGTTGGGATAATATTTAGGATGATAAGGAATAATGAACACCGCAAAGAAAATGTCCTGCAAGTCGAAACTCCCCAGATTTCCTTCATCTTAATCCTGAAGAAGGTATAAAAGGAACTAAAAAGTCTGTAACACTGTTATTGTTGAAAATGTTCTTCAAAATATAGATAAGAAATGCATGGCACTAACATGGGCATCTAGAAACATGAATTGTTCAATAGTGTCAGCAGACGACTTTTCATAACTGCTAATCTGGTCAGTGAACAAAAGCATAAAACAACATCAACAAGCAAATAAACTAAAAGCACAGATAAAAAGTCAGATCGCTGTGTTTAAAATAAACAAAACAAACAAATAAAAACCACAGAAAAGCTGTTAAGTCCCTGGGTATAAAATAAACAAAACAAACAAATAAAAACCACACAAAAGCTGTTACGTCCCTGGGTATAAAATAAACAAAACAAACAAATAAAAACCACAGAAAAGCTGTTACGTCCCTGGGTATAAAATAAACAAAACAAACAAATAAAAACCACAGAAAAGCTGTTAAGTCCCTGGGTATAAAATAAACAAAACAAACAAATAAAAACCACACAAAAGCTGTCAAATCTCTGGGTATAAAATAAACAAAACAAACTAATAAAAACCACAGAAAAGCTATCAAGTCTCTGGGTATAAAATAAAAAACCAATAAACGAACAAAGAAACAGCAAAGAACATCTGTGATGTCGCAGTAGGGCTTAACATGAACTTAAAATGTGGCAAAATAATAATAATAAAAAAAAGAAGTAATATTTCACACAATCCCACTGTCTCAATTCATGGCTTAAAAAATGTACAATGAATAATGGAACAAAATGAGCTTATTATAATTATGCATTTGAAAGTGGCATGAACGAGACAGTCTTCCGATTATCGTCTTATTGCTAATAACTTTGCGTCTGGCGGTGTCTGGGGGGATAGGAGTACATGGTTTTGAGATGTCAAATACCTTTATCAGTGATTCAACAGGAATGATTAAAAAGTCTCTCAAAAATCACTGGACATAATGGCTTCCATACTGCATGAGAATAGTCCATTGAAAAAAAAAAACAACTGTAGGGTATTTATGATTATGCTTGTCAATGAAAACTAAGCTTACCAAAAGGTGGCAACGGGGACTGCGAAGTCCGGAAATTCTGATCGGGTACAATGCTGCCTTGAGACTTGCGGTTTTCTCGGTAAGTTGCCAGTTTGCTGTCCCTCCTAGCCTGGTCACCAAGTGTCGACATTCTTTTCATATAGGCAATAGGTTTGTTCTTATCGGTGGCACTATCCGCGTGGGATCTTCTTGGTTCATTCTCGGTTTCCCACATTTGCTCTGAGAAAAGGAAAGGGAAGTCCAAATGGAAGAGGGCAGTATCAAACTATGATACAATCATGAATCAGAAGTGAACAAACATGGACAAAACAAAGGATAAATCGGCCTGTGGAAACCATACATAGATCTTTAAAAATAAACGGTAGCACAGCATGATAATATTCAGCATCAGCTTAAATGAGGTAATCGGCGTTGCCATGGGTAACTGCTTCAGATGGTAAATCGTCCAGGCACTGCCGTTGTTTTTAAGTCTCTGCCCCTTTTTTCTTATTGTCACGATACCTGATTCCAGTCCCATTGTTTTCAGTACTATCTCCCTCTCTACCCACCCAACCCCTCTCTCTATCTGTATAGATAATAATATATCTCCCTTCCTTCATACTCGCTCTCTTCCCTCCCTTATCTTTCACTTTCCCATCTTCTCCCCCTCTTCTCCTTTCCCCCTTTTCTCTTCTCTCTCTTCCCTCTCCTTTCGCCTCTTTCCCCTCTTTCCCTTGGCGTTTGCTCGGGATACGTTTCTTACTTGAAACATGGTGTGCATCTGCTTGGCTTGACGATTGAATGTTACAATTACATTCTTCTGATAACTGTTCAATAAATGCTGACCGTTCCAACTGAAAAATGGGGGAACATTTTGCAGGAAATATGCGCCAAAATCTGAAACTGCATCAAATCAAACAGCTATTATCTGCCGCCTTAATTTGCAGATCCCATGCTCTTAAACACGCTTTAAATTTCTTTATTACGTATTCCTACCATATTCTTCAAAGATGAGCTTTTAGTCTGTTACACTAATCATCGTCCATCACTGACATAGAAATGACCAAAATTAATGCTGATCTATTATATATTTCAGTAACTTGCAACCTTTGGCATGACTAACTGACCAAACTATACACTCTTCAGGCCTTAAATTTGGCAGGAAGGTGGCAATTGAGATAAGGAAGATGATGGCTATAATTAAAAGTTGTTTACTTCAAGCATGTATTTAAAAAAAAATAACAATGTTTATTGCTATGTAATATCTGTATATTTGCATGTTTGTTTCGTAATATATATAGTACCGTGCATGTCATAAAAAGTAACCCTATCAAGCGTTCAGTTTGGTGCATAGTATTCTGGTGCGCATGAGTTCTGAAGCAAGACCCTAGATTATTACTTTTATTATGAGAGAGAGAGAGAGTTGGGGGGGGGGGGGGGGAAGCACATGATTTTTATTCCGGGCAATTTGCCCGGTAGGTCATCTAGTTATTAATAATTCACGATTTTGGTTTTTAAAAGGTGAGTTTTCTAATGCAATGCGTGTGCCATGTTCCAGGTCAAACTGGCAGCTATGAGTTGGCAGAGCAATAACAGCGATGAAAATCAGCAAACCCAGGGACATATTTATTATAATGTTAGAGGTTTAGTGAATTCGCTGGTCTGAAGTCATCAGCAACCAGGACCTGTGGCAGCGAACGAAACAGCAGTCTGTACATAAAGAACTTCTACAGAGATGCTGGAGATGGATAGGTCACACACTTCGGAAACCTGCTTTCCAGCACCACAAGACAAGCCCCCACATGGAACCCTCAAGGGAAAAGGAAAAGAGGCCTGCCGAAAAACACCTGGCGCCGGGTCTTGGAGGCAGACTCCAAGAAGATGAGTCGCACCTGGGGACAGCTTGAACGACTGGCCCAGGACCGGGATGCTTGGAGAACTCTTGTCGGCGGCCCATGTCCCGGGAGGGATCACAGGCGGAAGTGAAGTGAAGAGGTTTAGTAGAAATCAAAGTAACTTTCATGGAATCACAAGTACGTCATAACCTTGAAGAAGTTGTGTGTTAAATGCCGTCATTTGCCCTTTTTTCCCTTAATCTCTACGCGCTCATCATTTACTAAGGTGGAACAAATCTCTCTCTCAGGTGCCTTGCCGACTGGCGTGGGCGATCATGGACCTCCAACTCTCTCTGTAGCTTGTCTCTTTCAGCATTTCCGATGGCTTTCTGATGTTCATCCACTCTGTCAGGCTGTCCAGCATTTTCCCCCTCGGTCTTCCCCTGCCTCTTCTTCCATCAAGCCTTCCTGTTGTCACCAGTAATCCCGTTATAAAAATCACAGAAAATCTGTGGGGTCGCACCAAGACTTGAAGGAAAGTAAAAAAAATAAAAAAAATAGCAAAAAGGCAAATTTGAATGTAAGCAAAGCCTTTAGTAAGAAATAATACAGAAACCATACAAAAAAACGCAAAGAAAAAGGGAAGGCAAAGCGAGGCTTTGCTACATACAACGTTTTCCTCTAGCCATATTTTGACTAATGACAACCTAAGTTTACCTTTTGGCTGCTCTTCATCGTGGTCAGGAACACTTTGGCTTCTCGGATCGGGAATGGGAATCTACACAGACAAACAGAGGGAATCAAGGAACTTAAATATAATATCTCTCATAATATTGTATTTTGTGCATCAACGTTCAGCAATGACCAGTAAATAACAATTAACATGTGATTGTTTCAGACACGTGAGCATTGGCCGGAAAAGAGTAAAATGGTGTAGGACATTCTATAAATTCCGGAAAACATTCTCAGCCAATACACTTTATACCCAGAGAAACTTCACTACGACATAGATACTTTTCTAGTCACAAAATTTGGCCTTACTGTAGAGGGATGGCTTACGTTGGATCATACAAGATTAAATCTCTCGTATCATGCCATGGCATATCCGTGGGTGACAGTGCCGTAATCTAGAATGAATGAGCAGTGCAGATGCAGCGTCGTATCTCAATCAACCATCCCATCCCCACATATAATATAATACATTAACATCAAGAACCGTTCTTAGAAAGCCATGAGCTCTGTTGCAAAAAGTCTTCGCTTCTTCCATGAAAGAAAAGAGAGTAGTTTTCTTATAATTATAACAAATAAGCATATCAATGTTCTTTTGTGGTCCACTGGGAAGCACTGACTTTTGATCATGATCACTGCGAAATTTCCCTTCTTGTTGAAATGGACAGCCAAAGTTTTCTATATATTTTTTATTGCGCCGTTTCTGTTATGGGATGTACACTGATATTAAAATATGTGAGAGAAAGGCTGCCACCCTGGGCTAACCTTTTTCTTTTCAACGGGAATCTACACTTAGCAGGGACAATGAAGATCAGTAACTTTGACCACCGAGTTATACCTTGTTTGCCCACAATTATGGACCCCAAGTCTACAAAGAGAGTTATAAAGAGCAATAAGACGGTAACTGTTTGGAACTGTGAGACGGTAAACTGGGTGGGCCGACAAATTAACATTAGCTCTTGCTGTTTTACTGGACCGTAGCAGTTTAATACGGTGTATGGTTTATTTTGCCTTTCGAATTCCACCCCGATGCACCGCGTATCAAATGACATAAATGTTAATTTATTTACATGAAACTTTCTATTTACCAAAATAATCTGAACCTTACTCTTATTAGTGCCTGGACAATAATAAAAACTCCCCAGGCCATTCTCGCATCCATTCAGTCGCTTTCACATAGCTCTTTGCAAGGATAGAGGAAACTGACAGGAAGACAGGGTGGTAGATGTCCAGTACAAAACATAAAGAATGCGGTCGTGCAGCACTAATAAATCACTTTACTGTGTTTCTTACCGGCCCACCCGGACATGGTTGAAAATGTGCTTGCAATTTCAGGGCGTGAAACCTGCAATGACAAAGCATGAACAAGAGCTGTGGTGTTATGACAATTGGAATGTAAATAATATCTTCAAATTATACTGCTAACAACGGCGTCCAAGCCATACAAAATATGAACTCGTTTCTACTACAATAGACATCACTTTGAATCTTGTTAATGAGAAAAAACAGCAAAGATAAAACAATGAGCATTCCCTCCCCCCCCCCCCCCCCACACCAACCTTTACATGATTACTTGAATTTAAGGTTAAAAAGTGGTGAAAAAATGGGAATGAAAAATGCTGTCGAAATGGAATAAAATAAGATCAAAGTTTTAATTTTCTCTGAGCATACACGACTAATGTTTGACTGTAAAACACAGAATGCAAATGATGAGCAGAGTTTTAGACTCATGGGTGGTACACATGGGCGCTTAATAATTTCAGTTTTTATTTCCGAGAATGATTACTAAGTGACGATAAAATCGAAGGTCTTACTTGAATGCTTCATTGATGAACTGAGTCCCGCATGGGGTTTTGAACAGATAGTCGTACTGCTCCGTAAGTTCTGCTAGAATCTTGGGCGGGATACATTCAAAGCTAACCAGTTTGAGCAACCGAGGCAAGTCCCTGATACGTTGTAAAAAGTTGTATTTCACCCAGTTGGCTATTGACTCAATGGTCTCTACCTCATCATTGACCATAACATCCGGATCCAAAAGCAGGTGCTCCATCTGAAAAGGATATAAACGCAGTGTTCATACTGTTCTGAAGAAGGTGCCATGGCTAATGAGGTCAGATCTCGCCCTTTAAACGAAATACGTTGTTCCAGTTCTGATGATTTTGCATAGGAACTGTTTATTCAAAGCAGGTCTCTAGAGATTATAATACATCTAGTAAATACTTTGATTTAATCAAATAATGAGATATCCTTTACTCTTGTGTTCTTGCAATAAATTCCTTAACACTACCAGAAACTGTGCAACTTCTTAATACAATTTGGTCCACTTGTACAAACCCTGCATCCCCAGAAAGAGCAGATGTCTTTTTTCGACAACACTAAAATCGCGATAGCTATAATAATGCCGGATGCCTTGTAAGTCGCTGTAACATTGAATGCGTACATGTAAAAACCTTGGTAGACAGAATCAGATGCTGCGCATTTTGAATTACGTTTCAAATCTATAATTTAAGTCGATACGATACATTTTGCGTACAGTACTCAGACACATTCAGGTAATCCTAGAATTACCATCCTCAATTTTGGAACACATAGTTCTTCTCCAGAATTATCTGTGTATGATATTCACTTACACCCACGAACTGCAATGATGTATGTTCTGGAAATTACATATGTGACCTCAATTCCGCTGTTTATAGCAAATTGAGGAATTTATCAGGTCCCGGAAAACCACTACTTTGTCCAGCTGTTTCTGTGACAACCTCCACCTTATTTGAAAACGGTGGCTGCATGCTAGATGTATTTATGTGGTGGGTTAAGTTTGCCCCTGCACACTTGAGTGCCCAAATACTCTGGCAATACTTCCACTCATTAGCCTGTTTCGGAAGCAGCACTAATCAGATTAGTTCTTCATCGATACTCATAAATATGACACACTCATAAAAAATGATAGTAGTAATCACAAATGTACCGTCGGCCTGTTACCTAGTCAGTGATTTTCCATCACCAGAATATCTACTATTCCTGTTTACCCTGATAACTTTAAGTTACCTCTTCGACAGTAAGTTCCAAGAAAAAATCTGAATTTCTCAGTTCAGAGAAATATGTCTGATAGACTTGGGGATGATCAATAAGGCTGCTAACCAGTCCATTCCTCTCCATTATTTTTGAATACATCTGATGATACAAACAGTGTATTGAATAAACAGCTATTTGAAGTATTTCATAAATGTATTGAATGTGTTACTCCTAATATGCGAACAGTTGTTTAATTCACATAAAAAAGCAGGTACAAGAAAAACAAAAAAGGGCAACACACTCGCCATTTTCAGTTTTTAGCCCAATATTATGAAAACAAAACAAAACAAAAAAAATCGGTTGGTTGAGTACAAGACACAGAGATCTATCTGAGGTGTAGCAGACAGTGACCATGTTATAGTGCAGACAAATGCACCTCTTCTCCAAACAGCCTGTCAATGATTAATGCAATTTCATGCTCATGATTTAGACAACAATGGTGCAACACTCGATGATCAAGTAACAAAGATGAAATTTTAATAGTCTCTGTGTAATGATTTGATGCATGTTATCGGTGCAGAACAAAAAAGGTGAAAAGATTTTATGTAGCCAGACAATTAAAAAGAGGGACAGTGAAAGTGGACTAAATTATAATTAATTATTTGCATACAAACCAGACTTCTCTGCCAAATGCTGAACACTTTCCTTATTTGTTTATCTTTGTGTAGGAATTTGTAAATAAAATTTTGGAAATTGATGGGAAAATTGCAGTGTTTTGGATTATCGCGATCCTAGTTCTTCGTTCCAGCTCCACTTTTTGCACAACTGAGAAATTGGACGTAAAGCTTTTGCGGCTCTAGTCTCACAATAAGGGGTTAGAATAAATCGGAACTGTGAAGCAGCTTGATAAGTATCACAGAGCATTTTAAACAAGTGCAAAAGTGTGCATTTGTTATACCGCTTCTATGCTAAGAGATCTCCAGTTTTTCAGAAAATAGAGACAGAATAAACAACCACTAAGGTCGCGAGATATTTAAAAGAAAAAATAGATATTTAGATTTACGTCATGGGACGTTCGGACTGTTCAACGCGGCAGTTAAGCACAGTTATGGACTTTGTACACACTTTTCATGTGCAGTTGATCTTTGTGCCTCGATTCACCCTTACTAAGTCCATAACAACTGTGCTTATCCACCGCGTTGAACAGTTCGAATATCCCATGACGTCATCGGTAAATTTAAGTATAGTAACTGTGTCATTAAATCCCGTTCCCTATTCAACTTCTTACTTCATAGCTACTTAAGTGACATGATATTTTATAGTAGGCCTAAGCTTTTACAGATAAAACACAATGTCATTTAGTGACCGTAATTTTTGTCTCGTTCAGACGTGGAAACCAACAATGAATGCAAGAAAAGGCAGACTTCTTCTATTGGGCAGGGGTTTCTCAAGGTGGACCAGATCATTTGTGATTCCTTTAACAGTAACAAATTTAGTACTGATCACCTCTGTCTGACCAGGTGATCTATGTTATGTCAGTGGAATCAGAACAGCGTGATATTTACATGTATATTTTCCATACTGGGCTTGGAGACGATATCCTGAACGATGTCGACGACTTCTGTAATCTCCATGAAGAGAGCAGCGCTGAGAACCGGCTCTAGTAGATCATCGCTCAATTCCATGTTGGAAGTATACAGGTAACAGAAGATCTAAGCAGAACAAATAGTTGTATTGTAGAGATACATTTAGGCAGAACAATTCTGTAGTTGAACATAATACAGAGATAGTTGGGCGTAGTAAAGAGATAAAAGAAAATCTAGGGAGAACAAATAATTGGATGTATTGACATAACATGAGATCTAGGTAGAACAAATACTTGGATTACAGGGTTAAAATAAACTCTAGTTAGAACAAGTTTTGTGGTTGGAAGTACGGAGATAACAGAAAATCAAGGGAGATCAAATAGTTGGCTGTACAGACATAACAGATCTAGATAGGATCAAACAAAACACAAAAAAAGTCATACACTGAGCTCGTGGCATTTAGGTTTCTATTTATTCTGTCGTCCCATTATGTTTCCGCTGATTCCTCTGGATATTGCCTCAGGAAGTTTTTCAATGATTGGGGGATGAGGGGTGGGGATGGGGGTCGCTTATGAGACCCACTTCAGTAGTGATTATTAAAGTCAAACTGTGCAGGTGTCGATACATTTGTAGTGTTAGGACCAATTTTTATTTTTTCGGGGCTTGGAGAGAGTGTCGCTAGCGTGCAAATTGAAATTTAAAACATCATTGACCCTTCCTCCCTCCCCCCCCCCCGTCCAAAGAAAATATTTCTCCAGATCGAACTTTACATACGATCATGAATCAACCGACACTCCTCGTTTATTTCCCCCTTGCACCACAGCGAATTTTATAATCCTGGTTGACCTCACAAAGCAGATAATTGGAATTTTATGCGGTGAAGTCGCATCACCATTTAATAATCCTCGTCCTCTGTTTAATTAAAGATACTAGATCTAGAAACGATAAGATGAGACACTGTCTTCTTCCCACCACTAAAAAACCGTGCACACAATTGGCGCGCTGACCGGGGCGGGGCCCATGGCGCATAGTATGAAAAGAATGCTTGATATAGACCTAATGGTAAATTTATGATGCAAAACTGCGACAGTGCTACTATGACTAAAAAAAAATGAAAAAATATTCATCGTTTTCTCACAGCGATTGAGGTTATTCTTCCACAATAAGTGACGTCAATCAAGGCCTATAGCGATAGCTGAACAGTGAAGAAAAGTCAATATTTTCCCTATTTGGGTTTGTAAAACACGGCACTTTTCATGAATTCCGCGCGTTTGCCGCCAGGCGGCGATACGAAATCTGTGCACGCTAAAAGCACCAGCTGTCTTATCTTATCAATTCTAGTATCTTTGGTTTAATTGCATCTATAAAATGGCCGCAAAAATCACCCAGTTTTAATATTTTTCCACCCTAAAAAGGCAGTACCTTTAAGAGGCATTTTGTTTACTGTATTTTATTTTCCAACCCTGTGAAGAATAATTACAGCGGTTATCCCAAGAAGGAATTTTCTTTCCTTTCTAAATGTTAATAAAAAACAAATTTAATAAACTACAGCTGTGGCAGCGTTGGACATGGCAAACTATATAGTAGTCTTTCAAAAATAACATGACACCCTTGTTATGTAATTAAATCTCGCTTACTGTAAGTCGGATCGGCATGAACATTTCAGACATACTACATTATTCAATATGAAAAAGCATTAACACACTGAATCAAAAGATTCGACGCAAGTTAATTTATTGTGGTGCTCACAGTTAACAGGGGGTCATAATCAAATGACACAAATCTAGTGAATGTGGCGATCTCGGACTTTTGTGCCAGGAACGAGACGCATTGCCCGAATGCCAGCTTCTTTTAAACGGCGTAAAAAAAAAGTTTTACTGACACTGGTCGAGCATTTGCCATTGCATCTAATTCATCTGTTGTCTTTTGAGCTGTTTTGAGGCGATTTCTTTAGCGTCCAGTGCAAATAAATGCATCCTGTCTGCGAGCTGTCACTCTTGGTCTGCCTGGTCTTTGGCGGTACCAGTTGCTGCCAATCGGTTTCACGTATCGTATACTGTCTGTCTACTGACCACAAATCTCCTAGCTACAACAGCAATAGGGGATCCGGCGTTAAGCATCCCAATAATCTGATTACTTTCAGCTACGTTTAGTCGCCGCATGTTTATCGTCACGAAAAACGCCAATTTCAACAGGGCGAACTAAAGAAGTTGAGTCAACATTTCCATGTGTTTTTTTTTCCTTTTTGTAAAATCAAGTTTTAAGGCTAAGAGAATGGAAAAATCAAAATATCGTGACCCGGTAGCCCAAGACGGAAATAAAAGGCCCTTTTTTGGAAGTGGGCATAACTCATAAGTGTCCTTTGTGTTCTCAACTAGGTGTGAAAATTTCAACATAATGGGTGGTGCAGTTTTAAAGTTATACACTTTTAAAATGTGTCAGGTTATTTTTGAAAGACTTATATGAATGGGATATTTGTACTCTCTCACCTGGTAAACTGCCGCCGGAGTGGTGTTGGGCACGGTAAAACGTATCGACGGAGGCGGCTTGGGGGTTGAAGGACAGAACACACGGCTGAATGCAGCCAGTACGATTTTGTGCACCAGGAAAACTTCGTTATTTACCTAATGAACAGACAATTCGCGGTCAAGCTTTCAAAGTACAAACAAATAGACAAAGTAGAATTTGATATACAGAGAAAAAGGAGCAGTAATTTATGGATTTCACATCGTTTCCTTGACCAAGGATTTATAGTATACCCGGGCATGTGTTACTTCGGGACCTCACTACTTTAGCTTCGACTTTTCCCATCATGAGAAGTCTCAAACGGTGATTCATCCTCTTCCCCCCTCCCATCTCTTCCATCCGTAGAAATAATAATAATTATTTCATTCATGTCTGGTATTCTTCTATCATTCTTTGGATCGTGAAATGAGGTTGCCTATATAATATAATTATACTGAAAAAATACCAATGAAACAGGTTGTAGGGTTTTCACAGTAAAATTATTTCTAGCAGCTGCAATTAAATGGTTCTTGGTTCTCATTTGTCTTAAGATTTAAAAATCTTACTATAATGGAGCTAGACTGTGAACATGTAATCACCTAAAACTTCGTGACCAGGCGACAAAAAATTATGAAACTTGGTGTACTGTCTCAGTTTTTAGCGATAAGTTACATGGACACATTCATTTTGGACAAAAATCAGTCTTTGATATTATTTATTTGTTTAAGATTTTTTTGAGCCGTAAAAATAGAGACACATTTTCGTCGTGGAGAATCAAAAAGTATGATCGGAAAATTAGTCCTTGGCCTCTCTTTACACATTGGTGGTCGAAAATCAACGTAATCAGATCTGTGAATTTCAACATAAGTTCTATTAGTCATTGCATTGAATCCAAATGCCGCTTTTAATGTAGCCTAGATCTAGATTATTATGTGGTTGGGCTTCTTCAAAGAATTTGCAAGATTTATCTTGCGCGTCGGCTGGTATATATATCGAGGGCTGACAGCCAGAAGGCTCTATGAGACATTTTTGGTAATTTTCAGGTTTTGGCACATTTTTATTTGTACAGATGCCCTGCTTCTTCAAGCCAAATGAGAACGTTCAAATCTTTCTAATTAACTAATTAATGTCCAATTTCACAAGGTCGCATGTACATATCTCACCATGATGTCCCGCCACAAGGTTGTATGTGCTTTATTCGGCAGCCAGAAGGTTGTATACGCATCTTATATATAATATACATAAACTAAAACATCGATAAAAAAAAAAAAAAATACACCTACATCGACAAACGAGTAAGGCAATAGACAGATCTCCAGATGTGATTCTTCACAAGCACTAAAATATGTTACAGATTTTAGATCATTTACATACTTGCTTCATCACTCCTAAACTATTCCACCTATTCTCTTTCTCAGTCGTTCTCTCACAACCGCGTTTTTCTTTCTTTCTCTCTAGACGTCTTTGATTTCTCTGGTATTTTTGAAAGAGCATTTCTGGACGTTTACACTGAGTAAGAATTGGATGGAAAAATTAAATATTGTGTCCTCTCCAGGGACACACTTATTTATTTATTCTTTTAATTAATTAATCTATTTGTTAAATTGTTTATTTATAATCATGCATATTGCAGTTAACGTTCTACTTCTTAGCTTGCCCACAAAACATAGTATTTTGACCTATCTAGACACCCGGGGGGGGGGGGGGGAGGGAGGGCGCAACACACAACGTGACCTTACCGTTACTTCCACGTCACATAAACACTGGTTCCTCCACAATTTCTGCAAATACTCTCCAATAAAGATACTGACTGGCTCGCCGCCTGAAGTGACTGATCCAGTGGTCACTGTCGTTCCTGTAGGACCCATGGTCTCATCAGCATTTGTGTTGATGTTGAGTTTATTGGCATTAGTATTATTGGCATTGATGTGACTCCTAGCCTTACTTTCTTCTACAATGCTTTGCAACATGTTTATAGACATGGCCTCTGGCCCAGACAGTGAAAGGAGATTTCTCAAGGCCACGGGAAATCCCTCGGTCCCAGGGAGGCAAGACATGGAACTGGGCGAGCCTGTATCACCACATCTCTCAATGTCCCCTGGGTTTGATTGGCTTTCATTTTGTAAAGCGATAGAAAGGAGCATTGCCTGCTTTGGCGTTAAAGATTCTGAGGAGATTGGTGAACTTGTCGAGCGTTTCTTATCCTTGTTCTCAGATGCTCTAGCCACTGCCGTCGAGCCGCTTAACTGTCTGTCGACCGCAGGTAGCTCTAACTTCGTGGCCTGTTGAGATTCGTGAGTCAGTCTGGAAGTATTATACGTTTCAGAGGAATCTAGCTCAGTATATAGCAATTTTGTAGGCTGTTGTCTGTCAGTGGCGCACTGTTGACTATTTTTTCCTCCTAACAAAGATCGATATTTAGCATCATCCGGGCAACTCATGTTGGGAATTGCACCTGTAGTGAAATATTTCACCGGAGTTCCGCCAGGGCTCGCACCTTTTGGCACACATACCGACAATGCTGAGGGAGATTGCTGATACTTCGAAATGCAATCATTATCTGGTACGTTATTATGAACGATCCCGTGTTGATCTTGAGCCGCGTTTTCATAAACTGTAGGTTTTCGTGACTGATTATTTTTAGGGTAATTGTACCTGACATTAGCCCTCTGATTGTTATTATAACCATATTGTTGTGGATCAAATTTATCACAGACGTCAGAAACATTTTGTCCGCCAAATTCATTATAAGCATCAGAAATATTGGGTCCCATGTCAAATGCGATGGAGTCTCTCGGTGGCGAATACTGGCATCCTTTATCTTCCATCATTTTGTTATTTACAAATGTCACAGTCAGACTGCTTCGATCACTTTCACTTCCTTGTTCAGTGTCAATACAATGTATTTCACTGCACTTTTTATGAGATTGCGTAGGTAAGCCACTGGATTTTGCCACTTTTTCTCCACCTGGCAAAGCTGCAGCAGTATTCATTCTTGTATTCAAATTATCTTGAACTAAAAATCTACCGCAGTTATCACCAAGTAACTGAGCTAGAGACATTTTGCCACGTGAAGCATTGCCGCAGTCGAGGGCAAGCCCTTCTGCGTCACGTTCTACGAGCATCACACTAAGGCAATCTGATTTGCTATTCTGATTACCAAATGCCTTCAGGTTTATTTCACATGCTGTGTGACTTTTCAGCCCAGAGAGTCCACATTCTGACTTTGCTGCTTGATGGGAAATATTTTGTTTGTTTTGAACTTCTGTATTGCAATCATTATTCATTTGTTTGTCGTTAACTTTATCTTCAGTGGTTTTCACTGTCACATTTGCCGCAGGACCATTGCCGTCCATGGCTGACAGGCTATGGTCGTTTGTTTCCGATTCTAGTTGCTCTTTTCTTTCTAAATGGTCAATCAGTCTAATGCTGGCTCCAGAGCTTTTCTTTCTGTCTGAACCATTGCGGTGTCGTCGCTGTTTCGGATAATGTCTTAGAATGGGTGTACCTTCTTTTGTAGCAGCCCACACATTTTGAATGGCATATGGAAAAGATTCACGATGTTCACTTTGTTGGCCCGTATGTGCTTTCTGTAGACAGTCATTGCTTTTGGATGCACGGCAAACCTTTGTCCCCGGCACACGACTATTCAAAGATAAACTTCTCTGTTGCCCCCCTTCTTTCATTTGCCTTACTCGTGCAAAGTCACCTCTTCTTCTCCGTGACTGGAGTTTATTGGCAATGGTTTCGTCATTGTCCTCATTGTGAGATTCGCACTCTACATGTATAACATAAGCCTTCTCTGAACCATCACCTGTACAGTCTATCTTCTCACGACGGACATGGTATTTCTGTGTGCTCTGACCAGGATTTGAAGAATGCGTTTGTTTCTTTTCAAAGGAAATTCTGGTATCATTAGCAGTGTTGACGTCTCCATTCTCAAATTTTTCTGTCACAGCAGCCAGTTGCTCTCTGAAAAAGGTACCTTTAGCAAATATTTCATTCTTCTCTGTATCTACCGAGTAACCTCTCTGAAAATCTGCAGAGAGTGTGAGGAAATATTTCAAGGCAGCATAAGCTTTACTACCTAGGCCTCCGTCCTTGAATTGTTCTGTATTATTTGCTTTAAAGGGACTCGAATATGCATTTTTGAAGATATCCGATTCACTGAAATGTACACTGTTTGTTTGCTCATAATGTATTTTATCTTTGAAATCTTCAGAAGTCTCGATATTATCATCAACATTGTCCAAAACAACCATTCGTCTTCCTTCTTTCAGACGTTTGTCCATATGTGTGCGACTACGAGACATTTTGTTTGTGGTATCCCGGTCACTCTCGTCTCCCTGGTCAGGATTTAAAGAGCCTGGTTGGATCAGAGTGGGTTCAGAACTCTCCTCAGAATTGTCTTTCCAGTGCGATGGGTGTTCTTCTGAATACCCGTCACGAAGGGTACTGTCACACGCATGATGACGAGTGAGTGCACTTCGAGACAAGACCTTGTTTGCGAGCGCATATTTGTCATCAGTTGACCTTGGAAGGCTGCCCGTTTAGATGAATACAATGCGTCCAATCAGTGTGGTATATCAGTACAATAACAGAACATTAAACAAACCGAGAAGAGGTTTTGGCATACAAATCAAAATAGTTGGTCCCACAATAGATGTAGTGAAACAGAAACTCAAATATGAATAGAATGTTTACTATAGAGGACAAGCCGTGATCGAAATATGAATTTATAAAGCTATTCGGTATAGAATATTAAATTTAAACCGGTCTGTCTAACTACATGTCTCTCTCCTGTCTACTGTCCGCTCCGCACAAACCTCTACCGTTTCATGAGTCTGACAATGCGCCCTTACCTTCATTTATTGTTAAACTGAACTGCATTTTCTTTACATTTTATAATCAGAGCAGCTGCATTGCATCACGCTGAGGTAAAAACCGTTGCATTTGTCACAAATCCCAGACTGGGAGATGTAATAGTTATAACAAGACGACAATCACGAACGAACAAGTATAACACTTAACAGAACAACCCATCAGACTCACACATTTATTAAACATAAAGATAAAGATACATTGCAATGACATACATTATATTACTCTAACCAGCTGCCGTCCAACGGCCTTCTTTCCCTCAAGCACTCTTCCTCGGGTCCACAACCCGGTAGTTACTTTTAAATACACTTCGGCTTCAGCCTCTCCACTCAATGTCTTAATAATACATTCCTATGGCAATAACACCTGAGCATTGCAAGAGCTCCTCAACATGGCAATAGCACGTTAATAGTTCAATTCACATTAATATCACAATAGCACATTCGTATATCACTATCACATGTAGTACATCTTAGAGCACATTAACAATTATATACACATCCCTGTCTGTGGCCAGACTGCCACGACTCATGCGCCCCTCCTGTCCTGCTCGACAGCTTCACTCCACTGGCCTATGCGTAGCCTTCGGCCCTATGCTGGCCTATCCCCTGTGCTAGTTCGCTTACCGCGGGTGGCGTCTCTGCCCGACCCCGGCACCTACAAGAAGAACATTACATTGGTATAATACCATACCATTTCTAACCACTTCACCCCTCATTACAAACCATGAAGCGTACACACAATAGTCCACCTTTCACTCACCACACATCTTACGGTAACACACCTCCACCGTACCACACAGCACTCACTCTCGCTACGAATCCATGAACCTAACTTATATCTATCGCTCATGGCGCACATTTCTATACACAGTAATCACTGACTTCCACATTCCTCACATATACTTATTTACATCATGGTCATAGGCGAATATAATACATCAATCATCATAATTATAAATCATAGTTCAACCTACCAGTCATCACTGGAAAACACATCACAATCTCCCGACTGCCTCTGATCTCACGTCTGTCCCCTGGGACCTCTTAACTTGCAGTGATCTGACTATTCAGATTTTGCCTCTACTACGCCTCAACTTCACTCACAACATGCACGCTTTACGTTAACTAACAGAAGTCAATACAGGTGAGCAGCCTCCCTATCCCGTGAGTCAGTCCTACACTTCCATGCCCCCGTAATCCTTGAATCCCGCTCACTCCACTCGTGACAGCATTATTTTACAATCTTCTTCACTCCAAAACCACCAGATTAAAATATGTCGGTTTTCACTGGCTAGGAGGAGAACTGCCCCTTTCTTCTACCCTCCTCCACCCCCTCCAAAACAACAACAACAACAACAAACAAAGCAAACAAAATTAGAAACCCATGTTTATTATCTGGGAAAAGCGGGTTTTTTGTTAAGACCGGACTTCGACAAAAACAAGAGATGGTTCACAACAACCGAAAAACCATAGATACTGAATCATACAACCTCGCAGTCTTCTTGGATATTACATCCGGATTGTGGGTCTCCGTTAGCTCCTCCCTCTGCTGCCCACAGCTCATTGATGTTTCAGATTCAATGGCCTTGCTCAGGTCATCCATGCCACTCAACATTCGCCTCCCCCCGAAAGGGTTTTTACTGTTTTTGACATTCTTTTTGTGTGCTGGTTTAGATGAATCCTGCACTTTCTTTTTGCGAATCATGGTAGGGTTTCCGAGTGTTTGATAAATGTGGTAATGAATAAATTTAGATCAAAACTTGACACGTTTCTCTAAATATTTCTTAATTCAAACGTCCGTTCCACATCGGTCACAGATTACAGGCTGATCATGAAGAAATGGCATTGCCAAACACTTGAAGAATAGCTGTGAGTTGAGAAAAACAAAATTAAATTGGTGATGGTACCAAACTTCTCTTTTCAACTTCAAATTTTACACTAATTAATCAAGTAG
The DNA here is from genome assembly GCA_963931925.1 of Onchidella celtica. Classification (NCBI taxonomy): domain Eukaryota; kingdom Metazoa; phylum Mollusca; class Gastropoda; order Systellommatophora; family Onchidiidae; genus Onchidella; species Onchidella celtica. The sequence continues at coordinate 50,968,971 of OZ007567.1, read as the reverse complement.
GTTGGTGTGACAAATATACTTACTAGATCATTACGCCGTTAATATCAAACTTCATTTCATAGAGATATTCAAATCTTATCAATAATTCTTTTTCATGTTGGTTGACATTTTTTCACCTCCTAACAACACCACTACGTTATTATAAAGATTTTTTTTTTTATCATAGCATGACGACACCACGTGATCTGTAGCCAAGTCCACTGACTTTCTTTTTTTTTTTTTTCTTGCAGTATCCTATCCTTTCTTTATTTGTGATATCTACAATTTTTACATGAGCAATACACCTTGTCTAGTATAACTACAACTACCCATTTCAATGAACCATTTAAAAGGAAAAAACGCAACAAAAAAAACCCCCAACAATCTTGCAGAGTTTCTGGGCGTCTTGGCACATTAGTGTAATTATGAAAAAACAAAAACAAACTTGTACTTCCCATGCAAAACCTCACATTTGAGACAAACTACTAGAAAACTGGAATCCAGATCCTATACAATAAATTCTAAAAGAATGAATAAATTAAGGCATCGCTAGTTTTTGGTGATAAAGTTCCTTAGTGACCAAACGCTTGCGTGGTTTCTTTCACTTCGATTTATTTAGAATTCTTTGTATAGTTTTCTTGCATCTCTCTCTAATGTAGAGCTCTACGAATGCCAGATCTCTACTTGATTCGTTAACGAACGACGCAGTTACTGGAGAGGTGACATTGTGTAATCAAGCTTTACCTAGATTCCACCCACTGAACAAGTAAAAACCATTGTTATAAATCAGAGAAAAACCTGACCTGGTCATTATGACAAAGTCTCAATGAATTCATGACAACAGAAACATCCCCAGACACAGGAATCCATGTAGGTGAACAGTGTCTAAGCTTCGTTCAATATGAGTGCATTCTAGTGCAGCGGTATGAACAAGTGTTGATGTGGATTGCTGTCATGCATTACAGTTGTAAAAGCTGCATTTCTAATTCAAGAAATTAAATGATTAATAGAATATAGTACTAATGAGTGTCATTCAGCAGAACACATTCATTATTGATGTAAAGTTTATTTTGTTTCTGATAGGTATGCTGTAAAATAATCATTAATACCAGGTTGTTAGACTTTTGATGCGCAAAGTATCGTGCGTTTGATGTATTTATACTTGATGAACCCCTCTTGCCTTCCTGAACTCTGAGGAGATGGGGTAACTGGGTGTGCACGTTTTGAAGACAAACTTCTGGGGATCTTTCCCTGTTCACACGCACCTATATGGTTTAATCAAGAGGCAAGTTTCTCAAACATTTGTTATCTCAGTGTGTAATATATCAGTTGTAATAAGGCATTTTCATGTTCATAGCTTCAGAAGCTGCTCAAGACAGCGACCCAGTTATTGAAGATTTCTTGGATTTCTGAGATGAAGAAAACGCTTCCCATCAGACTTTTTTTTTTGGGGGGGGGGGGGGGGGTTATGACTATGAACAATTATTTATCGGCATTTGACCCTTGTATTTGTTCAGAAAGAGAAACTAAACTAACACTAACCCTGTCTGTTAATCAGCATATCATAACCAACATTCTCGTTTGACTGTGTATTAATAGCGAGAGCAGCAATGCACAGCAGCGTGACAGTCCTGTTAGCTTCCCACTGTCGTCCCACTTTCTCCACCTAGCAGTGGCGTAGCTAACGGGGGAGCAAGGGGGATAACAGCTTCCCCGAGCACATTTTTTGAAAATGGCGCCCCCCCCCCCCCCCAACCTCCCAAGTAAATATCAGATTCACAACAGCGAAGAAGACTCACCAAAAACGCAGCTGTAACAACAAAGACCAAACTATGAAAAAAAAAAAAAAATCTATAGAAAAAATGTACTCAACAGCATTGTGAAAGATGCAGTGCTTAACAAATTAACAAAGTTTAATAACAAAATACAAAATCGTAAATACATTAAATTTTCACCAAAGTCACCAAATAATAACTAAAACTGATAGTTTCATAGTTGTCAAATTACAGAAAAGAATTTTTAAAACAGCAAGAAAATACACACTTCAGACACCAAACACCAACACAAAACAATTTTACATGACTGCTGTTATTTTTTCTATCCTTGACAAAAGTATAATACATTCTTTTGGAATTAAGTCAGTGAATAACCCAGGTAATGTTTATTGCTTTTCATAAAATCAGATGGCGAGAAATTTGAAGTGTGGACAATAACTAAAACCAAAAGCTGCAGCTGCCATAGCCAAAGGTTTGTTTATCTTTTGTAAAGGTTTTTAAGGTATCGTGGACACCAGGCCGATATAAATATTTCAAGCATCTAGAGATACAACAATAAACTTTGGCCCCAAAGCCTTGTAGTCTTACTACTGAGACGTCTGTTATAGAATTAACAATTGACACAAATCGAGGAATTGTTTGTGTCTTGGGCACCTGCGGTTTAGGTGTGACAAAATACAGAGGTTTAACTTGTAAGTGAATGAAGCCTTTCATTACTAGATTTTCTTAAGAGATGGTAAAGGTTTGCAGTGAACGGGTGCTGCAAGTCTTGAGGGTTTATTGCCTTTCACGTCCACGGACGTTCAAAACAAAGCCATGACTTTTCATGTAGTTCACTGCAATATCCTCCATTATGGGTAAAAGTGCCTTAGGATTATCTACATTATTCAACATAGCAAGGATCGTTTCATTGGCGTCTCCTGCCCTTGTGTCTAGAAAATTAATACAATTGCTCCATTTGGGAGAATCTATTGGAAGGTCAGAATGATGATGTGTTTTTTCCTCATTAGGCCGTGGATCTTCCTGAATCTCTTCCCCGTTTGATGAGCGCTGGGATTTTCTGAAAGGAAAAATTCTCAGTCCCCTCCTTGGAGGTTGACCCACTGGCTCTGGTGGCTGTGGTTTATCATCCTTCACTGACGTAATCTCCATTGTCTTGCCATCAAATGTAGTAAACAAGTTAGAATTTTCTCGCAGCCATTCTGCACCGCTTACTCGTGATTCGTCTTCTTCCTCTTTCGGATATGACTTCGCGTTCCCAAACGAGCCTTCATCTACAACATTTTCATTATCTTCAGTACCAGCTTCTTTCTCATATGCCGACGCTACTTCTCTGTCGGCGGACACTTCAGCGTTGTTATACCTTCTGCCTCTACCCCTCAGCAATCCACGTCGAGGAAACAAGCGAGGTTGACGAGGGGGATATCTTGGCTGATTTGGTTCTACATTTTGCTGTTGCTCGTCTTCCGAGGGCGCATCGAACGAAGAAGACCTTGTCACAGCGGGCCGGCGCCGTCGAAAGAGACCTGACCATTGGCTACCACTCTGTGTGAAAGGTGCCCTTGCAATTTCCTCAGCGCTTCCGTTCTGCGTTTGGGTGAGACGTGCATCTGCAGTTAGGTCATCGTTTTCCTGTGAGACTGCCTCTTCTTCATCAGGGGCCATGTCACGGTAATCCGCCTTCACCCTATATTGGGGGTGCGTGGCGATCAGGACTAGGCACAAAATCCCAAACCATGATGCATACCGACCGATCATCATCAGCTGGAAGAGGAAAAAAAAGTATATAAATGATTAAACTATTGATCTAGTCTACTGGTGTAAAATATAAAGGATAACCTTTCGAAATGTTTGGATATAGGGCTCGGTTTACTACTGAACAGACATGAGAACTCGGTTATCTTTAGTGGGCGAAAGTGATTAGGACTGGATTACGGTTAATGGGTTAGTGTAAATTACAGTAGCAAATTAAATGTATTAAGCATAAGAGAGAAATCGACAAACGTGACTAAATGGAATTTTGCTGTGAGGGCGGTGGTTGAAATAAGTTCAGTTCTTGTCATAAATAGCTGCATTGCGAGTGACATGTGCAAGATGAATAGCGTAAGACATATTCGTTTTGCACTTAATTCATCAGCTCTTCGTTTAGTATGATACATTCCTGAGTCGATGTTCACAAAATCCTTGATAATTAAGTTTAGTTTGACTTCATCTCTTGCACAATAATAACAACCTTGAATATTTCATTCCTATTTGTATATGCTCCCAGATTAAATGTATTACATGAAATAGTAATATCAGCTGATAAGAGTGATACTGGTAATGAAACAATTATAACAGTATTTATAAATGAAACAGCCAAAATATTAGGTACTTTGCAATCAAATTTCATTCGTAGAAAGCCTCTACAGTCAAAATAAAACTATCTTTTAAGATAATAAAAGTTACCATATAAAAGTAACATATTAAGACGAATAGCAGCAATACATCTCACAAATAAACGATATGTTTCTCAGTGGATGATCTGCAGTCTATTTAAGGACTTTGCTGGTTTGCAAGAAACGTGTTCATTTAAATTTATATGTTTCGTGTAGCTTTTTGCAATATTATCTGCCTAATATAAACACCAAACTTCAGTGTGAAAAACACAAAAGAGGGACACAGTAGCATGCTCTGCATGCAAAGCACTTAATTTTAAAGTGGCAAATTAGATTTTATCTATAAGCTGATAAAGAATATTATAATAAAGCTGACGCAGCCGCAGGGACAATACAGTCATATATACCCGTTACCTACAACTGAGTACTTTTCTAAGTAGGCGTTTCATAACCAGTTCTTTGACTTAGATTTATATTTTCAACAAAAAAAAAAATCATTTATTCTTTTTTTTTTTTTAAATCATTTTAACCCAGTGAAGATCCTTAGTCACAGAAGGCTTGACTTTGATTTCATTTAAACCTTTTAGAATTGCCGTGGTTGAATTACTGCTTGTTTTTAACATGGAGCTTTGTGAGTTATAACCTTTTTCCTTCTTTTTTTTTGGTTATCTATTTATTTACTCATTTATTCAATGCTTGTTTAATTATTTATTTATTTGTTACATTTTGATACAAATCAATACCAGTTCCGTAATTTTTAACAATATAGAGATCAAGACATGCTAACTTACCCCATAAAATGACCCCACGAGTCCGAAAGCTCTGCATGAAAGGTGACCCTCTGGTCAGGACAGCGCTAACAAGACTCAAATGTAACTAGAAATAGAGTCCATGCAAATCTGAATTATTCATAAGGCTATTACAACAAAGATTTTGACTGGTCAAGTGGAAGTTACCAGCCAGTCTAATGAAGCTGCCGTAATCCTGACTAGCCCAGGCTAGCTGATAATGCAAGGGGATTACCAGGGATTGGATTAAAGCCAACTGATGTTCTGAAGGGCCATCCATAAAATATGCGAGAAGTTCGAATACAGCTATTTTTAACCCTACCCCGCCATGTATGCTTTTCATATGATTGGCTTCCACCCCTTCATCCTCCTCCCCTTCTCAAACGAGGTATGGCCATTAGAATGGTAAATCTCAACTCTCCATAAGGCCTTGAAGTTTTAAAACCTAAAGTGACCAGTTGCAGTGGCTATTTGACCTGTTTCATTAGATATTAATATAGTCCATGTTTCAATGGTGTTTAATAATACAACTTTTTTGCAAAAAGAAGAAAAGTAAATAAACTTCTGAATTCATTACCATAATTAAAAAGTACACGTGCGCTTCCCAGGCCCCCGCCCCCATGAACGCTTTTCATAGGCCGGGGTCAAACCATCCTCCCTCCCTCTAGGCACATACTCTATAGATGGCCCCTAAGCACACCCAACAATGATGTTCCCCTCTCCCCATCTCCTCGGCCTTTAAAAACGAAATAGCTCTTTATAAGAATGCACGGTAAAGTCCAAAACGGCAGAGAAAGACAATAATAAAAAAGATAAGAACATACAGTCGAGTGTGACAGTAAAAGAGTTAAGAGTATGATAGCTCGGGGAAAACTATATTGTACCACCTCATCCCACCCTCTTCCCATGGACGAAGGTCATGGATACAATACGTCTAGATAAAAGATTATTGTTCGGCCATAAAAGCAGAATCTGCGTAGCTTTACAATTCACTTCCTTGGGGCTCCTCAAATAATATCCTTTTTTCTCCTTACAAGAACCTTAGGACCCATAGCAAGCCATAATGGTCAGCCCAGGGCTAGGGATTACGTTTAATGTGTAAACATCTCAAACCCTTTGTTCTGTTCTCCTTGCTTGAAGCATTCGTAAACGACAGCTTTATTAAGCAGGTGAATCAATTTCTTCATCCTAATGTATTTACAGACAAGGCTAGAACCAAAAAATATTATTGTCGCGAGACAAAAAGTGCAGTCACAACCATAGGCGAAAACGACAAGATGACCACTGAGCTGTTACTGATTTTATTAGAAAACTGCAGTGCATCTTCTTGGCGTCACGTTGGGCATAATAATTATGCCACACGAGCTAATTAAAGAGCTATTATCTGGACCATGGCGTTTTTCCCAATCTCTTCACATTCAAGTAGGCCAAATCCCTTGGTATTTGGCTGGCTGTATACGGACACAAGGCCTCCAGTATACATGACTGTAATGGCCTGATAAGGCAAGGACTCCTGGCCTACTTCATTGATCTCTAGAGATTTATTCCGGAAACAATATTATAAAGGCAAGAAAGGGTTACTACTTCAACAAGAGTTACAGTTTTATTTTCTTTATATCAGGTTTTGAGGCTCGAGATTTGTAATGGCCAGCCTGGAGTCAGGATTTTATAAAAGTCGAGTACAGGGTGTATTTTGATGGACGCTGATGTTTTGTATCTTTAAAAATAATGTTCATTTTTCTGTTGTGGCGACCTACTATGGGAAATTCGGCTAACTCGTGGAATCGGGTCTCTCTTCAGCAGCACTGTGCCTCTTTCAAATCAAATGTAGCACACGAGCTATAAAATTTACACAGGAGTATACTTCCTGTTTTCGTCATAACGAAAGTTGTTCTTCACAATGTCCCATAGAACCATTTATTAATTTAGTAATCTCACATTAAAGTCCTTAATTTCCAGTCAGAAATATTTATTAGTTATTTTGTTTTTATATTTTAAAGCTATCTCTTTATTTAAGCGTGACAGTTGGAACAACTACATCTTCTTAACACCAGATGTATCCGTCTGATGATTAATGATATCCTTGTCAGCCTTATAAAGGCTATGAAAACATTCAGTGTCAAATCATACCTGTTGGCGTGTAAGTGTGCAATTTTCTTGAAGGCAATCTTTCTGTTATATAGAGCAACTAAGCTCCTCCTGCCTTCGTGAAGCATACCCGGCTATTTCTATATTGTAATAATTATGATGCAGTCGCGTGTACAGTGTTTTTTTTTTCGTGAAGAAGTAAAAAAAAAGGTGTTGTTGGGGAATCTGGGTCAAAATTGGGCAAAAAAGAAAAAGTTGTATGTAGCGTAGCCCTGCGTGAGAAATGAAACCCAAACGATACAAATCAAACTAAAGAGAAGGCAGAAAATACACAAATTTTCGGTTTTCGCCTTTTTCAAGTGAAACAAAAATCGAACAACAAAAGATTTCAACAGGAAATGTATAGAATCGAAGCGAAACAGGTTACTTAACTGCGAGTTCTTGTTTCGTTAGGAGCACCAAAGCACGTCCGTCTGCCACACGCATGGATAACGTAAATATATATGTAAATTATAAATAAGCTATCGATGAACAGTGAACACAATTCAATAATTCTCTATTTGGCTTTGTAATCAGACCAGCGTACCCCAGTAACGGTGAAAAAATAAAAAGATTAAAATCTCACGGGAGTCCTGGGTACGAGTATTATAATAGGTAGATTTTCCATCTGTTGTTTTGGGGGCCGTGGTCGTTAGGTGGACGTGGTGACCTAAGGTTCTCGCCTCTCATGCCGAAGGTACCGGGTTCGGATCCCGGTCGGTGCAGGCATTTTGGAATTTTGGGATTTTTCTCATGTTTTCCTGTCCTTGATCTTATGGCACTACCTGCCTAGGCTTCTCAGACGAAATATCCGGAGGGCCCGTGTGTACGTTGCACACGTTAAAGATAACTTAGCAGTTGGAAATCGAAAAGAGCAGGCTGAACAGGCCGCTGCCCGGGGGCAAAATTCAAAAATAAAAAAAATCCCTACCACAACAAGAAAAAAAACCAAGAAAAGTGAGGTGTAAATGCCAATGGTAGCGAAACCTCCTAAAATAAAGAGCTAAATACAATAGGGATCTTGGTCTAATTACATAGCCGAATGTAGTAAAAATCCTGAGTTGTACACACTGCTCAGCTATACCATGGTCCCTAACAACAATCATCTAGATCGTTGGGGACAAGGTGGTCTAGAGGCAAGGTGCTCTCCTCTCATGTCAAGGGTCCCGGGTTCAAAACCCGGGCTGTGCAGTCATGTTGGAAATTGGGATTTTTCTCATATTTTCGTGTCCCTGATCCTCTTGGGGGGTAGGATCGAGTACCTAGTCTTCCCCGATAAGGACGAAAAAATTCGGAGGGCCCGTGTGCACGTTGCGCACGTTAAAGATACCTTGGCAGTTGGAAATCGTAAAGTGCAGGCCGAACAGGCCTCTGCCCGGGCAAAATTGAAATTAAGTATTAATAGATTAGAATTTATCCCTATCACCCCCCGTATCACCAACGAAAATTTATAATTCATTATTAAATAAATATTATATAATATACATTCAAATAATATTATAATACTTGGGAATACAAGTTGTGAGTTGTGAACTGTTGTGAGATGTGAACTGCGCCTAACAGGCTGCGTTACAATTTGCTCTGAGATAGAGAGAGATAGAGAGAGTGAGAGAAAGAGGGTGAGAGAAAGAAAGAGAGTGAGAGAGATGCAAATGGAAAGAACAAGATTTTCTGTAAAGTGCCTAGAGCAAACTCGCTTGGATTAAGCGCTATATAAATGATCTCCATTATTATTATTATCGTTATATACGAGGGGTGTCTGAAAAGTTGTAAGCGTAACCTATAAGGTATAAGGAGGGTTGCTAGATGGCCAAAACTATGTTTTTTGGAAAGTACAATCTCTTGTAACTGTTCCTGCCAATTTTCGAAATTCTAACATGTTTTTTCTTTTTTCTGCAAATCATTTAATAAGCAGAGGTCAAGGTTTCAAGGAAAAATGGAGAAGACGGAATATTGCGCAGTTATTAAGTACCTTCATATGAAAGGCATGACATGTTCAGAAATTCGTGAGGATATGGTGAGAACATTTGCAGAGAGTGCCCCTTCATATATGCAACAGTCACACGCTGGGTCAGAGAATTCAAGCGTGGCAGGGAGAGTATTGAAGATGACCCAAAACCAGGAAGACCCCCAAGTGCAACAGGCCTTGCTCTGCAGATGGTTATGCAAGATCGCCGATTATCATGTCGTCAGATAGCTGAGAGATTTGGGATCTCCATTGAGCGAGCAGATAACACTTTGACCAAAAAACTTGGATTCTCAAAGGTTTCTGCGCGGTGGGTCCCTCGTCATTAATTTGAGTCCTGAACAGAGGCGCACCAGGTGCACACTGTCCACGAACACTCTGGAACTGTTTGAAGCTGATGAAGAGAAATTCCTTGCTCGTTTCATCACCATGGATGAAATAGGAAGAAGAGTATTTTAGTCAGGGGGGAATTCTAACCTGGAAAACAAACAAAAAATAATCATCAAAGTAAATCGAAGTTGAAATGGAAATTGAAATAAGGATTTCATATTTCATTTGATAAAAAATTTAGTTTCATAAATTGTTTCAGTAATTGCTACCATGACAGTATAATTGTGACAAAAAAAAATAAAGAGATGACAAATCAAAATGGGAGCACAATAGGAAACCTGGTATAGCAAGGGGAGGAATCTGGCGTGATACTCTTAGAAACACTGGCTTAGCGGGTTACATAAAAATACGTTTATGGAATCTTTGTAGGTCACTGTTGGTGAAAATAGCATTCAAATTGTGCTAAATATTTCTGTATTGTGTGTTAGTGGATCAAGGAATCTCAGCTCACAGTGTTTGTTCCACCTGTACAGTAAAAACCTCTGTGACCACCCGTTTAATAGATATTGCATAGTTCCTCTGAGACATCTGGACGGAATCAAGTGTGTCGTGGCTCTTCTGTACGCAGCTGTCAGTGAAATACATTTATCTAGGCACTATTTGGTCATTGATTGTCCAGTTTTTCATGAAAATTCACTGTTTGCCTTTTTTTTTATGTAGTCAAAATGATAACTGAGGAAATGTTGAATTGAAGGCACAAATAATGTAATAAACTGTGATCATGTAGAAAGGAGCCGAATAAAACACTGGAGTGAAAGTTACACTTCATTTGCAGTTAGGAGTTTGACTGAACACCTCTTACAGATTCCTTTGGTTTTTTTTAGAACTAAGTTTAAATAGCAGAATAATGTCTCTTCAGCAATTTCGTTCATCTGTTTTTCGAATGTTGACTGGACTGAAGGGCATAAAAACAGACAAATCATGATGTAATTTTTTTCATCAGGCGAATTATCAAACCCTGCCACGAGTTTTAAGAGTGCAACAAAGTAATCCCAGTCTATTAATGATAGAGTAAGAAGGTTAAACAGGGGTTCAAACGCATGAACCATTTCCTTTTGCTACATGACAGTCGCTAAGCGACCTTTTTTGTCTGGGAGAGAACACTCCTATCAAATTACTCTTTGGCAGAATATTGAATAGAAAAGTATAAAAAAAAAATGTTTTTTAGACTTTGGTAAACTTTCTGGAGAGGATTTTTTTTTTCCTGTGGTTGAAATTTGATGAAAAAATATATCCAGTAGCGACAAGGTATGATTCAAACAAATAAATTTTATGAAGTAAAGCGAAAGTTATATTGTTTGTCTGGAAAGACGTAAATGCAAGAGGTCTTTTAGAGCACTTAATCTTTGATCCCATCATATAATCAATCGTTAATCCTGGCAGAAACCCTAACCTGTCTATTATTAAGCCGTGTTTTTATGCGTATGGAAACTTCAAAAATCCATCAAGTGGTAACCAGTTTTCGTACAACATGAAAGCATTCTTTCTCTTTTTCTACTCGAACGGTTTTTGACGTTTCCGTTGCCGTTTCCGTTCCCGTATTCATGAAAACACGGCTTAATACTTTCACAAAGTAATAATATATTTCCATGCATCATGAAACCTTATCATGTGGAAATATTCCCATAATGCTGGCTGTGAGTTTGGTGAATTCAAAAATGCCAGACACACTCTTTGTCGATAAAGCAAAGATGAAAAAAAAAACCCCAAAACTACGGTTATGAATACTTGTATCTTATTGGTTTTAAAAAAGATGTTTTTATTCCACAGGTTATCATGTTCTTTGATATTCTTCTTGCCATCGTGATATTTTCACTTGGTGTATGGCTGCTGTCACGGAGACATTACAAAGGTCCCCCAAGCCCAGGCGTTGCTTTGCCTATTGTGGGACATCTCTATATGCTCAAACCAAACCCAATGAACCAGATCAACGAATGGAGAAAAAGGTAAAAAGGGTCATTTCAAAAAATTGTTTTCAGCATGCAAAGCAGAACATCATAACAAAGATTTTATACCCACCTCCTTAAGGCCTGTTTACACTGTTAGGTTTTAAGAATAGAAAAAAGGAATGAAGGACTGTGTGGGAAGAACTCTCCTGGCTTTCCGTCTTTTCTTTTCCGATTTAATAAATAATAATAATAAAAAAAATTATGAGGTGCGGTGCGGGAGTCAGCCGGCTGAAGTTGTTTACAAAAACCACAGCATACTCGGAAACTCAGAAAATACCAAAACTAATGAAGACCTGGATGCTAGTTCCGGAATCAGTTCTTTAGCTTCTCGAGGGCTTCGGTGTGAGTCTGTTGGCCCCCTATTCTTGATGCTCGTTTTCTTTTTTGTTCTTCTTCTTTCTCGTTGTCTTTGTCTGGTCTTCTGTGGCGGAAGGCGCCGAAAGAGAGGCAGACGGAGGAAAGAATGGCAGGTAGAGTCAAGAGAGAAGGGAGAGAAGCATGTTTACCATTGTTCTTTTCAAGGTTAGATCCCTTTATCATAATGCCAAATTATAAAAAGTTACCAGTTGACTGTATTCCTCTGGAGTCTGTATTAAAAGTGAGATTGGAAAGGCAGGTCTCTCCGCCCATACCTGGATGTTAATTATGTCAGGCTTAAATGTAATGTACCCACTGAGTGGTATCTGTTTCATGTTAAGAATATGTGGTATGACTAAAACTAGGCTTATTTTCATCGTGTTCTATCTCTGTTAGTTCTTGCGTTAGAAAATTTTAATCCCTAGGGCGGTAACACCAAAGACACGGGATACCGCTCTATGTCTCACGTAACATGTCTCATAATTATGACAACTTTCCAGGCGCCCACTTCTACAACTGCTGAGCTATCTGAATCAATAGGCCTACTCCTCAGGAGCTTCCATGCGCCCCAGCAGCTAAAACCAGTCCTAGGTTATGTATACTGCTAGATCATTAAGCCTAGCTTCCTATGTGGATGGCCAGTACTCTGTTAGATGATCTCTATTTCCGGCATTTCCATGACCTGGGAGTTGATTTTTAAATTATCGAAAACATTACTCTCTGTAACACTCATGCTATACTATCAATGATGGGCATAATGTCATTAGCTTTGAATTATTCCAGTTTCACAGAAAGCATTTGACGAATTTCACTTGTTTCGCTAAAGAGACTTAATTTTACGATGAGTACAACAGAATCCTTACAGAAATGTAACAAACTAATTATTTTTCAACCACTCTTTTTCGTAAGGCGTCAGTGTTTCATAGTGATTGCCAGCAACGCTCTCAGTTGAAATTGTAGTTCTGGAATATTGTAGCAAAGATTCGTTACATCCTAAAGGAAAGACAATGCATTTTTGCTCGATGGTTCAAAAGCCAAAATCCTACATTCGATACGTAAAAGTTGCCTGTTTATGCATGTTATTTTTAATATGAAGAAAAAAAAGAGACGGGAGAAGGTCAAACTACAAGCTGAAGAACCTGAACCATGCTGAAGCAAACTACACATTGCTGTGACAGATTCTTACAAATGTATGAAGTATTATAAATACCACAGAAAAACTGTGGAGTATTACAGATGTAGAACGTTTTCTTGTTTCTGCGTTGAACTGTCGTTTCTAAACGTCACAGTTGCTTATGAAAAATGTAGGATAGGCAGATTCTGGACAGGACTCTGAACAGGGAAACGATAATGTTCTTGATAGTTATCTCATAGTTACTAAAACAGATGTGTGGATCTAAACGTTCATTGTATTTTGAAACCCGCGCCGTCTTCTTTTCACTGGTATCAAATAAGAGCACAGAAAATGAAGGTACACAGAAAAATGCAAACATTCACATAAAATTTTTTAAAGCATATCTTACTTTCTAGATGACACGTGTATGTGTGTTGGTGTGTACGCGTGCGTGAAGGAGGGCGATCTTGAATAAACAATAGTTATTTTCTTCAGCAAGGAAATGGAACATAGTCCAGATTATTTTATAAATGAATGTGAAAATGAGATTCGAAATTGCAACCACGATAGGATCCACAGTCTCTAACCTATCCACCAGTTAGACTTTCTGAAGTCTAAAAAAGAGGTTAAATTGCAGGACAGCTTCACAAGTCACCTGGAATCAGCGCATGATAACAACATGATACGGTACAAGGAGTTTCCATGTTATCTCTCTACATCTTCTTAACACCAGATGTATCCTCTGATGATTAATGATAGCCTTGTCAGCCTTATAAAGGCTATGAAAACATTCAGTGTTATATCATACCTGTTGGCGTGTAAAAAAAACAAAAAAAACCAACCACCCTCTGACACCCCTCCCTTGCTGACCCTGTCTTAAATGCTGCCAGCCACCGCTTTACTGATATAACGAGGACAAAGGTCGTATCTTGTACTGTCAGTCGCTCGACTTTGTAATCTCTAGTTGCAGACTTTTCACACCTATCCTTCTTGAAGCATGCCCAGCTATTTCTATCTTTTGCTCTGTGCCACCTCAGGGGAATGCAGACTATTAAGCATGATAGAATTTGATATTCACAAGAAACCTCCATGGCGCCGAGATAGCTCAAAGAAGCCTCGCCATCTTTTAAAAGAGCAAATCCCACCGCTTACATTACATAATAATTTTTAGATACATGAAAGGACCAGCTCCAGATTTGGCTGGATTTGAAATACCGGTATCTGCTTTTCTTTTTCAGCAATGCGATATGGGAAATAAAAAAAAAAAAAGAAGGTCGTGAAGTTCTGCAGCGAGCCTAGCACAGTTCCTTATAACATGACATAAAACAAATGCGAAACGCTTATCATAGTCTTCTTGCAGATCCCATTTACTTTAGCGCGATGTAAACCTTTTTGCTTGATATGTAATACTACTATTATTACCAGCTCTACACCAAATGGTCTGCTCTTGCATAACCAGCGAACTTGCTTGGTCCTCAAGTGGAAGAGCATACAGTTTAAATGTTATGATTGATACTGACGGAGGAGTAAGGAAAGAGCGGGTTGCATTATCATTAGATGAAAATGACTTGCACTGCATTATTACTGAACTGTAAGTTGTAACAGCATTGATGCCACTAGCCGACGGACTGCGGGAAAGGACTGAAGGAACAGTGACGCAATTTTTTGAGTGCCTTTTTAACACCGTGGAAAGACGTTGTCTAGCTCTAAATATCTTTTAAATTAATTTAAATGATAGTAGAATCAAAATACTCGGGAAGTCAAAATCTTAACCGTTAGGCTATCCTTTGGTGGTGAAAGTTTTTTTTTTTTAAACTTAATTTGAAAACGATCCAATATTTTCTTTTCCCTGCGGTTTCGAAATTCATTTAAAAATAGTACACAGAGATCGTTGCAAGTAAATTATTCATAGTGACAGGAAACCAATAAATTATAGATCAGTGACAGGCGGAATGATTTGCATCTTCTTAGTCTTAATAAAAAGCGGATATTCTTTGTAAAAATAATGATTGTATTACTATTAGTATTTTTTTAGTAAGTGATATAAAGCTGAAACAAATTGTTTGCGGTTATATGGAAAACGAGTCCAACATTTTAAAAATGGAACAACATCAACAGAAGGCTAAAAAACCCATTGGTTAGGCTTAAGATGGCCATATTTTGGCCATTCCTAGGTAAGTGAGATCTGTTTGTGTTAAATAACACTAAGTTAGAAACTAACCGGTTAACACGTAATTATAAACTAGTCACCTGAAAAAAGAAGTCAAGGACACTGTCATGCATCCACAACAAAGAAGGTTGCATCCGGCCCCAAACTTCGGGGTGTCTTGGCCCCCCGACCTTCTCCACCTTACTCCTCCAGTTAAAAAAAAAATTCACAATTATTTGAATGAGAAGTAGAAGCTTTAGGTCTCGTTAAAAGTTGTTTTGTCAGAAAAGTATAATAATAATAATAATAATAGTTCGTCCATCAGGTATGATGATGACCTTAACAACATCAGAGGAATAAAGAACAGAAATTGTTGAGAATTTCAACACATGGACAATAAAGAGAACTAAAGGACACAGAGGACAGAATGGAAAGACTGTTCTTTCATGACTTATGGCTTCTCATGTGACTGATAAGTCCTATTTTTGCCCATGCAGACCCTTCCGCATAAATGACAAGAGTGCTCCGTTGGTTCAGTACCACTGGGCCTTTTCTTGCGCCGTTCTCTTTTTTTGATAGCCTGCTGGACTCTGTCAGCTTCCCATGCTTTGCTGCCTCTGGTAAGGGCCGCCCTCCAATTTGCACGATCAAGCGAGAGCTTTTCCCACTCACTCACATCAATGGCAAAGGCCTTCAGTGATTGCTTGAGAGTGTCTTTGTAACGTCTCTTTGGGGCCCCAACATTCCTCGTTCCATTGGAGAGCTCAGAGAAGAAGATTTGCTTAGGGAGTCTGGAGTCGGGCATTCTGACAACATGTCCTGCCCAACGTAGCTGAATTTTTTTCAGGTGGCAGAAGATGCTCAATTCCTTGGCACGATTGAGGACCTCAGTGTCTGGAATTTTATCCTGCCATTTGATCCTTAGGATCTTTCTAAGGCAGGCCAGATGAAAGTGATTTAGCTTTCTGGCATGCGATTGGTACACTGTCCAGGTTTCAGCCCCATAGAGTAGGGTGGGAAGGACCACAGCATTGTACACTTTCAGCTTAGTGTCTGTGCGAATGCCGGCAACATCCCATACTCTCTTTCGAAGCCTGCCAAATGCAGAGCTGGCTTTGCTGATTCTTGAGAGAATTTCAGTATCAACACGAGCCGCGGAAGACAGTGTACTGCCAAGATAGGTGAAGTTCTCCGACACCTTCAGAAGACTGTCATGAACTTTGATATTTGGGGTCACAGAATACTTGTCGTCTGGAGTAGGCTGATGGAGCACTTCCGTCTTCTTTGTGCTTATTGTGAGGCCAAAGTTGTCACAGGCACTAGAGAACTTATCAACACAGTTTTGCATGCTATCCTCATCGTGTGCCAGAAGTGCACAATCATCAGCAAATAGTAGGTCACAGACTTGAGTACTTTTGGTTTTGGTTTTTGCCTGAAGTCTCCTGAGGTTGAATAGACTGCCATCAGTTCGGTACTTGATGCTTACCCCTTGAGGAGGAGAGCTAAAGGCTTCTTGTAGCATTGCAGAGAACATGATGCTGAACAGAGTTGGGGCTAAGACACAACCCTGTTTTACCCCATTTGTGACAGCAAAGGGCTCTGAAACACTGCCGTTGCTTTTGACTGCAGCTTGCATGCCATCATGAAACTGGCGCACTATTGTGATGAATTCGGGTGGACACCCAAACTTCGCCAAGATTTTCCAGAGGCCTTCACGACACACTGTGTCAAATGCTTTTGTGAGGTCAACAAATGTGATATACAGCGCTTTATTTTGTTCCATGCATTTTTCCTGAATCTGTCTGGCAGCAAAAATCATATCCGCCGTTCCCCTCTCTTTACGAAAGCCACATTGGCTCTCGGGAAGCAAGTCATTTGACGAGAGGTGATCAAGAAGGCGATTCAGAAGCATTCTTGCCAATATTTTGCCAGCAATTGAAAGTAGAGAGATTCCCCGATAGTTGTCACAGACTTGGCTGTCCCCTTTGTTTTTGTACAGATGGATGATTGAAGCATCTTTGAAGTCCTGTGGCAGCTTCCCTGCTTTCAACATATGAAACAGGTCAGGTCAGAAAAATCTGCTACTGGTAACATGTAATCCAGTACAACCTGTTTCATGAACTGGTACGCTAGCATGGTATCAGTGGGCGTGCACCTGTCGGTGCAAACGGCCAGGGCGGAGGAGGTTTCATCTAACCCAACGGCCACATGCTAGGGCACAATGTGACCCTCAGTACTTGAGTCCTTCATATTGGCCCCCGGTAGCGGTGTGGTCATAGGCTTGTTTGCCTAAATCACAGACGAAGAATTGAGCAAACTTCCCGGACGCAGCTTCGAAGCTGGCGGCAGCAGGCCAGTGGTTGATTGATAGGGCAGATGGCAATATACCGTCACTCTGGCCTGGATATCGTGACACAGAGCATCCACCAGTATTGGTGTTCTTTGGTTTGGGTCTTTCACCCTAGTCAGTTGGGACTGCGAGGCTGTGGAGTAGCCTACAGGCAGCCGGTCAGGCAATATGACTGTCCCTCTGGCATCCTCCTGCACCTGGATACATTTCCAGTCGTCTTGACCCTGTCTTGCCACCTGGATAAGTTGTGTCCAGGCGAGAGAGTGAGTCTGATGTTTGCGCAGCTCTTTCTCACTAAAAACAAATTCTTTGCGCCAGTCTTAACACTCACCTCGTCTTCTTTCATCTTTGTCTCGTCTTCTTTCCTCTCAAAATTCCAACGGCGATGGGCGAGTGCGGTGGCAGCAGGTTTGGATAGACTGGAAGCTGTTAGCACAGACCTACACGTTGGTGGCTGTGGGCTATGGTCGCTTCATCGTTGATTGAAGTGGAGGCGTGGGGAGGCAGCACCCACAGTAGCTGAGCAGCCTTATTTAAGGATAGCACTGCTCACCTCAACTGAGGAAGGGGCTAGAAAAGGTGCCCTAAAGAAAGTCCACTTCACATCACCCTGACTGGTATACCGCGACCAGTGGGGATCCCTTTTTGCGGTCGAAACAAAAAGAAATTCAGCTTACTCAGGCTAGGAGCCTGGAATATACGCACACTACAGGACAACTCAAACAACCCGGAAAGACGCACTGCACTTATTGCCATTGAGCTCAGCAGGTACAACCTGGACATAGTGGCACTCAGTGAGACCAGACTCCCTGATAGTGGCCAACTCAAAGAGCTCAGTGGTGGACACACCTTCTTCTGGAAAGGCAAGGGTGCAGTCGAACCGAGACAGCATGGTGTTGGGTTTGCAATTAAAAATGACCTTGTCAGAAACTTGCAGTCCATGCCAATTGAAATAAATGACAGGCTAATGACACTCAGGATCCCAGTTGGGAAAAGCCAGTCAGCCACCCTCATTAGCGCATATGCGCCCACCATGACAAACCCAGATGAAGCCAAAGACAAGTTCTATTCTGATCTAGAATCTGTCATATGCTCTGTCCCGGCAGCTGATAAGCTGATTCTCTTGGGGGACTTCAATGCTAGGGTTGGCTCCGAAATCTCAGCGTGGCCAAATGCTTTGGGCCCTCATGGAGTTGGTTCATGCAATAACAATGGGTTGCGCTTACTTACTTTGTGCGCTGAATTTGGCCTGTTCATTACCAACACAAATTTTAGTCTCCCCGTGAGAAACAGAACGTCATGGATGCATCCCCGCTCAAAGCATTGGCATCTCATAGACTATGTCATTGTGAGGAAGACTGACAGAAAGGATGTCATTGTAACAAAGGCGATGTGTGGTGCCGAGTGTGGAACTGACCACAGACTCATTGTTTGCAAGCTCAGACTAACATTGAGGCGCAATAGACGCCCTCAAGGGAAAGCGCCACCTAAACGCCTAAATGTTTCAAAACTCTGCTCAGCTGAGAAACAGAGCGAGCTCTCATCAGAACTCTCCTCAAAATTGGATTGCGTGACTTTTGACCCTGAGAACATTGAACAGAGCTGGACTGACTTAAATACGACTGTACACTCTTGCGCCAGCAGCACAGTTGGTTTTCCTGTCCGCAAGCACCAGGACTGGTTCAATGATAATGATAATGAAATCAAAGTGCTCATCAAAGAAAAAAATAGTCTCATCCAAGCTCACTGCAGTGACCCCTCTTCCACAGCAAAAGCTGATGCACTGCGTGCATGTAAGGGTGTACTCCAGAAGAAGCTGAGGAAAATGAAAAATGACTGGCTTGAAGAGCGAGTAAGAGAAACTCAGAAATATGCCGACACAAACAACACTAGAAAGTTCTTTGAAAGCCTCCGAGCTGTGTTTGGACCATCCCGCTCTGGCACTACGCCACTTCTTGCGTTCAACACGCATTGTTGAATTGAATGCCATAATTCAGCGTTGGGCAGAACATTTCGGAGGTGTGCTAAATCGGCCATCAAATATAAATACTGAGTCCATTGACCGCCTCCCTCAGACTCCTATTAATGCAGCTCTTGCCATAACTGCAATACTATAACTGCAATACTATTACTATAACTGCATGCAGTTTACCAGTGCTTCAGGAAAAACAATTGTACACCTTCACT